>JADRCH010000167.1:9520143-9670936 GCA_019843965.1 Rhynchomys soricoides
GAAGAAGAAGAAGAAGAAGAAGAAGAAGAAGAAGAAGAAGAAGAAGAAGAAGAAGAAGAAGAAGAACAGCAGGAGGAGGAAGAGGAGGAGGAGGAGGAGGAGAGGAGGAAGAGAACAAGAGAAGAAGAAAAAGAAGGTGTGATCATGATTTTCTAGTAGTCTGAATGTATAGTCCTTTCACATAAGTATTTAAAAACAAATGGAATGATTTGCACATGCTCTACTTTACTGAGTAAGCAAGCAACTGTTGCCTTATTAGCAGAATGCGAAGCCAAAAGTGATAGTTTGAAGAACGAAACTTACACAGGGTTCTCTATAGTTCTATGATTCTCCACCACATAAAATGATGCTCAAAATGAAGATATCTGTCTGTCTACACATATATACACACTTAACATTTATCATATATATAAACATACAAAAATATGTGTAAGCACGTACTGGGAAATTAGGGATCCTGGGTTTATACATCAGGCTTTGCTTCACTATATATCATACAGGATAAATTACTCAGCCATCTTGAGTTTTTCACAATGCAAATTTAGATTATAAGATAAATATCTAGAGATTCTGCTAATCAGGGCTGAGTACAAATTGTTAAATCTAAGTAGACTTCTTTTATGGGCGAAGAACAATTTTATATTTAATGAGTTTCAGTGCTGAAAAGCAAAAAAAATAAATAAACCTACTGTATTGTCTTCTATATTCATAATTTCTCTTAGCATCAAATTTACACACACCAATAAAAGCATAGATATCAAAAAAGTTAAAAAGAAACATCATAAATTTCCAGCATAATTATTAAGTGAAACATAATTTTGAAATTGATTCAATGACAGACTGAAATTTCTTTACTTAAATTCATTTATAGTTTGGTTCCCTTTCTTACAAAATGCAATAACAAATACACATTAAAATGGAGGAAATTAAAAGAAGAATCTTGTCTTCTAATTTAATTCAAGTAAGATCAAATCAAATTTAAATAATATTTGAAAACACAGAAAGGGCACATACTAAAAAGACACACTGCCATTTAAAACCATAATTAAGTTTTCCTTTGATAGCATACCAGACATCATGACATTCACTTTTATATTGTGGTTTTAAAATATACATTATTTTTATGTATAAAATCATCAAGAAGCCTAGGATCTACAGCCTTTTATTTCCTTGTCTATGGTATGTCTCCCTAGGATCACCATAAATTTTGGAAACGACTAGAGGCACTTTCCCCAAGGTAATCACATTTCAAAAATTATGGTGCAACAATAGGGGCTCTGAAGAATTGAAAATGTTCCAAATTACACTGAAACCTAGGACTAGTTCTGCAGTTAAAACAACACAAATTGTTAGCCCTATCAGGATGAAGTAAAAGGTACAACCAGCTTCATATTCTTCATTTTGAAACAAAACTACACTCTAAGACTGTTTCACTCCATCACTAATGGCCTATGTGTGGTTGCCACTGCTGGCATTAAGTGCCATAAACACAGTACTTTAAGCAACGCAGATTTATTATCGTAAGTTCTAGAAGTTGATATAGTGATGTTTTCACTATATCCAATAACCCCCAATAATCCTTTAAAAAGATCATCTGAATATACTGTACACAGGACATGCTGGAGTAAGAGCTCCATCTCAAGGTTCTTAATTTTCTCATAGCTGCAAAGTCCTATAAGGTTTCCTGTGCAGAGGTTCCAGTGATATGGACATCTTGAATTTGGGAATTTGCAGTAACCTGCTATTCTGCCTATTACAGATGACTAAACTTTTTACACATTCCCAAAAGTTTAGATCCTTGAAAAAACACATTTGAAATCTAGAGGCTCAGGGACCAGCAGTGGAAAGAATTCAGGCTATAAGAGCCCACTCCTTTTGTGTTCAGACACCAGAGCCTTTTCTTGTCAGCTTCAGAATCCATGAAAAAGTGGTGGCTCCTCTCTATGGGCATTTCATCATTTCTTCAGTGAAGGCCTAAATAAGATGTAAAACAAATGTTTCTTATGAGGACTGTAAACATCCTGTCTTACATAACAGTCCAGCTGTTAGAATTATTATATTCATTCATATATTATTACCAGTGAGATATTGTGATAGCACAAAGATTTGACAAAACACTGTTTGAGTGGGCTCTGAAAATTGTCATTATTCTTTTCAGCCCATAAATGTATTCACTTTGGATACTTAAGCATGAAAAATGAGCCTTTACATCTGCACACAGTGTGTTTTAAAGTGTCTTCTCTGCTATTTAATTTTGTGAATCTTAATAAAAATAAAAAAAGAACATGACTAACAATATACTTCCACAAGCTGACATACAGTGATCCTTTTGGGGAGGAAGTGACCGAAGTAAGAGCTTTTCAGTAAGCCAGTTCCCAGATAAACTCTAGCACTTTTGATAATAGGGGACTATTTTAAAACCCATATTTATATTTGTAAAGATATATTTTACAAAAAGAATGGTCTATCTATATCACAGAATATTAACC
This sequence comes from Rhynchomys soricoides, assembly GCA_019843965.1. Taxonomy (NCBI): domain Eukaryota; kingdom Metazoa; phylum Chordata; class Mammalia; order Rodentia; family Muridae; genus Rhynchomys; species Rhynchomys soricoides. The sequence goes on from JADRCH010000167.1 coordinate 9,522,633, forward strand.
AATTTTTTCTAATCTTTATGAACTGATGGAGAAAAGTCTCTGAGTGTTGTTAAAGAAACACATTGTAGAACAATACAGCATAATAGTATCTTTAGACAAAATGTACCCAGCTAGTACACATTTGTATTATTCATATGTGACTGTGGTTGCAATCAGACACATAGATGTAAAGAAAACTTGCAAAAATATGAGTAATAAGTATTTCTGAATAGAAATCTGAAACTTGAGCAGGTGTAATGAAGATTTATTATTTAACTCAATAAATTTCTATTCATTAAACTTTAAAGTAAAAATTTGACTTTAATATTTTATTTAAAAGTGAAATTTTAAAAAGTAGAAAATTGTAATTTGACTATAAATTCAAGTGAAAGTCAGGGAAAGATACAAGTTTAAATCTCTAGGCTCAAGTATAAATTATCAATAGGGTTCATTCAGAAAGAATTGTCTGGAAATAACATTCTAAAAAAGCAGGGCATCATCAAAACAGGCATATATTAATGCATGTGCACATACATAATTACTTCATTTGAGATTATACCATCTAGGATGAGAATATCTTCGATTTTTCTGCTGATATTGAGGACATAAAGCCTTGCAATTAACAACTTAACAGCTCTTTTTACGATGGGGATGGCAGCTATAGCGTCACAGCACTGGGCTCTGCTTTTATGGAAGTTCTAACTAAAGTGCACTAGGATTTTCAAAGGGTAGCACAATTGTTTGAGAATCACTTGATTATCTCCTGTTCATAACCAATGCTTTAGCACAATTGTTTGAGAATCACTTGATTATCTCCTGTTTATAGCCAATGCTTTAAATTCACAGCAATCCACTCTGGAGAAAAATCATTTTTAACTATTAAGATTTACCTCAACTTTAAATCAGTTCTCGAGTCAGAAGAGGGAGATGGAAGAGAAAGAGAGGCAACAATATACACATTTATATTCATTGAACTGTTCAATGGCTTAGATGACATTGTGCATTATCCTGAGCTCAGTAAAAATAAATAAATTAATAAAATTCTTGACGCTCAAGGATTTTTGTGTATTAGCAAGGTATGGACAGGAGATTGGCAGTTACGTTTAATAAACTAGTATGAAATGGAAAATGTTATTACTAAAACACAAAGAAGTTCTTGTACAGACTGCATTTGACCCAAAGAGACTCCACAGAGAACTGTGCGATTTAATAGATTTGAGATGAAACAAACAAACAAAATAAACAAAATAAACAAGTGTAAGAACAGTTAGGAGAGGATTGTTGCTTAAAGACAAATGCATGTCAGAAACAATAGAGACAGTGATGGAATATCCTGCTGGGTAAGACCTGTTTGTCATTGAGTAGCACTAAAGGCAGATTCACTAGCTTTAGAGCTAGCAAGAAAGGAATCCATTGTAAAAAGTGCACAGGGACCCTGACCCATTTCTGCATACTCTTCTCCTGTGCTACATCATCTCCTATGACTCTTCCTCATTCTGTTTATAAGCATTTCCCATCTTTACATTTCTCATCTTAATATTGCCCTTTAAGCTTCCAAAATAATGACCTTCATACGTATCTGTTTTTGGAATAATAAAGCTGCACATACTAGCAGCTACCTATATACATTTAATTTAAAAATGGTATTGAACATTTAGAAACTTTTATACACTATAAAAAGGCCAATCTTACACAGACATCATAGGTATAGAAGGAGAAAAAAATTCAGGTAAAAAGAATGGAAAATACTTTAACAAAAATTATAGAAGACAATTTCCCAAACCGAAAGAAAGAAGTGCCTATCAAGGTTACAAATATAACATTCAGTGTATCTAACCACAATGACTAAAGCTTGATATCAGCAGCAGAAGAAATACAAGAATGAATAACAATTCATAGTAAGCAAAGAACACACTGTTGAATGAAAATTCGATTAAGAGAAATATCAAGAAAGAAATTAAAATTTTTCTAGAATTGAAAGTGAAAATACAACATACAAAAATACATGGGACACCATGAAGACAAGATGTTTGCAGCACTACACTTATATGAGCAAGCTGAAGAGATCTATTAATAACTTAAATTTTTGCCTGAAAGCCTTAGAAAATCAAGAGAAAAAACAAACAAACAAACAAACAAAACAACAACACCCAAAACAGAATATGGGAAGAGAAAACAAAAGTCAGGGCTAGAACTAATGAAAGAGAAAGAAAACAACAATACAAATAACTGATAAAACAAAGAGACCTTTGTAGAGATTAACAGTAGTGCCAAAATATAGCCAAAATAGCCAAAAGATAGATAGGGCCCAATTTAATAAAAACAAATAATAAGGAAATCCAGAAACTCACAAAGAAATACCTTAGAACATATACTCTACTAAACTGGAAAATCTAAAAGAAACAGGTGAATTTTTACACACACACACACACACACACACACACACATATGACTTTCCAGAATTAAAGCAAGAGGAAGTAAATAAGTGGACCAATTTAAATAGACCAATAACTATTAATGAAATAGAAGCAGAATACCAGGAAATATTAAAAAACAAACCTGCCAACTCTCCATGCTCCTTCTTCTCTCAACCTGCCAACTCCCTAGTGGAGCTAGTCCAAGCTCCTGTGCACCTGCCACTGGCTACTCTCTCCAACTAGCCCCTGAAGAGTCTGGATGAGCTGAACCACTAGTTCCCTCTCTGCCATCAGCAGTCCAACATTCCAGTAACCAAGTAAATTAAAACTCTCGAACCTTATAACTAACCTATCAGATTTATGTATTAAATTCTCAATTACAGGATGCCAATACAATGATTTCAGAACCAATTGATACTGATAAAAGCATTACTCCAATTATTTTAAACTTACAATATCATAACAACCTGTGGCTGGTTAGAGCCATGCTGGTTCATGTCAGCCAACATCTTCCTTTCTCCTCTTCCCTGAGACACTCCCTGTCTCTGCAACTCTTAGCTCTGCCTCCCTTTACACTGTCCAATCACGGGCCTCCCGCTGCCCTAATGTGATTGGACAGGGAGAATCCTGCGACAAAGCAGTAATTAAAAATCTCTCAAGTCAGGTAGGTACTTCTTCCTAAAACATAACTAAGTTCAGTGTGAACTACAACTGATGAAAGAGGTATCTGCTATCAAAGTCTGCATGATCTTAGATTTTAATGGATATTGCATATGAAGTAATATTATGGGCTATGAAATATAAATATTATGTATTTACATTTGAGATGTATGTAATGGAAGATTGGCACATGATATGCTCAAAGGAAAAGACCATAGAAGAATTTCAAGATTTAAGAAATATTTTATGGAGAACTTGTTTTGCAAACTTACATCGAAGGTTAGTAAGCCCCTCACTCCACTCTCCTTTTATTGGCCAGTTCCTGGACTGTAAAGAATGTGGTGGGGGTTTGAAAGTGGAAACAGTATTAATTACGTAAAGCTTGGTAACAAATCCTCATGTGAATTAGTGATGATTAACAACATTTCCTAATGTTTCAGTTGAACCTTGTATGGAGTAAGAATCAGGTAGAGAAACATATTTCTTCTCTGGGACGAAAATCCTCCAAAGTTATTTATACAGCATATTATCTTAAGGTGTACTAAATCACAATTCAAAAATTAACTATGTATCTCAAAGTCTAACAAATAATTAGTGAATTTTTAATTTAATTTGTTTGGATTAAATTTGTTTTACTTGTATTACAGTTATCATACTTAAATTCCAAATAGTAGACACTTTGTCTATAAAATTGAAAAGAACTTTGAACTTGACTTCTTTTAAAAACTTTAGTGTGTGTGTGTGTGTGTTTGTGTAGTGCATAGGTGTGTGTGTACAAACATACCATGCTGTACATGTGTAGATCAAAGAGCAATTTTATGGAGACAATTATCACTTTCCCTTTATTAATTCACTGCAAGAAACTTTTTCACTGAGCTGTCTCATAGGTCCCTGAAATTCTTTATCTATTCCTTAACGAAATGTGAATTTCATGATACTATTATATTTCTGAACAAATAATCTTTATCCATATATATCTTAATATTAATTTTTGTTTATCACTAATGGAATTATGAGATGATTTAATGACACATTTTTGTCCAATCTAAATTGTTTCTCATTTTATTTTAATTTCTAATTATCAGCTGAAATTGGCAAGAGATTCTCTGAAACTAAACAAAACTATTTTTTTACACACTGTCTTCACTGGGACTTTCTACTTAGTGTAGCTAACTTATTTTTAGACATCATTTCTCCAGTGTATATTACAATTTAAGAAATCTTTTGTATTGTATTTTAGTCTTCTGAATTCAACTACAAGTCAAAGAGACATCTGAAGAAATATTGAATTATATTAAATATTTTTGTCTACATATCATTAATCATGGAATGTAGAGAACAATATATGTTAAAAATTGCTAATTTTCATATCAACCTTTCAGGGCATACGTAAATATTACTCTATAGAAATACTAGTTAACAAAGTAAAGTACACAGTAACATAAATATAGGCTGAGGGAAAAATCCTCTTTCTCTACTGTCTTTATTTTTTTTTCTTTCTTTTATTTTATATTTTCTTTATTTACATTTCAAAGGTTATCCACTTTCCAGGTCTCCCTCCGGAGACCTCTTATCCCATCCTACCTCCACTGCTGAGAGTGCTCCTACAGCGCTTACACTGGGGTATCAAACCCCCACAGGACCAAAAGCCGCTCCTCCCACTGATGTCCAACAAGGCCATCCTCTGACACATAGGCGGCCAGAGCCATGGGTCCCTCCATGTGTACTCTTTGGTTGGTGGTCCAGTCCCTGGGAGCTCCGGGGTATCTGGCCAGTTGATACTGTTGCTCCCCTAATAGGGCTGCAACCCCCTCTCAGCTCTGTCAGTCCCTTCTCCAACTCCTCCATTGGGGACTCAGCACTCAGTCCAATGGTTGGATGTGAGCATCCACCTCGGTATTTGTCAGGCTCTGGCATATCCTCTCAGGAGACAACCATATCAAGCTCCCTTCAGCAAGCACTTCCTGGCATCTGCAATGGCATCCGGGTTTGGGACCTGTATATGGGATAGATCCCTAGCACGGGATCTACTGTCCTTGTTAAAGGATGTTATTGCTGAGGTCTTTAATAAACCATGACAAATTTACTTAAAATTGGAGTTTTTTCATTAAATATATCAATTTCTAGAAGTGTTTCTAACATATCTTTCTGATATAACAATATAAATAGCTGGGCTGGAAAGATGGCTTAGTGGTTAAGAGCACATGACTGCTCTTCTCAAGGTCCTGAGTTCAATCCCCAGCAACCATATGGTAGCTCATAATCATATGTGACATGATGACCTCTTCCAGTGGACATGAAGCCAAAGCACTCATATACATAAAATATGTGACTAAATGAATCTTAAAAACAAAAATGAAAAAAATATAGACTTTTAATCGTTTTGATTATTTCCTCTTGGTACACAAAACGTTAGTTTTTTAGAGTACTATCTAATTATTGTATAACAGTTTTCTCGGAGATTGAAATATTCTATCGTGAAGGAAGCTTCTCAAGCACAAAGGCATGCAATTCAAACTAACTTCAGGAAATTCCTGAAAATGATCAGATTTACTAGTCCTCCTCCCCTTCCAGAATAAAGCTACTGAGATTCAAATTCAGCTATGCTTCAATGAAGACTGAGACCAGAAGAGCTGTATGGAAGAAGCAGAAACAAATTGTGTTTCCTGAAAGAGGTTTAGGTCACTTGGATAGGACATTCTCCAACATGTGGTGCAGCCTGTGGATTACTGTATGTAATGTACTGTGCCCCACAGATAGTTCTAGGTTTTGTGAGCAGTAACCTTTAGTAAAATGGGCTTTAGAGATGCAGTTTTCTCTGAGTCCTTTCTCCTGCTGAAAGTAGTCTCTCCCCCATGTCCCAGTGACCAACCCCAACTCATTGGCTCAACAAATTGTAATCTAGCAGGATATGTACTCTGGACTGTTGTAGGCTCCCTATTTGGGTTTAATAGATGTGTGCTGTGTTTCCTCAGAAAAATCAGACACACTAATATGATTTACAAGTCAAACCTAACCTGACATTACAATGAGTTTACAGCATGATTACAGAACGAGAGTTATAACCTGTACAGTGTCCTCTCGGCACTCTGATATTGTGCTTCATATTTAGAACAAAAGATATAAAAATGTAAGACTAGTATACTTGGGCCACAAAGCTCAGACAAGGCTCTTGAATTGCATATGAGAAACTGGAGGAGGCACATAACAAATATGTACCGTGGGTGGTTAGATTTTGTTGACATGTTCTGAATATGTTGTGTAGTAGGCTGTCATCTCAGTTGAGGGCACTGTAATGCAGCCAGGGTGAAAAATAATAGGCTTGTGGAATAGTACATTTGAATATTATTTAAAGCAAGTACCTGGACCCTGATGAAAAAAATTATAAATTGGGTGTACAATTGATGTTCAAAGGAAAACTGGGAACTGGCCCTGTCTAGTGTAGTTGTGGTTGGTTTTCTCTTAATTTGTAATCTGAAATTTTTGTATGTGAATAAGCAATAATATGGATATAGGATATTTGTGTGATTGAAAAAATGTAATATTTTACTAGCTAGACCTCTGAAAGATGCATAAGCAGCAAAATTAACTGAATTGCATAATATAATGAAAGATAGAAATACAGAAGTCAAAACAGTAACACATCTACTTGAAAAAAAGAAAAACTTCAAGGCCTAATGCAAAAACCATCATTACTATTTAGTTATACTAATGGATCTTTTAGGAAAATTGTGTCTGATCTACTGAAACATTTTCTCACTAGAGTCTTTTATTAGGAATAACAGGACCAGCAAAATGAAGTTTTTGATGTGCTAAAGAAAAAAAAAAGCCCCCAAATTCTAGTCAAACTAATATATATTATGCAAATCTATTTAAAGCTGAAAGAGTATTTTCTACTTTAAAACACAGGTAGAGGATGAGCTTATCTTTTATATAATGAAATGGAATTTAATGTATCAGATTCATTTATGAATTATTTATTTAGATGCTGGAGAAATGGTTCAGTGGTTAAAAGCATTTGGTCCTCTTTCAGAAGACCCATATATGATTCTCAGAATCTACATGAAGTCTCAGAAGCATCATTACTCCAATTCAAAAAAATTCAAAGCTCCCCTTCGACTTCCATAGGCACCAGATAAGCACATTGTGCTCATACATACTTAGATGGAGGCAAAACATTCATACATATAAAATAAATAAATAAATAGAATACTGCCCCTCTTCTAACACAGGACAGTTCCCACTGATAACCGAATAGACAGTGTGCACGGAAGCTGTCTAAGTAAGATTTTCTTGTAGTACAACAGTAATAAACTAAACAGGTGTGTCAACGTGACACAAGCTGAAGTTATCACAGAGAAAGGAGTTTCGGTTGAGAAGATGCTTCCATGAGATCCAGAGGTAAGGCATTTTCTCAGTTAGTGATCAAGGAGGGAGGGTCCCTTGTGAGTGGTACAATCTGTGGACTGGTAGTCTTGGGTTCTATAAGCAGGCTAAGCAAGCCAGGAGAAGCAAGCAAGCCAGTAAGCAGCATCCCTCCATGGCCTCTGCATCAGCTCCTGCTTCCTGACCTGCCTGAGTTCCAGTCCTGACTTCCTTTCATGATGAACAGCAACATGTAAGTGTAAGCTTAATAAATTCTTTCCTCCCCAGCTTGAATCTTGGTCATGATGTTTGAGCAGGAATAGAAACCCTGACTAAGACAGATGATTCAAGTTTCCTCCTCTCTAGAATTCTTCTCTGTTCTCAGTTTAAATGTAATAATTTGCTCCCTAAATATAAAGCTTACACAAGAACTGTAAACTTCTAATTGATTGAATGGGTTATAGATATTTTACTACATGTTCTTAGAGTTGATCTTGTTTGGTTAGTTGGTTGTATTTTTTCATAGGTATTCCTATGAAAGATAGGCAGGCCTCAAAATCTGGATACTCTTCCCTCATCCTCTTGAGTGTTGCATCACTGTAACTTTTATTTATCAGATATAATTGCCCTCTAGAAAGATTACTGTAGAATAAGCTCACCCTTTTCTATCTTTTTTTCTGAGCTCTGACTGACTGATTCAACTCAGCTGTTCTGGTTCAAATTCCTCTTCAAGATGACTGATTCAAACTGGCTTATCTTGGCTTCTGACTGAATTTCTCTGCTTGGCCTCAAACTAACTCTGGTAATCTAATCTTCTGGCTCCTTCTCTTTCTGTGGCTCATTCTGTCTTTACCAGCAGCCTGTTTCTGTAAAATTATCCCAGTAAAATGGTGTCCTCTCTCTGTGATGCATTTTTAAGTAGCTTTTCTTTCCTGTGGTGTTCTAGTGAAACTTGGGGGTATCTTCTCTCTGACTCATTCATGTCAATTCTTTCTCGGATTTGTCACTTTGTCCCTCAGTTCAGCCTCACTTTCAAACATGGTTGCTTTATTCTACAAACCAACTTTGTCTTTATTTTTAATAATTAAAGGAGTTTATTAAGAGAATGACTGTGTTCCAGCCAGAAGGTTTAAAGGTGTGTCATTCCAGCTGCATCACACAGACCTAGAAGGTCTTTGGATGTGATGATCCCTTGCCAGAGCAGCCATGTTTCTGGATAAAAATTCCGCTACACTGTAGATTGGAAACATGTTCCATGCAACCCACCCTGACCAATATACTTTAACTTATGTCTTTGTGAATTATTTTAATGCTGAATATGTCTAGGGATATGTTTTATTGATATATGTGGGTGTGTGTATCTGTGTTGAATGATATATATATAGACACACACACACACACACACACACACACACACACACACACACACACATGCCCACAGGAAGCCTAGAAGAGAATATGACTATTTTAATTTCTTTCAATTTCTACCTACTACTTTGAGACAGAATCTATCCCTGAACCCAGAACTCACTTTTATTTTGGCTATGTCTTAAGCCACCCAACCTCAGTAATCTTCCTGTTTCTACTTTTTGATCTATAAGTACAGGGTTTTGCAGAGATATCTAACTTGTTACATGGGTACTGAAGTCTGAGCTCAGGTAATCATGATTGTGTTACAAGTATTCTTAACTGCTAAGTAAATTCTTTAATTTCTGTCTAAGACAAGCAACCTATTCATGCTTGATTTTGACACAATATATTATTAAAACATTATTTTGGTAGAATAGCATTTAAATATATTATCTGACTCCTTTATATTATTGACACATTGGGAAAACTACCCTAATAGTGTTTTCCTAGGTTGATCAAGGACTTGATAGACCAAGGAAAGTGTTGCAGTTTTACATAATGATTGGTAAATTATTATGAAATTTGGAATCTGAAATTTAATGGATCTAAGCAAGGCAAAAATATGATTGATAACTGAAATGACAATTTGGTAAAAATATATTAGTGTTTCACATTCCATCTTTAAAAATTAAATTTAGAATCTGGCATGGTTCTGCAGGTCTATAGTCTCAGTACTGGGTAGGCACAGGCAGTTGTTTCTCTGAGTTCAAGGCCAACTTTATCTACAGAGCTATTTCCAGAACTATAGGGATACACATAGATACTGTCTTAAAAAACAAAAGCAAAAACTAAAACAAAACAAACAAAAAACCCTCAAATTTCTATTTCTCACTTGGACACTTTTTCCTTAGTCTTGTTTTTCTTTTGACAATTTGTTTTGTAAAGAGAGAAAGAGTTAAAAGGAAGTCATAGAGTTTGGTAGGGGAGGAGACAGAGAGGGTGTGGGGGACTGAAAAGCATATTAGAATAAACATTATTTTAATAAATACCTTTTAAAGTTTAAATGCATAATTAGGAGCAAACTATATATATGAAAGGCCATAGGCATTTCAGTTTACCATAGCTCATCTTAAAAGGGATCTTGAAAGTTTATATTCTGTTTATTTATTTTTTGGTATATTTTTGAGAAAGCATGTCACTCTGAGGCTCTTTATATAGTTCAGGTTGGCTGCACATTTTCACGACCTTTCTGCCTCAGCATAAAAGAGCAGACCATTAGGCCTACCCATTTCCTATATATTTTTCTTGAAATTAGCTGTAATCTTAAGTGGCCTTGTACATGGCAAGAATGGGTAGTTGCAAGGATAATTTAGTTAGTAACAAAGAATGATATACTTCAAAGCACAATAATATATTTTAAACAGATTTATCACAAAATAGAAACACTGAAGGTAATGGACAGTTTAGTGACTTGAATTAGTCATCACTCTTTTATACATATTAAAATAACACATTCTGTCTTTCATAAACATCTACAAAAATTATATATAGAAAATAAGACAGGAAAATCTTCTGTGGTCTTGACTTGTAGGTATATGTTTTCTAGAAGTATTTTGAGAATTATAGAGAGATCGCTTAGCAGTTAGAAACACTTGCTGTTTGTGCATAAAATAGGAGTTTGAATCCAAGCATCTATATTAGATGGTTCATAATTTCCTGTACTTCCTATAACTTAGGATCCAGAGGACCTGACTTCCCTATCCCCCCTTTTTAGCTCTGTGAGCAGCCTAATGTACATACTCATTCATGATTATACACATACACATAAGCATATATATATATATATATGTGTGTGTGTGTGTGTGTGTGTATAATCTTTAAAGAAAAAGTTTTTAAAATATATTAACAAAATGTAACAAATGTAGGCTTAGATATTTCAAAGCCTATTATATATAGGGTTCTTAAATGATTTAGCCCACCAACCAAAGTAGGGAAGAAAAATGGTTAATAGGACAAGGAGGTTGTGAACCTGTTTAAAAGTAATTCTTTTAGGTGATTCCAGTCTTCACTATCAGGATATCAGCAGTACAGTCCAATAGCAAATATCAAACACAATCAGAAGTGTTTAACCAATCCAATAGCAAATATGAAACATGAATCTATAACAGCTGCTCAATCCAGTAAAAACTGCAGTGCTATGCCTAATAGGCACAAGTCAAATGAAGTGCCAAGAATCAGCCTGAATACCACAAGAAGTTCTTTTGTGTGTTTCTCTGTACGAAGTGAAGACTAGCAAAGAGAAGCAAAGAGCAGTGAAGACCAGCTAAGCATTGCAATGAGTAACAGTGCAAAAACAGTGAAGACCAGCAAAGCATTCTAAGTCATAGCAATGCAAGAGTGTCCTCTCTGTCTGTGGGGTTATATTTATATTCATTCTAAACATCATACATTGTCTTAAGCATCCACACCAGAAACATCACATACCCTCTTAAGCATCCGTTCCACCAAACATCATATGCCCTCTCACATGTCTGCTTTAGCAAAGAATCCTCTCAAAAGATATCATGTGACCTGAAATTTCCACTTCATAAAACCTAGAGTTTCTGACATAATTTAAGAACATGGAGCTGGAAAGATGACTGCAGTAAAGGATACTGAGTGCTCTTTCAGAGGAATATGTTTCAGTTTCTATCAACCACCTATAGGTTTCAATCACCTATAGTTCCAGTGGCAAGAAATCTTATGCCTTTTCCTGGCCTCTGTGGGCGCTGCATGCACATACTGCATAGACCACATGAAGGCACAACACCCATTGCATAAAATAAAAATTAATGAATTAAATTTTTAAAACTTCAAGGAGTTCTGTATTCTTACTTATGTAAGGTACATAAATATACAGAACATAACCATTAAATAAGCTTTTTACTAAATAAATCTCAATTATGATCAAGATCTAAACTGCCAAATTCTGTCATACAGATTTGCCCTCATAAGTCTATTGTCTTGACAGAACCTCTTTCCATATTCTCTCAATATTACCCCTGATATTTTTGAAGTTCCGTATATTGACCAATTTGGTACTTTTATATGGATTATATTTGTTTTCCACCTATATCTTATATATGATTATTATAAAATAGTTTTTAAAAGCTATTAGATTTAGAAAATTGACACCATGGGTATTAGAAATTTTTGAGATTAAAATTCCTGATTAATAACAAATGACCAGGGTCTAGAACACTAAGAAATTGTTGACCTAGATCTTTAAGTGTCTTTCTCATAAAGGCAGAGTGCACTGTAATTTCTTTGATAATCAAAATTAAATTACCTATTTTGTTGATTAACATCATCACTGGAGTATTTAAACTGTAACTCCTCAACTTTCCAGTTATTTCAGAAACATTTTAAAATTTTCAAGCCCTGCCAGTAGTTCATGCAATTAGTATTTTATTTCACATGGCAAGAATCTATGGCTGAAACATCTGAGACTGAGTGTTATAATCCAGTCAAGAATTGAAAGAATTGCTAATAAAAGGCGAACTTTGCTGTTTGCCACCAAAGCCGAGTCCTGTTGAGTACAACATAACAGATCTCCCTTGAAAGCTTTTTACTGTCTACAAGAATGTGGGAATATTAAGAGATATAAGATTGCAAAAGTCTTAATAATCCCGCTCAAATCAAATCACTTAATAAGTCACACAGTATCAGTTGGCGATGGCAAATTTAGAATTCCTGCTGCCTTACCAAAGTGACGGAACTGTTAAAATGGACAAGATAATTAAAAATTAAAAGACTAAATTTTCTCACCTGTTTAAAGTTCTCCCATCTCAATGACTGTTATTGTAGAAGATGGCTTGCTTTTTTGTGATCTGGGTAATTAGTTCATTTGCTACTAATAAAGGATCATAAAATGAATGCATACGTAACTAATAGTAATTTTCCTTGTCTTATAGTGTAGGTTGGGTCCCCTGCTGGTTGAATATGCTTTCTTTTAAAAGAGTTTTAAATTGTGGGTTTTGATTTTTTTTTTTTTTTAAGTGTCAACCATAGTTTAAAATTTTGAATTTGAGTTTATTGAAACAGGGCAAAGTTTTAAAAATTAGTATAAGTCATTTGATAATAAAGTCCCTCTATGGTTACCTTCCTCAAAAACTGTAAAGTCATTTCTCCTAAATGTGTTAAGAATATGAATTATAAATTTGAAACTGAGTGAAAAGTAACTTTAATTTGTGTCATCAGGGATACTATTTAATATATCTAACCTATGTAGTATACAATTTTCAAAAAATTAGAACATATCTTTATTGATTTTTATTTGATTAAAAGGTAGGAGTAATAAACATGATTTTAGTTTTGGATATACTTTAGTATATTATATTAACATTTATTTTCCATTTCTTTTATTTTGAAACAGAGTTCTACTATGTAGCTCACACTATTCTTAAACTCAAGATCTTACTGTGTTAACATGAAATATTCTGGGATTACAAGGGTTCATCATTACTTTATTGTTTTAATGCCCATGACAATTTGTCCATAATCTTGGAGATGATATTACCATTGTGCTATTGCTAGTACCAATGAAATGAGTTAACTAATTTACTGGCCTTTTTCATTTATATTTTAAGATTAATTTTATTAGTAAGTGTGAATTTATACTAATCTATCATTCATCAGACACTTAATTTAATTTCAATTTAAATGACTTGCTTTTCCAAAACATTTTCCCACATATTTCAGAATTCTATGCATTATACTACACTTCCAATAACAAAATTAATTCCATGTGATAATAGAATATGCATGGGAAGTATTAAAATAGCTATATGTTGAGTTCATTATTGTTAAATTTGAAAACAAATGAAGTTGCCTGTGATGAGCATCATAGGACATAATGCTTGGTGCAAATATTACTGTTGCAAATTGACATCATTGACGACCTTCAATGTTGATCCAGGTAGAAAATGATAGTGATTCAGGGTCAACACATGGCACCATACTGCAATAAACCTCCAAGTATAAAGGTTAGTGGACAATGGCATACTTCTCTTTTGTGAGGGAGAGTGGTGATCTTTAGTGTTCAGTTTCTGTGCATCTGAAGATTGTAGATTGTAATGTATCTTATCTTCTACCATCTAGGTTTAAATATGTAACACATAATTTATGGTCTATATTAGAGGTAGAAATCATGAAAGAAGAGTAATATAATAACATGGATAACAGCACGCTGGACTACTGTCTTAAAGATAGTATAGGCCTGAGTACAATTTAATTTATTTTAGAAAAGCAATATGAATACTTTAAGACTCTGTGAGGCCTTGAAAACACCAACGTGTTACTCTGAATAAACACAGAATAATAGAGGTGTCAATGTGCACCATCGCTAACATTGTTTCAAGAGGAGGAGACAGATGCAGAACTAGTGATAAGGAAGAGAATAAAATAAAGAGAGATGATACTGGAAGCATTGAGGCTGTTCTTGAGAACAAGAGAGGCTTTTTTAGTTCTTGATAAGTATATTTTTGGGGAATTAGAATCGCAAAAACCTCAAGGTTATCACAAATTTCATCCTACACCAATGGATTATCTTGGGAAATTGAAGAACAAAATTGATACAGATCCATAGATGGAAAATTAAGAGGGAAGGTGAGAGGGAGAAAAGAAAGGGAGAGGGGGGGAGAGATAGAGATAGAGAGAGAGAGAGAGAGAGAGAGAGAGAGAGATTTCTGTATACCAGGAGAGGTCCCAGAACATAGAAACCCTCTAAATAGTATGAGCCTTATCACTTTAAAGGACTTAAAAAGAAACACTGTGAAGTTATGGGGGAAGGGGTCTGCCCTGCTTAATCCAATCCAGAAGGTTGAACTATAAGGTGTCCAAGTGCCTCTTAGCTTCAGTCATATCCTCATATGCAGTCTTTAGATAAAGGTGATCATTTATAAAATAAGGAATCAGAAGCAAGAAATATCTTCTGGTAATCCTTGCTTGCCTGCAATAAAGGCTTCTTTTCCAGAACTGATGCTTGTCTGACAAAGTCTATGTACTGTTCTCATCCTAACTTTTCCACATATAAATTAAAAAAGACCATTGTAATTGTGAAAATTTATCTTATCATCAACTATATAGATATAAATATATAATACATAACAATAGGGTGCTATATTAGAATTAATGTGTTAAGATAGTAAGATTATTAACATAATTTTATGCCAGACTATTTAAGAGATACAGTGAATGGCCTTTCCCAAAATCTTTACTTAGTCTACATTATTATTTTCAAGATTTTGCAGACCATAGAATAGACACTGATGAATTCTTTCTCTTCCCAGGTACTTCTTAAAGTATTCTAGGGTTTTAAGTTGACTGCTACTGATTATATCAAAGACATTAACTGTTTAATGCAGTGATTCTGTGTGTGCAAGCTTCTAAATGCGTACAAGTCCATGGTCTTGAAATAAGGGATATTCGCATAAGGTATCTACTTTGTATGGAAATGAATGCACTTCCAAGCTAAACAAACATAACTAATTTCTCCTCTCCCAGACATGAAAGAATGCAAATGAGTGCCCCATGCTCTCAGCACATTAAGCCTGCCACTGTGTTTACTATTTTAAGTGTACTTCCTAATACACATCAAGTGACAAATAATTTGGAACACTTTTTTTAGATACTGTTAAACACTTTTCCTCATTTATAAAACTAAGAAGTCATCGGTAGTTAATGTCCAGGGTAAATTGAATTGACAGAGCAATTTTGCTTGTGATTTAATTTACTCGAAGCTTCTCTCTGCCTTGCAACCTTTGGTGTTTTCTTCTATGTATTTCCAAGTCATAGCTCACTCCTTCTGTATTACTACAACATTAAAGGCTGTTGAAATAAACTAGGTTATGCATTTTCTAATGGCACAGAAGAATGCCTGTCCACCTAGGAAAATAAATGTATTAAACAGATAAAAGCACCTTAATCATGGTTGTCAAAGTTTAATAGTGAAGGCAGCAGACCTTGAAAACACACAGGTCTTTAGAGAATTTCTTTAAATTGGAATCATGATAATCCAAGCATCCTGTAGAAGCATTGATGTACAGAATATTTTATATTGTATTCATTCATTGTTGGAAGATTAAAGAATATAAAGCATAGATTCTTTTCTATAATAATACTAATTTTTTTCTTAAGTACAATAGATAAGAAATGAACACATATGTAGTGGAAAACATCATAATATACTCAGTGAAATAATTATATAATGCTATTTAATACCATCTGATAGAATACTTTTTTTTGTTTTCTTGTCTCACAACTAAACTGAGATACTGACAATGAGATATGAAGAATATTGAATAATCCCATGAGACCCATTTGACCAACAAATCAATTAGATGTAACCCTATTCTGGCACTAGAAGCTTTTTAAAAATGACCAGTTGGGACTCTGTCTCTGCTAATACTTGATGATTATATTTAGATCATATATATACATATATGTGTGTGTGTGTATATATACATATACACGTACACATAACATACACATACATATACACATACATATACATTATACATACACACACACATACATATATATGTATGTGTGTGTGTATGTGTGTGTCTGAAGTTTCTGTACTCTTATATTACTGTACTACCTCTCAAGTATCCCTTAATTTTAGGTATGTCTCACCATATTCCCCTTTAACTTCTTCTCCCTTTATTACATATCCCCAAATCTATTATAATTATCTATTCTATTTCTCTTTTTAAATGAGATATTACCCTCTGGTCCAGTGGTTCTCAGCATCCCTAATGCTGTGACCTTTTAAAACAGTTTCTCATGTTCTGGTGACACCTTCCCCAACCATAAAATTACTTTCATTAATACTTAATAATTGTAATTTTGCTGTTATTGTAAACTATAATGTAAATATGTGATATATAGAATATCTGATATACAACTCCTTTGAGAGGTTCCTTCTCATGACCCACAGGTTGAGAAACACTGCCTAATCCTGTACTTTCTACCTATCTCCCATGATTCTATGGGTTATAGCTTGGTTATCATTTATATACTAAGTAATAATCACATATAAATGAATACATACAATATTTATATTTCTGAGTCTGGGATACCTTATTCAGGATGATTTTTTTCTAGTTTCATTCATTTGTTTATAAATTTCATGATGTCATTTTAAGAGCTGAGTAATATTCCATTGGGTAAATGGTCTACATTTTCTTTATCCATGCTTCTGTTGAGGAACATATAGATTGTTTCCAGTTATGACTATGACAAGTAGCGAAGCAATGAACATGGTTGAGGAAGTATCTCTGTGGTAAGAAGTATCCTTTGGGTATATGGCCAAGAGTGGTATAGCTGTGTCTTGAAGTAGATGGTTGTCTACCTTCCAGAAGAACAGGGGCACTGATTTCCATTTTGCCTGAATAAATTTGCTGTCACTTCAGCAGTGGATGAGTGTTCCCCTTATTCACATCCTTTCCAGGATGAGCTGTCAATTGCATTATTGATCTTACTACTGTGATAGGCATATGGTAGAATTTCAAAGTAGTTTTGGTTTGTATTTCTCTGATAGCTAAGGATATTGAACATCCTTAATTATTTCTTCATTTTGTTGTTTTTCTAGTATAGAAAGAAAGCCACTGCTGAGCTTTATCATCAATCATGTCCCTTTGATTTCACTACATTTTTTTTTTTTTAGAAATTAAAACATATTTGCTGTAGAGGTTAGTGGTGTTCAGTTCTGATTTCCTATTTATGTACACAACATACCTTGGCCTTTCACATTCATATTCTTTTCCCTAAAACCCTCATTCACCCAGTTTTCATCTTTCTATGAACAAAGTATGAACTTACATAGAGAGAAATCAAGAAAGCTATCCCATTCACAATCACTTCATAGACAAAAGTATTTAGGAACAAATATCATAAAGGGAGTAAAATGTTTCTATGTTGAAAGCTGGATGCACTAGTATATGAAAAGGATAAACGTAATCAAAAGACCCTATTGTCACAAGTCTAAACACAGCTTCTCTACAAAGACCATTGACGCTAAAGGATTTACAGAGAGAATGCACCATCATGAAAAGTAGCAATGATTCTTTTCCATAGAAATTGAAAAGGAATAGTCTTTCAAAATTTAAATCATCCTAGAAGCAATGTGCAATGTTTTCAAAGGGTTCCAGTTTTGGGTGCTTGTTCCTCAGTTGGTAGTTAAATTTTGGGGAACTACATGGTGTTAAGGAGGGAGATTTAAATGCGAAAAATAAGATTCTCAGAGGCTCACCTTTAAAGCCTATAGCTTGGACCCTAGTTCTGACCTTTCTTTGCTTCCTGGTCTCATATCATGTGAGTTGCACCACACTGCTATACTCCCCATGTTATAAACTGAGCTACCTCTGCTATACTTTTCCAGGATAATGGACTAAGAATTAAAAAGAAGAAGACAATCAACTAAGTAATAATGTAGCCAATACAAATAATGAAAGTATAAATTTGGAAACTGACACAAATATATATATATATATATATATATATATATATATATATATAAAGGATATGTTAATTTCTTGGTCACATATATATCACATTTACATAGCACATATACAAATAGTCATCATCTAACTACAAAGTGAGGATATATCAAGGCATATCACATTTTACGGATTTCATACCAACCAATATCTCCATATGAGAGGTAATAAAATCACAGTACAGTGGATAGAGGCTTGAATAATCATTAACTAAGAAAAATGATAGGAGTAACATCTAAAATTAAAATATGTCAAATACCCTGTAGTAGAAAATAGAGAGGAATTTATACCTTTAATTGTGAATATTAGCACAGCATTCAGGATAAAATATGAGCATATATAATAAAGAATGAGAAAAATATACAAAAGTGTTTTGAAGATAACAGCACAAAGACAAACAGAACCTACACTGGTCCACATTTGTACCTTCTTTGTGTTCATCCAGGAAATGGACTGTCTTTGGGAATTGAAGAGAGAAAAAACAAGGAGAACAAGATAAAGAATAAGTAATGTTGAGCTGCAATGAAGGTTATCTGATGATTTTGGTTATATATATATATATGTGTATATATACACATATACATATAGATATAGATATAGATATATACATATATCTATAGATAGATATATACACACATATATATATATATACATATCTATATATATATATACATATATATATATACATATCTATATTACTAAATCTATATATTCATTATTTATTATGCACCTAACTGGCATCAAACTCAATTGCTTATAGTGACTGAAGACTTTCTTCAACATGCCATAATCCAATATATTTGAAAATACAAGTTTACTAAAAGAAAATTCTTTTGATCAATTATTTCTATTTATAAAAGATACTAATTTTAATAATTAAATGTTGATTAAATTGTTTTGTTACTGAAACCAGTAAGTTACACTTTTTACAGCAACTCTGATGAAAGGAATTTTAACTCATTGTTGCATCTGTTCACTGTCTAGACTCTGACAACTTTTTTCTTATCTGGGTGCCAGGGATCAAATTGAGATGGTCAGTCTTTATAACAAGCATCTGTCCAGACTAAAGCAACTTCAGGCCATTAGGGGAGTTTTCTGATACCCTTCTTTACAGATTTGAGTCAGTAGGGATGGTAGACCAACCAGTGTGCAGACTGTCACATTTTAGGTCTTGTTCTTTTTCTTTTATCTTTTTTTAGTTTTTCTTTTTCTTTTTGAATATTTACTTTATATAAATTTCAAATGTTTTCCCCTTTGGAAACTGTCTATTCCATTCCCCCTCACCCTGCCTCTATGAAGGTGCTCTCCCACCCACCCACCCACCCACTCCCCTCTTCCCTCCTTAGCATTTCCCTACATTGGACCATCTAACATCAACCTTTTCAAAGATCGTTATCTCATTGCTGTTTCCTGGTCCAGGGCTCTCTGTCTAGTCCCATCTTTCTCTGAGGTAGGACACCCACTCAAACTTTTCTATCATACTTCTTTGAACACTTCCCTTTTGTTAATTTGTGTTCAATCATATAAAGTAGTTAATTTATTTTTATAAAGTGCCTATTCAACAAAATTAAATATTACAGCTAAGAATATTTTTAAGAGTCTGAAAATATGACTAATTTTTTTAGTTTCTAACCATTTGGTGTATGTATTCTTGTTGTTACTGTTGTTTTGGGGGCCATTGTTAATGACCTATTGCCTATGGTGGGTTCCTGTCTATATATAAGAGCAAAATTTGTTCAGTCATTAATGACCTTAATTTTTGCAACATGTAAGTCTGATGTAGAATCTGAGAGACGAGGATCTTACCTGTGAGTTTTCTGGAACTAATAATCAATTGCAAGCTTTTATATTTCTGTTTCTTGCCTCATCTGTTCCATGTGCTCTGTAGGGTTCTGGAGAGATCTTGATAATTAGTTTGTATCATCACAGAGGAGAGAATCTTGTACAACACAAGCAGTGTTCCCAATGCAATTCTTATGAAAAGCTTTGCCTTAAAGTTCCAACTTCATTCCATACCTTAGTTTTCTTTAAAAAATGTCATCTATCAAACATAAAAGCTCCTTCAGGATCAGAAACAAAGTTTTGTTGTCATCGCTTTTTTAAATTTTTTTTTAAAATAAAACAAAGAATGTAAATTGAGAACTGAAAAGAATTACAGTGACCTTTGGAAACAGGATTATCAGCACAGCAGCCGTGTGATGTGGTGGATTCTCTAGTTAAACTGATTTTGAGGGAATATCAATTATCTTCCTGGTGATTGCTGTCAATAGCACATAAGCACTTTAGTTAAACAAGCAAGGGTAATTAATTATTATGAATGTGGTTTTAGAAACACTGGAAAACATTGCTGAGGGAATTTAAAAGTCTTATTGATCACCACCAAGTCTTCAACAACAACAACAATAACAACAACAGCAACAACAGCAACAACAACAACAACAGCAACAACAACAACAACAACAGCAACAACAACAGCAACAGCAACAGCAACAACAGCAAAAAGCCATGAGGAGCAGCTGAGCAAATGGAACCTGAAGGCTGTTTGCCATGCATAGAAGTAATCATGGGTGCAAATACACAGTAATCATGCTCTTCCAGAAGACTTACTTTCTCTATAGAAATGATGACAATGTGAAATTATTTTAGGACTATTAATTTTTAAATCCTTTAAATTATTCACATGTAATCATGTAGGAAAAATGTGTGTGTGACAGAACAGTATAATGTGAAAGATGGTAGAAAGGCAGCTCCTAACCCGATATTCAGCTCAAGGAATAGAAGCTAGGGCTCCCCTAAAGACTAACAATTACATTAATTTCTCTCTATTCCAGGTCAAAATATGTTGGAGTTTCTAATTAAATATTCTTCAGAATTGATTATAATTTACTACTTATGTGTGCTGTAAATAAACATTATTCACTATTATATGTCTATAGAAACACAATAAAAATCCAGGTGGACTTTCATTATTATAATTTTAGGTAATTCGTTTGTAATGTCATTTCATGTGGTGTTTTTGTGGAAAATTAGATTATACATAGTTTACAGACACAACATACTGTGGTCATAACCATTATTACGCAAAGCTCCTGACTCACATTTAGAAGAGTTCCCTAGGTGATGACTTGCTGGGGTACAGAATGTGTGCTTCTTCAGATTTAGTAGGTGATAATGAATTGATTTTCACATTCCTGTTAGCAATTTACATTCACTGAGTGGAGCATAAGGACTTCTGTTGCAGCATGAACTTGGACAATAGTTAATAACTTAATACGCTAGATTGGGAACTTGAAGTTTAAAAGTATAGCAGATCTTTTAAATTTATAAACCATATACTCTGGTTCAGAGACAATTCATGTTTTTAGAGGTCATATATCAGTTAGTCTCCCGTTGGGATGTGGAATCTTGGTGTTCTGAGTTCACTTCTAATGTACTTTTGTTCAAGGCTCTTGCTTCTTAACGAAGAACAGAAATTCCTCAGAATGAAGAGATCCAAACTAGGATTTACTGTATATTTAATTAAACTTTTGAGGAAGTCACTGTTTTCCTACTAACTATGAATATATGGAGATTTACTTATTTATTGTATTTTGTGAAAAAAAATATGTGTAACTCTGGCTAGTATTAATAGAAACAATATAGAAAACTAATTTTATAATGCTTAAATTAGACCATGAAGACTGTGTTATTGGCTAATGCCAAAGAATGGAATTATTAGGAAAATAATCTTACAAAGAGGAAGTGATTTATTTGCCTAAGCAGAAGACTTAGGATTATTAACATTTTTAATTGCAAGCCCCTGGGCCTGAGAAAACCATTGACAGCGTTGTCCCAAGCATCTGGATTATTGAGGAAAATCAACAGCCAACACAACAAATTATCTACATCTAAAATAAAAACTTGTATGATAGTATAACACTAAATTGAAGTTATTTCCTCCATGATTGCTATATTATGTGTATATCTCTGGGTGCATATGTGCATATTCATTATTCTTTCTTGAATTTATTTCTTGTAACTGAGAGGTTTCACATGAATTTCAGTTAGGGCTAGACCTTGTATAGCACTATATTTCAAATCAAGATATGACCAATGATTTCACTTTAGTTTTATTTGAATAAAAAGTAAAAAATTAGACTTTTTGAGAAATTATGAAAAATGTCACAAATCTATGTCTAAAAACAAGAAAATGATCAAAGAAACAGACATACTACTTATTGAATGTATTGCCAAGAATTATTTCATAAACTCTTATTGCAATAACATTTTGAAAGGCAGATATTTTAATATTTCACTGTCTTTGAATTTGTTAAGTGCTTTCATCATAAAAATATTTATTGGAAAGATATTGAAGATGACTTTTGAATAGACAATGTTTATGTTGGGGCCTTTTCAACAGTTTCCTCTTATAACTTCCTTTTCTACAATATATTTTACATGATACCAGTTATATATGTATAAAAATATAAATACAAATCATTTACTCATATATATTACCCATAAATAAATCACATATTTATATGAAAACAGTTTTGTTATGTGCATTATTTTACTATTTATTAAAGAAAAAGTACATTTGCATATTAATGAGTTAGGTGTATTTATTAACCTTTACATAAAGAATTAATACTTGTTTGAATATTTGATATTATAGGACAAACTAAAGCTTTGACATCATTTTGATTTTACTAATATTTTGATGCTGTGTTTATCAATGTTGAAAATGCCACTTCAAAAATCGTATAACATAAAATGGTTGAAGCAAGTTTATTCACCATTTCGTAATAATACAAAATTCTATTCAAAACTCAAAAAAAAGTTTATTTAGTGATTTTTTTTCACAATAAAATCAGCAACTCAAACAGGATTTTTAAAAAATCAAGAATTCTAGTACAGTACAACCCAAAGTTGTATCAATGTGACACCTGATTAGAAATGATAAAGGAAATTATCAGAATTTTTGGTGTGCTGTAAATAAAAGCAACCCCATTGGAAGAACAACATAGGCTGGCCTGACCATCCAGTTCTCCCAGAGTCTAGAACACCAACCAAGGAATGTACATGGAGGGACCCATGGCTCCAGTTACATATGTAGCAGAAGATGGCCTTGATGACAGTAATGGGAAGGGAGGCCCTTGGTCCCTGGAAGGTTTGATGCCCCAGCATAAGAGGATGCTGGAGCAGTGGAGCAGGAAAGTGTGGGTGAGTGCCAGAGCACCCTCATACAGGCAAAGAGGAGGGCAGATGAGGGATGGGGGTTTGGTGAAGAGGTAACCGAGAAGTGGGATATCATTTGAGATGTAAACGAATAGAATGATCAATAAAAGAAAATATTGTAATGATAGAATATCTGTACTGTCAATTTAACCTAATATTCAAAGGCCATGAATTTGTTATTTTAATGCTTCTAAATAAAACAAAATTATATTTTTGTCTTAATTCTCACTCTTAGAGTACTAACCTGTTTAATATGTCACATGTTCAGTATGTATGTATGTATGAAGAATAAATGTACATATATGCATGCATAAACATGTAGATGGTTGTGTGGCAAATTACTTGTAAATATGACTTTTGGATAAGCCTAAATGTGTGGACTCTCATTTTTTTTAAATTATAACCTAATATCATTTCACCAACTCTACTATTCAAAAGTGTAGAATAATATATGAATAATAGTACCATATAGTCACATCCTCCCATATGGATAAAGTTAATTAATTTTAATTTTTGCTCTTTGGCTATTTATTCTTCCACCTGAACTAGCAGAGATGTGGTGTTAATATTATGCGAAGTTTCAGAGTACTTAATGTACTGGCTAGTCTGTTCAGTGTAATCCTGTTACCACTTCATTCTTCCCATGTCTTTTTGAATTGCTCCTATCACAATCACTTAGCACATGTTAAATGTCATACATACTACATGGATTTTTAATATGAACAAGGACAGTAAAATTTTAGATCAGATATAAGGAGATAGCTCAGTTGGAAACAAGCAGGCAGCAACAGCATGGAGACTGAGTTTAGAACCCTAGAACACGTGGGGAAAACTGGCGCAGCATGCTTCCGGAATCTCTGCACTAGTGGACTGTGGTGTTGGAGACAGTCACAACCTAAAGTTCATTGTCAAGTCCGTCCAGCTGAATACACGAGTAGATGTTCACTAACAGATCCTATCTCAAAAGCAAAAAGTGGAGAGGAACTAGGGAAATTCATTTGATGCCGACCTCTGGCCTCCAGCATACACTGACTTTTATATATCCATTTCCATATATATACATCCTGATAAAAGCAACTCAAAGAGATTTTGCTTACAATCCCAGATTACAGTCCATCCATTGAAGCAGCAGAAACTTGAGGCAAGTGAAAATCTCATTCACAGAGAAAAGCAGAGAGCAACAAATTAGTGCATGTAGGCTGGATCTTCCCATCTTAATTACCCCAATTAAGTACATTATTTGTGAGCTGGTGGACTGATCAGCTCAGCTACCACCCAGGTCCACGTCCAGGGTTCTGAATTGGACTGCTCCCCAAATCTATATAAACTGTGAATGATTAGGACTCCTGGAAGCCCCAATCCTGCTGTTCCAAAGCTGCAAGATCTCCATGACACAGGCAACTACAGGATCACTGGGGGGAATTCCACTGTGGACCCAATATTGATGATGTTACAGAAGCCAGAGATCTCAAACCAGACCAATGGCTCCCTATAATAAACATTTTCAAGTGAAGATGTGTGGACAGAAGGGTATGTTGTAGAACAAACTTTGACACAGCACAACGTCTACAATGACATGTTTTCTATGCTTTATTTTTTTTCTTTTTGTTGCTGTTCTCTCTCTCTCTCTCTCTCTCTCTCTCTCTCTCTCTCTCTCTCTGTGTTTTAATGGGGATAGGCTGCAAGGAAAACTGATGAATATGAGGGGGCAGGGGTATTAGCAGGACTGGGGTGCATGATGTGAAATTCATGAAGAGTCAATAAAAAGTGAAATTAAAAAACAAAAAGCAAACAAAATCCCTTGCAATCATGCTTTCAAATTCATTTAGGTAATTCCTCACTGATACTCTCAGGTTATTCTATACTGTGTCATAGGGAAAATCAAGACTGATCAATAATATTCAAAACCAAGTGCATGTACAAATGCATGCATATTTTTACATATAACATCATATACAAACAAATTTTCAAAACATAATTTTTTTATTTTTTGATATTTTATTTACATTTCAAATGTTTCCTCCTTTCCAGGTCTCCCCTTTGGAACTCCCCATTTCCTCCCCCTCCCCTGACTCTATGAGGGTATTCCCCCACCCACCCACTCTCATCTTCCCTCCTTGGCATTCTCCTATATTGGGGCATCTAACACCTTCAGGCCCAAGGGCCTCTCCTCTCCCTGATGGCTAACAAGATCCTTCTCTGCCACATATATGGCCAGTACCATGGGTCCTTCCATGTGTTTTCTTTGGTTGGTGATCCAGTCTCCAGTAACATTGGGGGGGTGAGGCCAGTTGATACTGTTGCTCCCTGCCCATGGGGCTGCAAACTCCCTCAGCTCCTTCAGTCCATTCTCCAACTCCTCTATCTGGGACCTCACTCTCAGCCCAACAGTTGCTGTGAAGTGAATCTTGGGCATTCCGAACTTTTGGGCTAATATCCACTTATCAGTGAGTATATACCGTGTTCATTCTTTTGTGACTGAGTTACCTCACTCAGGATGATATTTTCAAGTTCCATCCATTTGCCTGTGAATTTCATGAAGTCATTGTTTTTAATAGCTGACTACAGTGCAGTAGTGATAAAAACTGCATGGTTTTGGTACATCAACAGGCAGGTAGATCAATGGAATAGATTTGAAGACCCAGAAAAGAACCCACACACTTATGGTCACTTGATCTTTGACAAAGAAGCTAAAACCATCCAGTGGAAAAAAGACAGCATCTTCAACAAATGGTGCTGGTTCAACTGGTGGTCTACATGTAGAAGAATGCGAATTGATCCATTCCTATCTCCCTGTACAAAGTTCAAGTCCAAGTGGATCAAGGACGTTCACATAAAACCAGATACACTGAATCAAAACATAATGTTAAGCACAATAAATAAGTAGTCCTGAATATTATAGATGGTACCACAAGATGGGATAGAAAACGATAGTGTGTAAATAATTGAAGGAAGATGCCCCATTGTCTTTCTTCTTTTATGCTAAAGCTATGGACAGATTTGGACCATGGATTCTGGTTCAGATCACCTGAGATAGTCACTAATGTGTAACAATGTAGAAAGGTTAGTGTTTTTCCATGCTTTAGGTTTTTAGCTATAAAATAGAGGGGATAATGGTTTTAAACTTACAGTTATTGATTAAAATGAGTTACTCTTTGTGACATTCTTCAAAGTTTTGTTAGAATAAATAAGGTTCCCATAAGTTAAAAGTATCACTATTTATTATTATTGATAATAATTATTCATGTTCAATTTTCTGTTTTATTTATTTATTTATTTATTTATTTATTTATTTATTTATTTATTTTAAATGCCAGATTTCATTCCCCTCTGGGTCCACCCTCTGACTGTTTCATATCCCATACTTCCTACGTACCCTGTCTCTACAAGTTTGTCCTACCCCTTCTCCCCCCACCCCACCAGATGTCTAAAATCTCTGGGGCCTCCAGTCTCTTAAGGGTTAGGTTCATCTTCTCTGACTAAACCCAGACCCAGCAATCCTCTTCTGTATATGTGTTGGGGGCCTCAACTGGTATATGCTGCCTGGTTGGTGGTCTATGTCTGAGAGATCTCAGTGGTCCAGGTTAATTGAGAATGCTGGTCCTCCTTACAGGGTTGCCCTCCTCCTCAGCTTCTTTCTGCTTTCCCCTCAAATACTATTTTTAAGATATTTTTACCCATCATTTCAAGTAAATTATACAAAGAACCAAGTAAAAGCTAATGTAACTTGTCTTCCATTTTCTTCTTACTCTCAGAAGAATTACTGATCCATTGACTGGAACATATTTAAATGTGCATTAAGCCATTGAAAACAAGAACAAGCATAAAAAGATGCCAAGTCATTGGACTGACTGGCTACAGGTATTTCTCTTTCTTGGTTAAAAGGCTCCTTTTTCAGTAAATATGAGAGCTAAATAGCAGTGATTTATGCCGAAGGAAGATTAGCTAACCACTAGAATTGTATTTCCAAGAAAACTGATAAAGGCCAGGAGAAAATTATATTCTAAGTAACATTCATTCTACTTTAGGCTGGTACACTCCAGGATTAAACAGCATGTCATCATTTGTTCTCCATAGTAAAGGAAAAAAAGTGATCATTTTTTATTTTCCATCAGAATACAATTTCAAATCCCTAGGAAGAAAGTCTTTATAAGTAAGAAAGAAATGGAACAGTTGCTTTTCTGCTAAGCTGTACATTCCAGAAACCAAGAAAACAGTCAGATGAATTCTTTATCTATTTTTAAATCATACACATGCATGCTAATATATGTATATATACATATATTTAATAAAGTAATGTGACAATGATGAATGGTTTTTTGTTTTGGGAACTTGGATATATTGTTGTAGGAGATGACTCTACACCTCTCTCTGACACATAAGAGCTATACCAGGAAGGAAGGAAAGAAGAAAGGAAGGAGGGAAGGAAAGAAGGAAAGAAAGGAAGGAAGAAAGGAAGGGAGGAAAGAAGGAAGTAAGGAAGGAAGGATATTTATTTTGGCTGTTTAAAAGTCCAGGTTAACATGACAGGGAAATTCTAGCAGTGGGCACATTAGACATCAGCTTACGAACTGTTTGCTGTAAAAAAAAAAAAAAAGAGCAGTGAATGCTGGTCCACATTTTTCTTTTGCCAATAAGAAGGTGCTAGGCTCATTTGGGGTGGATTTTCCCACCTCAATGAACACAATAGACAAACTTGTTTACAGACATATCCACGGGTTTGTCTCCTCGGCAATTCTAGATCCTGCCAAGTGGACAATCAATATTCACTCTCATAAGTCTAACACTTGTCAACTTGACATCTAAATATATCATTTTTAAACCAAACTCCTCAACCCCTTGTCCTTATAGGAGCAATGGTCATTTTGTTAAGCAAAATTCATTCACTGCAACTTCAAATGTCCCTATGGTTCTTATCAATTCCAACACTGTTCTTTAAAAAGTACAATTTTTGAGTCTTTTCACTGTATAAGCTTACAAAAATCAAAGTAAAATGCATAATTAATATAAAATAAATCGATCAAAAATTTCCATTGCAATAGAGAGGGATGGGAAGTTATCAAAGAAAGATCATAGTAAAGTAGTATATAACCAAGCAGAACAAATGTAAAAATCTATAATTCCAACTCCAGCTGATGTACATCATAGGTTCACCTTCAAAGGGGTCAGGTAGCCAGGCCTGCAGCTCTGACACTTGACTTACTGTAGACAACTCAACTGTATGCCTGTAGTTCTCTTGGTAGATATGTTACAATCGTAGGAACACCAGTGTCCTGGAGTCACTATAGAATTTTAGGATCCTCCTTACTAACTTCACACAGTGGTAGCCTATTTGCAAGGACTCAGTTTCTGCTACACATAGTTATGCTTGACTGGCATTTACAGACCATGACACAACCCTCTTCCCTCTCATACCACAAGGCCTACTTTCCATGTTCTGATGTCATCTTGAGATAGAGCCTAATATAGCTTCAACAGAGGTTGAAGTAGCCTCTGAATGCTGTATCTAGGGAACCACTTTTCTAGGTAGGTACAAGAGGGGAATACCTTCCATGGTAATTTTAGTTCTGGCTCTTTCTTTCCTTTTTTCAAACTACATTTTATATTAAATTGTAATTACCATATTTCTTTATTCCTTCATTCTCTTTTCTCCCTCCAGCACTCCCAATATCTTACCTATAGCTTCCTTAAATTTATGTCTCTCACTTCATATTAGTAGCCTTCTATTATTATTATTATTATTATTATTATTATTATTATTATTATTACATATATTTATGCATGCATAGATGTATACATAACCGACTGAGTCTATTTTTATTATTTGTGTATATTCAGTTTCAGGGCTGACTCATTTGTATTGGATAACCATTAACAGAGCTCACACCTGAGAGAGGCTAGTTCTCCCTTTCTCTTCTGAAAGTATTTGCCTATAATTCTTTGTCTGTGGCAGGACCCTGTCCTAGTTATTCTCCTATTGCTGTGAAGAGATACCATGACCAAGATAACTCATAAAAGAAAGCATTTGATTGCTGCTTATTTACAGATTCAGAGGTTTAGTCCATCATCATCATGTTACAGAGCATGTCACAAATGGTAACTGAAAGCTACATTCTGATCAACAAGCCTAGAACAAAAATGGGCCTGACATAGGCTTTTGAAACCTTAAAGCCAACCCATAGTGACAAACTTCCTCAAGCAACACCTAATCTTCCTAATCTGTTCAAATAATACCTCTCCTGGTTGACTAAGCATTCAAATATATGAGCCTGTGGAGGCCATTCTTATTCAAACCACCACAGATACCATGAGATTTTACCCTTCTGTGTCAGCATGCCTTTTGATATTTCCATCATTGGAATCTCAAAGAAGGAGGTTGTATTTCCAATGAAGTAATATCTCAGCACAGGATAAATGAACTTGTCAGTAAAAGCAAGGACAATTAAGCAAGAAGGAAAACTTTCTTCTTTCATATCCTTTTATGTGAGCTGCTACAGAAGGTGAGGGACAGAGTTATGGTAGGTCTTCTGACTCAGATGATCCAGATTTAAGGTGGATATCCCATGTAAACTTATCAAGTCAAAAAAAGTTCTTACAGATATGGTCTGTGGCTTAGGATTTAGTTGATTCTAGATGTTGTAGTCAAGTTGATAAGCAAGATTATCCATCACAGTCTCTTGGTAAATTACATTACCAATGTAATTTCTAATGATATCATGAATTTTAACATTATAACCAAATAGAAGTATACTCCTCATCAAAGAATCCTCTCTTTACAGCAAAAAAGAAACTGCCATAGAAAATCACAACTGGATGCAATGCAGAAGTCAACGGAATGTGGGGCGTCCAGCCTCAGTGCATATATCTTCATTACAGCTCCTGCATCTACCTCTCTGGGAACATTTCAGAAGAGAGGAACTTAGAGACTCTGACAGTCAGAATGCCAGGATGTCTGCAATGAAACTCTCTCATAGAAATGTCTCTTTGTGTTCAGATGAATTGAATTTCATAAGCTGAAGCAATCAGTGGGTAGATGAATATAAATTAAGAGCCATATGTCTCTTTGTGTTCAGATGAATTGAATTTCATAAGCTGAAGCAATCAGTGGGTAGATGAATATAAATTAAGAGCCATATGATAAACATTCTATGGTCTCTATGTTGTATCATGGGTATTATAAACTTTTTGGCTAATATCTATTTATTAGTGAGTACATACTATGCATGTGTGAATACCTGAAACCCACTTAAAAGGGGGAGAAAATAATCATGGGAGGCAGAGGGAGGGAGGAACATAGGTGGGAGATAGGAGGGGGAGGGGGAAAGGAAGGGTAGGAGAGAAGAGACAGGAGAAATGCCCAGAGAGTCAGGAGAATGAATCATAATATACAACAGTGAGATGTAGGGGCCAGAGGAACCTCTAGAATGTCCCAGAGACCTGGGATGTGAGAGGCAACCAGGACTCAATGGGGATGACATAAGCTGAAATGTCCAACAGTTGCAAGATGGAACTGGAAGAGACCACCTCCAGTAGAAAGACATGGCCCCCAGTTGAGACAGGGGGCCACCCACCCATCTTCAATTTTTTTTACCCAGAATTGTTCCTGTCTAAAGGAAATACAGAGATTAAAAATAGAGCAAAGACTGAAAGAAATGCCATCCAGAGACCAGTCCAACTTGGAATATATCCCATGCCTACAGACCAAATCCTAACACTATTACTGATGTCATATTGTGTGTGCAGATAGGAACCTAGCATGGCTGTCCTCTGAGAGGCTCTACCAGTAGCTGACTGGGAGAAATGCAGATACTTATAGCCAACCATTGGACTGAGGTCGAGGATCCATATGGAAGAGTTAGAGGAAGAACTGAAGGAGCTGAAGGGGATTGAAAATTCATGGGAAGAACAAGTGTCAACTAACCCGGACCCCTCAGAGCTCCCAGAGACTAAGCTGAAAACCGAGGAGCATACATGGGTTGGTTTGCGGCCCCGGGTACATGTGCACAAAAGGACTGCCTTGCTGGGCTCAGTAGGAGAGGATGCTGGTGGGGTGAGATGGGGCTGGTGGGTAAGCACCCTCTCAGAGGCATGGGCAGAGGGGAGGGGTGAAGAATTCAGGAAGAGGGGACAACATTTGGAATGTAAATACATAAGATAACTTATTTTTTAAAAAAGAGCTATATAGTTGGGCCTCAAGTTGACAAGGGATAAAACTGTGACCACTAACGTTGATTTTCTACTTAACAAGATCTAGAACTTCTTAGACAAACCTCAGTGTGTCTGAGATAGTACTTATACTGGATTGAGTCTAAAGACCCACTCTAAATACAGGCAGTACCAATATAGGGGGTGAAATCCCACACTGAGTACAAAAGTGAAAGTGCTCTGAGAACTAGGATTCTGTCTCTGTGTATGTCTTGACGCAGACACAATGTAATGAATATCTACATGCTCCCTCTGCCATCAAGTTCTCTCCATGATGAGTTGTACCCTCAACCTGTTAAGTATCCTTCAGATACCTTCTCAGTAATGAGAATCCAGCGCCAATCAGCTGATAAACTCAATGAGCAGTTTCTATATAATTTAATAACCAATACAGGAAAATCAAAGTGCTGATACAATGCAAACACATTACAAATTAATCATGCACATTAGTGAAGCAGTTTAACTGACAAGGAATATGCACTGTATTGCTCCTTTTATAGTAGTAATGCTGAAAAAGCAAAAAAGGGGAAAAAATGGAAAATAGCAAATAATAGTCAATCTGTGGTAAACGTGGAAGGAAGGGACAGGGGTAATTATCTTTGAGCAACAGTAGTCTTTCTTTGAAATAAAAATATACTACAATTGATTCTATTTGTAATTTTGCATATCTATGAATTTGCAAATATTCATTTTGGGCAAAAGCAATGGCTCAGTGATTAGGGAGACTTGCTGGACTAACAGAAACATGGGCTTAGTTCCTAACACCCATATCAGGGAGCTTACATCCATCTGTAACTCTAGCTCTAAGTGTCTTACAACCTCTTGAACTGTGCTGGGACCCCAAAATTTCATGTTATAATATGACAAAGGCCATATATTTGAATATTCATTTCTATTTGTTAATTTTGTAGGATTGACTTAGCCATTGCATCTATTTTACAGTATGTGATTTAATAAGTGCACTTATACTATTATTTGTTCAAACATAACTGGATAAAATAGATTCAGAGGACACAAATAATATTGACAGACAAGATTATTAACTTTCTATTGATTTAGTGTACACTAATCTCCAAAGCTTTCACACAGTTCCAAAAGATCTTTTTTCCTAGATTGAGCATAAAGAAAAATCAAGGTGACCAAACTTCATGGGAAGTGAGTAGTAACTGTGTTATAAAGACAGAAATTTAAGACTCATAAAAGTGTGATCAAAAGGCAATAATCAGAAATCAGTGTAAAAACAAAATAGAATAGAAGCCATTCAAGTCTACCTGAGTCAATGTGCTAGAGGATAATTACCTTAAGAATAGCTAAAGATAAAAGTGTTAGTTAGGTCAGGATACAGGAACTTTATTTTTAAAAGGCTTTCTTTCCTTCTCTGCTCCTTTCTTTTTGCTTTACATTTATGTATTACGTGCATGTGGGGCGGTGACCATCTACACATGCAGACATCACAGTACAGTTTGCTGGGATTGGATCTTTCCTTCTAGATACATGAATGCCTTCAAGATCACAGGATAGCAGGTTCAAAATGACAAGCACTTTTACCCACTCAGCCATATTGCCAGTCTCAAAAAATATAAATTCACCACATTGTATTTGGGTTAAGTGTCTTAATACATTTCAAATTTTTGCCTAACCCAAAGAACAGAAAATCTTAGTCAGGAGAGTTGTGATATGTGTGTGAGAGCACACAAGTGTGAAAGAAGAAGATGCAATATATGATTTGAGTGGAGTGTGTGTGTGTGTGTAGTGTGGGTAGTGTGTTTGTGTAGTATGTGTGTGTAGGGTATGTGCTGAGTATGTTGTGTGTGGGGGGGTTGGTATATATTACTCTAGAAGGAAATCAC
This sequence comes from Rhynchomys soricoides, assembly GCA_019843965.1. NCBI lineage: Eukaryota > Metazoa > Chordata > Mammalia > Rodentia > Muridae > Rhynchomys > Rhynchomys soricoides. The sequence continues at coordinate 9,556,215 of JADRCH010000167.1, forward strand.
ATTGATGGAAAATGGGACCTCAGTAATCTGGAAAAATTTTGAATCTCTTTTATACTTTTCCTCCTGAGAAGATAAAATATTATAAAACTATTCAAATATTCAATGAGATAATACATCAATGTTTCTTAGTACAGTGCATGGTGAGCTATAAGTTTTGGATATACTTTAACTATTAATCATTTTAAGTTATTATATTAATAAATGTTAGACAAAGAAACGTTACCTTAGTTTTAAATTATTGTTCTTATTTCCAGAGTGGATGAAACTCTGTTTTTAAAGGACATGTATTAGTAATAACCTAATTTATTTTATTAGTTAACTCTATTATAAAACAAAAAAAAAACCCAAGCAAAACAACCCATAGAACTGGAAATATGTTCAAGTACATTCTACTTGGCCTTATATGCCCAATGCTCTGCTTTGTTCCCTTTATGTACATTTCTTCAGGCATAAACTTAATTTCAAAAGTACTGTTTGGTTTTGTCATTCTGGATCTTTTACCAATGGGATCGTGATGGACCTATGAAAATTGTTAATTTTATGATCAATCAAATACTTTAGAATCATTTTGATATTTGCAGTTAGTTCATATATTTTTACTATTTGTGGTAGAATATAACCAACCGTATAACACATATGAAAGAGAATATATCAACAAATTGAAAAGTGGAAACAGTAAACTTTAGGGTTTTTTGATACTTTATTTACATTTCAAATGTTTCCCACTTTCCAGATCTCCCCTTTGGAAACCCCCTATCTCATCCCCCTCTCCCAGCCTCTTTGAGAGTATTCCCCTACCCACCTACCCACTATCATCTTCCCTTCCTGGCATTTCTCTATACTGGGGCATCTAACACCCTCAGAATCAAGGGACTCTCCTTCCCCTGATGGCTAACAAGACCCCCCTCTGCCACATATGTGGCCAGCACCACGGGTCCCTCCGTGTGTATTCTTTGGTTGGTGGCCCAGTCTCTTGGAACACCGTGAGGGGGTTCTGGCCAGTTAACACTGTTGCTCCCTCCATGGGGCTACAAATTCCCTCAGTTCCTTCAGTCTCTTTTCCAACTCCTCCATCTGGGACCACATGCTCAGTTCATTGGTTGTTGTGAATTGAATCTTGGGTATTCTGAACTTTTGGGCTAATATCCACTTATCAGTGAGTACATACCATGTTTGTTCTTCTGTGACTGAGTTAACTCACTCAGGATGATATTTTCAAGTTCCATCCATTTGCCTGTACATTTCATAAAGTCATTGTTTTTAATAGCTGAGTAGTATTCTGTTATATAAATGTACCACATTTTCTGTATCCATTCCTCTGGTGAGGGACATTTGGGTTGTTTCCAGCTTTTGGCTATTATAAATATGGCTGCTATGAACATAGTAGAGCATGTGTCTTTATTACATGTTGGAACATCTGGGTATATGCCTAGGAGTGTGTATAGCTGGGTCCTCAGGTAGTATTATGTCCAATTTTGAGGGTCCGCCAAATTGATTTCCAGAGTGGTTGTACCATCTTGCAATCCCACCAGCAATGGAGGAGTGTTCCTCTTTCTCTGCATCCTCGCTAGCATCTGCTGTCACCTGAGTTTTTGATCTTAGCCATTCTAACTGGTATGAGGTGGAATCTCAAGGTTGTTTGATTTGCATTTCCCTGATGACTAAGGATGTTGAACACTTCTTTAAGTGCCCAGCCCTTTGAATTTCCTCAGTTGAGAATTCTCTGTTTAGCTCTGTTCCCTATTTTTTGATAGGGTTATTTGGTTCTCGTTCTTGAGTTCTTTGTATATGTTGGATATTAGCCCTCTATCAGATGTAGGATTGGTAAAGCTCTTTTCCTAATCTGTTGGTTGCTGTTTTGTCCTATTGACAGTGTAATTTGCCTTACGGAAGCTTTGCAATTTTATGAAGTCCCATTTGTCAATTCTTGATCTTAGTGCATACACACCCCACTCTCATCAATGGACAGATCTTGGAACCACAAACTAAATAGAGACACAGTGTAACTAACAGAAGTCATGGTCCAAATGGATTTAAGAGATATCTAAAGAACATTTCAAACTTTAGTTTTTTAAATGATGAAAAGGAAAACAGATTTATCTCAATAAAACGTATCTATAAAAGCTTAGCGTCTACTTTGGTGAAATACTGAAAGCATTTCACAAACATCAGTTCCATGACATGGTCCTGTTCACAAAATTGTCATTAATAGTATTTTCATTCAAATAGTGTTTTGTGAACAGTTTTATTGCTAGTTTTAGGTAGCTCCTTGCTTTTACTGTTTAAGAGTTAGGAGTCCTTTTCAGTATATTTTCTAATCCTAGCTGTCCACTGGATTGGATTGGAAGTTTTAAATCTGTCAATGCATTTGGTTGATTTTTTGGACTTCAAACATGAATATTGATTTAAAACATAAAGCCAAATAATTTTTCATATATAAGTTGGTTTATTATATTATTTACATTGATCTAAAATAAATGAGCTCTTAGGTTCATTATTCATGGTTAAACTCTGTATACTGACTTTCATATTTTGTAGGTGTTGTTGTGTTTTTGTTTTGTATTATACATAATCCCTTTTCTTGGATACAAACCTGTGCTTACTTCCTTATTTATTCATATTGGCTTTATAACTCAGAACTCCTTTGTCATATCTATTTTTTTACATTCTGGAGTATAATTGGAATGTTGTCACAGACAGATCAGCTGTCACTAAACTCCCAAAGATATAGCTTCCTGAAAATATGGTTAAAATATTTTTTAAATATTTTTTTCTGAACATACTTCTGAGCAGAAAGTTAGGCTCAAGTGATGACTGTTATTCTTGTGTAGTCTTAGAAACTCTCTTGTCAGTCAATTGCCCTTCTGCTTGTTCTCTGTCCTTTATGTTTAAGAGCATTGGCAATTATTTGACTTGTCTAAGACTGTAGTTCTCATTATGTTACTTGGTACTTTATTAGACATATCAAATAGAAGTCTGGGTGACTTTCAGCTATTCTAAGTAAGCATTTTTAGATATTATTTTTATGAGAATCACTTCTTTATGTTCTATTTTCTTTCATTTCTTTCTTTACTGTTCTTTATGTTGTACTTTATTTCTTTTTATTTTGTGTCTGTGCGCTGAGTACATGCAATACCCACAGAGGCCAGAAAGGGAATCTGATCTATCAGGACTGGAGTCACAAATGCTTGTTAGCTGTGTGATTGGAATTATCCATTGAACCCTAGTGGATTCACAAGTGGTTGACTGAGTGTGGGGTCCCGGATAGAGGAGTTGGAGAAGGGACTAAAGGACATGAGGGCGTTTTCAGCCCTATGGAGGGAGCAACAGTGTCAATTGGCCAGACCCCCACACCCATCCCCAGTGCTCCAGGAGACTGGACCACCAACCAAAGAATACACATGGAGGGACCCATGGTGCTGGCCACATATGTGGCAGAGAAGGGCCTTGTTGGTCATCAGTGGGAGGAGAGGCCCTTGGGCCTGAGGGTGTTTGATTCCCCAGTGTAAGGGAATGCTAGGGAGGGAAGATAGGAGTAGGTGGGTTGGTGGGGGAGCACCCTAATAGAGGCAGGAGAGGGGGAATGGAATAGGGGATTTTCAAAGGGGAAAACATTTAAAATGTATATAAATTAAATATCCAAAAAAACCCTAAAAACTAAAAAATAAATAAATTTAAAAAAAAAAAAGAAACTTAAGAAAACAACTCTTATTCTCCCAGAATCTATCAGCAGCCGATGCTTCTTCAGACAGGAGTGGGGCCCTATAATCCCACGTTTTATCTATAATTGACTGTCTACAGTTGCAATGTAGTATCATACCAGTGTAGACAATCACCACTTTGAATTCATGATTGTACTGGTTATTTCATAGCCAGGAGATACCTCATACCCTCCATCTTCCATCCCTTAGTTTCTTCCTACTTCTGCTGTGTCTTCTTGGCCTTGAGGAAAATATGTATGTCTTATTTAATTGATGAGGGCTTTATGTATTTATTCTCAGCACCTCGAGAAACCACCGATCTCTGTCTTTAACTACAAAAAGACTTTCATGATTCAGGCATTTATCTATGGGTATGAATACAGATATTTAGAAGGCAGTTTGGTGCTCTGTCAACTTAGTTAAAATGAGTAATATATTTCCCCGTAGTGCCTGCCAATGACTTTCTCAGCAATATATTTTTGACCAGGTTTACAGTACCAGGAATGGATTGTTCTTATGGAGTAGGTCTCATGTCCAATAAGAGAGCAGTTGGTTAACACTATAAATAGTTGCACTACTATTACATAAGTGAATCCATTTTGTCTGCAATTTGTTTTTGTTTTCATTGAATTCACAGATGAGTATGACTTTTAATGCTTTCCCCCCCCCATCTAGATGCTTATATAATGCTCATGGTATCATGAAAGCTAACTGACAAAGAGGAAACTTTCAGCTCAGTTTCAGCTTGATTTCTCTCTAACTTACAACAAAGGTATGTGGTGTCTTTAGTAATAGCATCCTATAATCTAGTTATGATGAGTAGCTAAGAGGAGTGGCAAAAGCCTGTGTTGTTATGGGAGCTTCTGGGACCTCCCTGAACAGCAACTTATAAAGAAGTATCTTGGCGCTTGGATGCTTATTTAGTAATCTACAGCTTCTAGGAACAGCATTATCCAGCTATGCAGAGTTCCTCTTTCTAAGCCTTTTAATTTTAAAATTTATGTGTTTTAATTGGGTTACAGAATAGTGGTTTTCCATATGACTTTTTCATGCATCCTTCATTTAGATTAATCTTTTCCCCATAACCCCTTGTCTCCCATGTCCTCCCAAGGATTAATGTGAGGAAAAGAATAAAATATTTAATGTATAAAAATTGGTGTACACTACCATCACTGCATTCAAGGTACTAATGCATCCTACATCTCTCAAACATTGTGTGCATAAATTTGTTTTGAAGCACTATGACATTTCACATGAATTCTACCTTATAAGTAAACTTTGAAGTCTGCAATTCTGTATTATTAAATGTTAGAACTATATTGAATAGACCTCTAGAAATTAGTGTTGGACTATAGGTATAGTTTTATATATTTTGAATAACTACCCATTTCCCAGATACAAGCCAATGAAGCCCATTTCTCTAGTTTGTGCACATATAACTTTGATTATTTTTAATGTTTCTGAATAGAATCATGCAAATATATCCTTCCATGCCTGGCTTATCTTATTTAGAACACTGTCTACAAGATTCATGTATATTGTTTGACATGAAAGAATTTAGGCAAGATTATAATCCCAGAACTCAAAAGATTGAAATCAGAGACTCATATACAAATTCAAGGCCAGTCCGGAATGCATTTTGAGATTTTGAGTTCCAAGACAGATTGGGTTATAGAGAAAAGACCTTACCAAAAGAGAGAGAGAATAAAGAAAGGAATAGAAAAAAAAACACAAAAAAAAAACAAGAAAGAAAAAAAGAAAACAATGCAGGGTTTTTTCTTTGTTTTGTTTAACACACACACACACACACACACTACTACCACCAACTTCTTTATCTGTCCTTCTGTTGAGTTGTAGTAATGGTGTTTCCATATCTTGACTGTGTTCCGTGAGGAGTGCTACAATGAACGTAAACTTGCATGGTGCCTTTTAAGATCTTGATTTCAGTTCTGGATGTAAACACAGCAGTGGGATTTTGGATCATTTAGTAGTTTTGTTGATGTTTGGCAGAGCCTCCCTGCTTTTTTCTATGGCTTCTTTCCCAGTTAATTTTCTCACCAACAATGTTAACTGGTCCAACATTTTCTACTTTATATTTGTTGATTATGTAAGCTCCATCTTAAGAGATATGAAGTAAAATCTTGTTATAGCTCAAATTTATTGAAATTACCTGTTAGCATCTTTTCTTGTATCTGTTGGCAGATAATATGTCTTATTTAAAATGTCTGTAAATATTTTGTCTATTTTCTCCAGGTTATATATGTTTTGTTTTTGTTGTTGTTGTTGTTCTGCAATTGTGTGTGCAAAATTGGTCCTATTTATCTAGTTTTTAAGTGTTTTTTACTTGCATTTCATATTGATTTGGGTTTTCTCTATTATGGACTAGCACTGAACATTCTGTTTAACTTAGAATTGTCTTAAATTTCTGAAACTTCTATCTTTGCCTCACAAAGTGTTGAGGTAAAACACTCAACACTTTGTGTCCATTTTATATGATTTTAGGAATCAACCCAAAGCTTCCTATATGTGAGATAAATACTCTGACTAATCTCTATCCCCAGTAATTTGGATATTTAGTATAATCTCAAGAAACTGTTATGAAGATCAGTGTCTACATGGGTTTCTCATATGTTTTATGCTAGAATATTTACATTTCAAATAGTTTGTATAATTCTTCAATGTAAGTGCTTTTCTTATATGATGTAAAGAAAGGGGACATTTTCGATTTGTACCTCTAGATACCTGGTTCTCCTACCACCACTGCTGAAGAATCCATCCTTTCCCAGGCATGTGTTCTTCTCACCCGAGTTAAAGGTCAACTGACTATATAGTTTTATGCTCATATACCTTGATATTCAACATGTTGGAAATACTGCACTTATGGATTAGCATCTATTTCTTCAAATAGAATTGCTGTTTATTCCAAATACTAACAAGGTCACAACACAGACTAATGAAAATGACCCCAATGTTCTTGTTCTCACTCTGCTTGTCAAGTTTGGACTTGTTTTTAGTATACACAGAATAAATTATAATCCTGAATACAAGTGCATTTAATCTGTTTTCTCTGTATCAAAACTGCCTAGCTTATTTGTAATGCCCTGCCACAGCTATACCTGAGACCAGTAAGTATGTCCTTTAAGTGTAAAGATGGTTAGTACAACAGTGAATGAAATAGTTACGGCTCTTTAGCCCTGTGTCCTGATGAATCCTCTGATCTGACTCGGATCTTTGGATGAGTCTAGTCGAGCCTCTCAGTACAAAATTTTAGTTGTATTAAATATGAAGCATCAGTTCACTGAATTCATATTCACTTCAAATTTTCACATAGCTTATTTTCTTCAATATTTTCTCAGTTATTAACAACTCAATACAGCATTATCAACATGCTCTTGATAACACATTCAATATTTTTGTTATTCAATTTTGGAGAGTTTCAAGAACCATTAATATAAATGTATGGGGGAATATATTTTCATATGCCAATCCATACTGATACTTTGATGAAGAAGTAGAAAGACATGTGTACATGCAAGAATGTCCACAGATATATATTTTTTTGGATATTTACTTTATATACATTTACATACATTTCAAATGTTTTTCCCTTTGAAAACCCCCTATTCCATTCCCCCTCCCCTTGCCTCTATGAGGGTGCTCCACCACCCACCCACCCATCCACCCACTCCCCTCTTCCCTTCCCCAGTATGCCCCCTTTTGTCTAGAATTATTTCCGTTCTTTGTTTACTAGTATCTCTACAGTTTGTGGTTTTATCAACCCTTCTTGCATCTTCACCATCTGTGCGGTTAGAGAAGGATATTGTGTTTGGAGATCATGCTTGGTTTGGACTCCATTACCCATCCATAAACTCAAGACATTCTTCTAGTCACATACTTCTCTGGTCATTATATTCTCTCAATTCTAAGGTGACATAGTAATCAAATCCACCATAAATTAATACCAGTTCCAAGGTTATATGCAAAAGTGATTATTTTTCCATTCAGGAAGTAAAGAAACATTAGGCTCTGTATTGAATTTTGCTACAGAGAAACATGCATGTATTAGAATTGGGATTCCATTCAGTAGACTGAATACTTGATTGGGCCTGAGATTTCATTTATTTTCCCAAAAACTTATGATGCTGTTACTGTACCTTATTAAATTATCCTTTAATGTATCAGTTTTTCAGTCCATGAGATAAGTTTATTTTAAGCTATCTTGGTTGAAGGCATGTAGCTTATGAGTTTAATTTTCAGAAGAGAGATGCAAGGTCAATATTTCCTTCCAACTCAACTATATGGTGTTCTTTAGCACACACACACCATAAATAAATAGATTTCTCTTAATGTTTTTTAAAGACTTAAAGTAAATATCCATGTTGGGGAAAAGTGGGTTGCTCATAAATACAATCTGGAAAAGATAAAATATACATTATAATGCAACTTTTACTTCGCTTTTATTAACTTGTTTAGCCAGATAAAGTTTCTTGAAATAGTGAGAATTGAACATTGCTTTCAATTTTGAATATGCATCTAAATATGCTGGTTTAAAATGGGTTTTATGATAATTTCTTTCAGCAGAGTTTATGTCTTAAGGGAAATGTAAGATCCAGCAAAACTCACAAATTGCCCCAAAATATGATATTCTACAAGTGAAAATGTGAAAAAAACTTTACAAGTGTTAATATATAGCAGTCCATATACAATGGTTTACACATTAGAAATTTGAATATGCAAATAAACAAACACATACCTATAATATATGTAGACAACCTTGAAGATTTGAAAAAGGCATATAGTTTAAATAACATTTTAAAATAAATACAGGTTCTCATCCTAAGAAAATTCTGTCAAGACTATGTAACAACACTCTGAATTAAGTCATTCCTTACAGAAACACTTGATGAGACTTTCTCTCTCTCTATCTCTCTTTCTCTCTCTATCTCTCTCTCTCTCTCTCTCTCTCTCTCTCTCTCTCTCTCTCACACACACACACACACACACACACACACACACCCTTCTGTTAAATCATAGGATGTCTCAAATTTCCAACAAAGGTATGCTGAAAGTAAAGAAATAATATTACTTTCTAAAGTTTATTTGCATTGAAATTAAAGAGCACAATTACTTAGAATTTCTTTCATTTAGATTGAATTAGATATCTGTTCTCAGAATTTATTGTAAAAAACAAACAAAACTGGTAGAATTGGGACAGTATCCAGTTTAAGTATTGTTAATATTTGAGAATATTTTAAGTGTGCAAAAAGGAAGATTTATAATGTGCTATAAAATAATGACATTTACAATTTAGTATAAGAATGTCTGTTGCAATATACCACTGATAAAAAATAAGACACACAATTTTACTGAAGTCTATATTTATGATTAAAAATGAGATTATTAGCAATAGGGTACCCAGACTTTAGGGAGCTCTAAAGTTACCACAAAATCACACCACAGGGCAAAGTCTCACTCCAGATGTTTATTAAGCCAAGATACAAACTGGCTGCCTCTGAGCAGGAAAACAGACACAAAATGGCTGTCTTTGAGCAGGAAGCAGACACAAAATGACTGCCTCTTAGCAAGAAGCAGAAGCAGCAGTAAATAGGGCTGGGGTGCGGTTTATATAAGGTGAGCAGAAGCATGCACACAAAAAAGTGGAGAAGTACAGCAGCTGTGGCTGAGTCACAGGTGGTTGGGGAGGAGTATGAGGAGGAAGGGTGGCAGAACTCCCTGAAAACTAGTTCTGAATTTAGTCTAAGTTTAGGGACTTAGTAATTTTTCATTGCTCAACAAGTAGTTTGACTTTAGAAGAACTAATAAGGATTGTCTTAATTTAGAGATTGCTGACATGAATCTTGATTTAATTTTGGTTTTTAAAAGTATTTTATGCCTATTATAAAGGAAATATGTAAGCCTTTTGTCAAGCAAATGAATTTTAAATATAAATTATACAGAGGATTACTGCAAGCAGATTGGAGCTAGAAAAATGCAGCAAAAAGAAGTCACATGTCCTGGATTCTGCCAGTAGCAGCCAGATTACTACAGACAGTCTTTTACTAAGTCTTTTTAGGACCTAATGCTTATTTCATTTCATTTTGTTAGGTTGCGTTTCAAGGCAGTTTGACACAGGGATTTGTGAGCTCTCCCCTGTGCACGAAGCTACTGTTAGTCTAATCCTTTAAACACCTATTTTGTTTTGAACAAATGTTTTCTAGTATAAAAATAAACTCCTTTCTTCTAACTTCTGGCTATTGTTGAAGTCTACTTCTTGCCAGTTTTCTATGCCAGCAGTGGATTAAAATAAAAATAATGTTTTGTTTTGTGGCTGAGTGTGATATGGGTGGATCAACATGCGTCCAGGAGCTGATAATGTGGGCATATGCCATGGATAGCCTGCTGATACATGGATTTTACTGAAATCAAACCCAAAATCTTTTATTCCTTGTTTATTAAAAGAGAGCCTTTAAAATCAATCACAAAAGCCCGAGTCTCTAAGGATCCTGTCAGCAAGGTTTGAGTTTATGTTAAGAGTTGTGTCAGGGCATCTGTGCTAACAAAGTAATTTCCATGTTTTGATACACGTCCCTTAACTGGAAAGGATTTGAAAATATAATTTGCAACACATGTTGACACATCTTACTAAATTTGTGGGAACAAACCAGCATCTTGAGAGTTTAAAATGATTCTGGAGCATGTGTATGGAGATACACTATTCACGGTGTACACATGGTGGTATTTTATAAGAAATATAGTACCAAAAACTACAGAATGATTAAATGCAAATTATAGGTTATGATTATGCCATCAACCAACAGAGAATATATATTCTTGAACAAATCCTAAGGAAATTGCAAGCTCCTGGGAGTCCTTTGTACTTTCAAACTTCACCTTCCAGGTGTCCAGACCCTTTTACTGACAGACTAAATTTGTGACTCCAGTCACTGTAAACCATCCCCATAGGCCTCTAAAGGCATGGAGTAGAGTGATCTTTCAACACCAGGTAAATAACAGGTGGTGATATCTGACAGATTAAATGGTAGCTGCTCAACCATTCACTCCTGTTATTACTGAAAATGGTGGGGAATTTATAATTCTGCTTCTGGAAAGATGGGGTCCTGATGCCTGGGCCAAGATGGTCAAGCATACTGCGGTCATGAACTGGCAAGATAAAAATGCATGCAGTCTCCCAAGCTAAATCTTGTGTACTCCTTACCTAGTTTGATGTTACTCCTTCATCCATATACATCAGATGTATATGGATAAGAAAGCCAAGCTCTGTAAATCCCCAGAAGAAGTGCTGGGATATCTCTTGGACATCATCAAATCATTTGGACTTGAATTTATTAGAATTTATACAGGTCATATGGATTCTTGTCTCTTTATTTTGGCCATGTCTTTCTCATTTTACCTGCCTAGGGTAATCTCTTGTCTTGTTTGAAACCATACAGCTTCAAAAGCATTGTTATAAATTCCCTTTCCTACCACACTACCCTGGTCTCTAGAAAAAAGTCTCTAGACAACATTTTTTATGAAAGTGCACAGGAACAATTTCTGCTTAAACCTGAGCAGCAGACTTGAGTTCTCTGACAGCACATAATTATTAAAACAAGCTAAGCACAGCCTTTTGTAACAGTCAAGGTGTGGCCAGTTAACTGACTGACAGCACAAAGTCTACTTTTCAAATTCTCAGCTTGCTTATTCTTTTTCCAATGTAGCCATATTCATCCCAATGAAGTGCTATGGCCACGTTCTCTGGGCTATGAGTATATATTAAAATACTGTTGCTACCATCTGCCTAATGATGAGTGTTGAGAATTGGATTTCCTCTGTCTTTCAGCCCTCTACCTTTTACCCTCTATGGAGTAACTAATGTGGAGTTCATGGGGGATAAAAGACAACAGTAAATGTTTCTTAATGTAAACAATCTAAATACTAATTTGAAGTTAAATGTATAATAAATTCTAGACTTTTGGGTAGTATTACTCACCTGCACTGCTTTTTATGAATGCAGCAGTCATGGTTGTGAACACAGAGCATGTGAACTTTGCATCAAGCACAATGTTGTGCCACCCAGTATCAAGCTTACTTGAAATACCTTAGCTAAGACTGAAGAATATTTGATATTTACAATAGCTGCTGGACAAAACAGGTTACTAGACATAATGATTGATTGTGAGAGTGTGTTTTCTATACAGTATGAAAATGACATAACCAAGAAGACTCAATATGATGGTTGCCTAACAATAGTCATAAAAGTCAACATGCCAACATGAATAGAAGAAAGTTTTACAAGGTCCCAGTTCTGGATGATAAGATATGGACAATAATTGATACTGAGAGAGAGAATCAGATGTTTCCAGGGACAAACCCCTGATCAGTTATTCATTCCTAAATGGACATACTTAATGGTGTGTGTGTGTGTGTGTGTGTGTGTGTGTGTTTGCACGTGCATGTGATCAATAATAAATAAACTGAAACAGAGTGGGGAAAAGACACAGAAAAAGTTGGAAGTGGAAAGGAAGAGGTATAAAATATGTGATTACAATACTCATTATGGAATTCCCAGAAATATAGAAAATACAAAATGAAAGGTGGACAACTAAAATAACTGTTTTCAAATATTTTTATTTGATGGGCTGATGAGATGGTTCAGAGGTTAAGGGCACAGGCTGTTCCTTCAGAAGACCCAGGATTAGTGCTCAGAATCTATAGGGTGTCTCACTACCTGCTGTAACTTTAGTTCTAAGAGACCTGATAAAGCTCTCTTTTTAACCTCTGCCTGCATACAATGCATATAATTACATGCAGACTAAACACTCATATATACAAAATAGAACATATATAAAAAATGTAAAACTAAAAATATTAGTCTATGGTTCTTGTGAAGAGAATTGCCAGCTAATTATTTAAGCCCCAAAGAATGACAATATCAAGAGACACAGTAACATGGAAGGTGGAAATTTTCATAGGGTTATATTCAGTAGGAATATAGATATATATAGATATAGATAATGACAATTATTAAAACCTCATGAATTTAAGTAGCAGTGAAGATAAGGCACAGGAGGCATTTGAAGGGAGAAGGAGTATAAATACGTGACTATATTACTCATGTATTAAATGAAAAAAAGAAAAAAGACTACCAACTTGAGAAGTAAATCATTGGAAGGATTCCAGAGAGGGTAACTGAGAAAGGCAGGAAGTTGAAAAGGGAAGGAAAAAAGAAATATAATTTTATCGCAGTTAACAACATATTTTGAAAAATATTTAAAATTGAGTTTAAGTTGCTGATTTAGTTTTATTTAAAAATGTTTTAAATTCATGTTTTCAATTGATTACTGCCAGTAAATGTGTGATAGGTATGCTTATTCTTGTGGCTCTATAGCTAGGGTATTGTATTAAGGGTTCGTGAGTGGAATGAAGTTTTGTCCTAGAGTGGCTGTATGAACAGAGGGCAAATAACACAGCTACACATTTGATAAACATGTCCTTTATGCTTACTTCTAGTCAGTGACTGCTAAATAATTCTCATATAGTTCAGAACACCTACTATGAAATACCAAATAAAAATTTTTCTGTAATGTCAGCCCTCCTAGTATTATCTGCCTCATTACAAGACCAACATGCCCTAAGTGGCTTTAAAACAGTAAGCCTGCTCTGTATTTGCAAAAAGTTGTTTGGTCTTTCTCCTATTGATTTCTTGTTTTATGCAACCATTTAATTTGCCAGTAATTGTAGGATGAAATTGTTTTGGTGAAAATAAAGCCCGAGGGTTAATTTCTACTTTGGAGCTTATTTCTACTGTTTTATTAACATTTCTTCTGGATCAGAGGAAAAATAAATAAACATTTATCATCATTACCTAAATTTAACATGTAAAATGATTCAAAGTATATACTACATAAATAATTAATAGGTTGCATTATTTTTAATAAGATAGAATTTATTATTCAATTCTAATTTTTGTTTCATATTTTCTTCTTTATCTCATTAGCCCTAGTTCTCACATAATTAAAAATCACTTTTAATTATATATATATATATATATATATATATGTATATATATACACACACATATACATACATGCATACTTATATACACATATGCGTATACACAGATACACACACACACACATATATATATATATATGTATATATATATATATATATATCACTGACTTTGATGGTTATTATGAATTAAAAGAAAAAATCAAACCAACACTGGTGTGCTTGAGAGTAAGGGTCTCACCAAGCCTAGAAGAGGGGTTCAATCCCTACAGCCTGGAGTTGCATACAGGTGGTTGTGAGCTACGCATCATAGGAGCTGGAAACTAACCTAAGGTTTGAAGTAATAACATTTCATTCTTTTCATTGTCGAGCCACATTGCCACTCTGAGGGTCTCACTTTTTTAATTGGATATTTTCTTTATTTACATTTCAAATGTTATCCCCTTTCTTGGTTACCCCCCTCCCTGAAATCCCCTATCCCATCCCCCTCCCTCTGATTCTATGAGGTGTTCCTCCACTCACACACCCATTCCCGCCTCCCCACCCTCGAATTCCCCTACACCAGGGTATCTATTGAGCCTTCATAGGACCAAGGACCTTTCCTCCCATTGATGCCTGACAAGGCCATCCTCTGCTACATATGTGGCTAGAACCATGGGTCCCTCCATGTGTACTCCTTGGTTGGTGGCTTAATCCCTGGGAGCTCTAGGGATCTGGTTGGTTGATATCATTTTTTTTCCTTTGGGGTTGCAAACCCCTTTAGCTCCTTCAGTCCTTTCTCTAACTCCTCCATTGAGGACCTTGTGCTCAGTCCAATGGTTGGCTGTGAGCATCCACCTCTGTATTTGTCAGGCTCTGGCAGAGCCTCACAGGAGACAGCTATATCAGGCTCCTTTCATCAAGCACTTCTTGGCATCCACAATAGTGTCAGGGTTTGGTGACTGTATATGGGATGGCTCCCCAAGTGGGGCACTCTCTGGATGACCTTTCCTTCAGTCTCTGCTCTACATTTTGTCTCCATATTTGTTCCCATGAGTACTTTCTTCCTTTTTCTAAGAAGGTCCAAAGCACTCACACTTTGGTCTTCCTTCTTGAGCTTCATGTGGTCTGTGAATTGTATCTTGGGTATTCTGAGCTTTTGAGCTAATATCTACTTATCAGTGAGTTCATACTATATGTGTTCTTTTGTGATTAGGTTACCTCACTCAGGATGATATTTTCTAGTTCCATCCATTTGCCTAAAAATTTCATGAATTCATAGTTTTTAATAGCTGAGTAGTACTCCATTGTGTAAATGTAACACATTTTCTGTATTCATTCCTCTGTGGAAGGACATCTGGGTTGTTTCCA
Organism: Rhynchomys soricoides; assembly: GCA_019843965.1. Lineage (NCBI taxonomy): Eukaryota > Metazoa > Chordata > Mammalia > Rodentia > Muridae > Rhynchomys > Rhynchomys soricoides. The sequence continues at coordinate 9,571,277 of JADRCH010000167.1, forward strand.
GCTTTTTGGCTATTATAAATAAGGCTGATATGAATATAGTGGAGCATGTGTCCTTGTTATATGTTGAAGCATATTTTTGGTATATGCCCAAAGAGTGATATAACTGGGTCCTCAATTAATACTATGTCTTATTTTCTAAAGAACAGCCAGATTGATTTCTAGAGTGGCTGTACCAGCTTGCAATCCCACCAATAATGGAGGCATGTTCCTCTTTCTCTGCAATTACCATCAAAATTCCAAATCAATTCTTCATAGAGTTAGAAAGAGCAATTTTCAAATTCATTTGGAATAATAAAAAACCCAGGATATCACAAACTATTCTCAACAACAAAATAACTTCTGGGAGAAACACCATCCCTGACATCAAGCTGTATTACAAAGCAATAGTGATAAAAACTGTATAGTATTGGTACAGGCAGGAAGATCAGTAGAATAGAATTGAAGACCCAGAAATGAGCCCATACACCTATGTTCACTTGATATTTAACAAAGGAGCTAAAATAATCCAGTGGAAAAAAGACAGCATTTTTAACAAGTGGTGCTGGTTCAACTGGAGGTCAGCATGCAGAAGAATGCAAATCGACCTATTCTTATTTCCTTGTACAAAGCTCAAGTCCACGTGGACTAAGAACCTCCATATAAAACCAGATATGATGAAACTTATAGAGGAGAAAGTGGGGGAAAGCCTTGAACACATGGGCACAGGGGAACATTTCCTGAACAGAACAGCAATGGCTTATGTTCTAAGATCAAGAATTGACTAATGGGACTTCATAAAATTTCAAAACGTCTGTAAAGCAAAGGACACTGTCAGTAGAACAAAATGGCAGCAAATAGATTGGGTCAATATCTTTACCAATCCTACATCTGATAGAGGGCTAATATCCAATATATACAAAGAACTGAAGAAGTTAGACTCCAGAGAATCAAATAACCCTATTAAAAATGGGATACTTACCTGGCAGGGGAGATACCGTGATCATGAAGGTGGTTTTTCCAGGGCGAGGCTTATCCATTGCACTCCAGATGTGCTGACCCCTGCAATTTCCCCAAATGTGGGAAACTCAACTGCATAATTTGTGGTAATGGGGGACTGAGTTCTTTCTCTCCCCTGAAAAAAAGAAAAAAAAATGGAATACAGAGCTAAACAAATAATTTTCTACTGAGGAATATCGAATGGATGAGAATCACCTAAAGACATGTTCAACATCCTTAGTCATCAAGGAAATGCAAATCAAAACAACCCTGAGATTTCACCTCACACCAGTCAGAATGGCTAAGATCAACCACTCATTATCTCACTTTTAAATGTATCCAAACCTCAACCTAGTTTTCAATTTGTGGACACCCTTGCCCTCTATACACTTCCTAATGATCTGCTCATGTGCCACATCTCAGCCTCTGCCTTAGAGGTACCAACCTGAATCTGATGCCACAGAGAGACACTTATTCTGTGCAATGATTTGTATACCATGAATTTCAGTTCTTGATTTCTTTCATTTAACTTTGATTTCACTTTCAACATGTTAAATATGAAGACAATTTTTTTCACACATCACCAAATTTTTTCTACAATTTTGAAATAAAAAAATGTAGGTAGTTCTTAGAAGAACAAATACAAAGACATGGGAAATAAATTGTACAAAAAAAGAGACAGTATTTTACAAAGAATAATTGCTGTCATACAGAGAAAAACATATGTTTAAAGGCCATGTACTTTGATGGTTACTGTGAAATAAAGAAAAGAAACAACAAAACAAAATACTGACATTACCTTTGTTTCTCCTCTCGAGTAAATGTTCTTGGCTGAATAAAACAAACAAACAAAACAAACAAACAAAAAACTTTGATTGTGGAATAATACCTATTTTTATAAGCCACAGCCCTAATTATGTTTTCTTTTTCTTAGAAAATGGAAATCCTAGAGGCTGGAGAGTTGGCCCAGTGATCAAGAGCTCTGACTGCTCTTCCAGTTGTCCTGAATTTAATTCTTAGCAACCACATGCTGGCTCACAACCATTTGTGATGAAATCCGATGTCCTCTACTGATGTGTCTGAAGACAGCTACAGTGTGCTCATATACATAAATAAATCAGTCTTAAGAAAAAAATCTGTGCTCTGCCTCTGAGAAACTTAAAAAATAAGATAATCCTGAACATAAATTATGTTTACAACAACAACAACAAAAAGAATACATAAAATAATAGTTAATCATCTTAAGACTTTGAAATCATTTTTAAAATTTGTATGCAATTTTTGATGTTCTGCTATTTGCTTTTATAATTTGGCGTAAATCTTTCTGGTAAGAGGGAATCTTCACTGAGAAAATGCCTTCACAACGTCTGCCTCAGGTATTGCTTCCATCTCATGGAGTGGGCTTTTCATCTAATTGTTAAAAATCCTTGGTTAGTCCCATAGTATTAGTGCCACTATTGCAGGCAGGTAGGTAATTGCTGAAGTTCACAAGCTTCACAGATGATGTTTATATAATGGTCTTTCTCCTCTGGTAGGATAGAGGGTGCCTTTCTGAACCATGAATGCTAGTAAAAGGGTTTAGCTTCTAATTGAACACCAGCTTGACTGTCTCGTCTGATAACATAAGTATTGTCCTCAACAAATGGCTTTACTACCAGGTGGCTCAGACTAACCAGTAGTTTTGACCATAGTCTGTGGTGTTTGGTGAGGAAGGGCTTCCATAGGACTCCTTTGTTCCTACACTGCAGAATAGCTAAGAACCTGAGACTAAATGAGTCATGAACCTATTGGTGAAGACTACTATTCAATTCTAAAGGAACACAGCAATAAAATTATCCTAATAACATATTGCTATAATGTATACAGATCAGCATCTCACCTAACTTTTGTCAGAGACACTGGTTCTTGTATGTTATAGAAAGTAGCACAGAGGCCCACAGCTGGACAATGTGAAGTCAATTAGAGACTTTGGATCACTCATTTTTAAATTAAATAAGTTGTTTTCATCAAACCCTTCCATCTTGAGGCTCAGAGCTCTATGTAGAAGAAAAGATGAAAAGATTGCAAGAACCAAAGTTAGTAGATGACTACACAGAAACAGGAACTTCCAGTCATTACAGGACTGATGCACCTATGAGCTTCCAGAGACGGGCAGAACACATAGGACCTGCATAGGTTAAAGCTGGACAGGATCCCAGGATAGAGAAGGGGGTGTGGACACAGGGTCTTACTCAAAAACAAGAAGTTATTGGCAATTTATACCTACTGATTTTCTTTTTTGACATTTTTGTTTCTCTTTATTTGGCATATTTTGTCTTATTTGTTTTTGTTTGTTAATTTTTATTTTAATTAAGGGTTTTTTGTTGTTGTTTATTTTGCAGGAAAGGATACACAGAGAAAAGAATGTGAATTTAATTGAGAGATAGGGAAATCTAGAAGAAGACAAATGAGGAGAAGAGCATGAATAAAATATATTATAAAATAAATTTAAATAAAAATTACTGAACATGGTGGATGGAGAGATGGCTCAGCAGTTAAGAGCACTGGCTACTCTTACAAAGATGCAGGTTCAAATCCCAGGATCCACATGACAGTTCACAAAACTTTTCTTCCTGGGGATAAAAACATACTTCCACACAAACATACATGGAAGCAAAACAACAATGAAAATATGTTTTTAAATTTAAAAAAAATACTAAGCATATTTTAAAATGGTTTCTGGAAAAGTCTGTAGGGTTATTATCTTGATTACATGATATGAGAGAGCCCATATCACTGTGGATGGCACCATCCCTAGATAGATGGTCCTCTTGGGAAGAAAGACAAAAAGCAGTGTTCCTTCATGGTTTCTGCTTGAGTTCCTACCTCTACATTCCTATCTTGAGTTCCTGCCCTGACTTCCTTCAGTGATGGAGTGTAACTTAAGAGTTTTAAGATAAAATTAAATCCTTTCCTACAAAAGTTGTTTTGGGTCAGAGTCTTTTATTATAGCAATAGAAATCCTAAAGAAGACAAATGTTTTCATCATTTTATTGGCTGCCAGAGAACTAGCAGTCAATGAAAAAACATAAATAAGCTGAGACAAATTAAAACAGAACAATGTTATGACTGTGAAACTCCATTTAAAATGTGAAATCATTTTATCACCGTGTCTTCTCAGAAACAAGCACAGAAGTGTAAACAATTTTTTGAGGGAATCCTACATATGAGATGAATTGAAATCTTGTCTATAAGACTCAGATACACTTTATAGACAAGATTAGCATTTCAAAATAATACCTACGTTCATTTATGGCTTATATAAATCTTTAGACTTTTTTGTCATTAATTGAAATCTATCAGTATCTCCAAAAACATAGTTTAAAATTACATTTTCCACTATAATGTTAAGAAATCTATAAAATATATTTTTATCAATAACTTGCCTTTTATTGAATTAAAACATTGGATGTGTGAAGTTAGTTCAATCAATTTTAAAGGAACATGTGAAGTATACCTACATGTTAGTATAAATCATAAAAGTTGCCTATTTCCTATGCTTACTTTGAAATAATAAGACTAAGATAACATTTTTTAGTATTTATTTTATTCCTGACAGTATCACAGTCTTTGGCCATATGATTTTAGAGAAACCAATGTAGATGCATTTAAATGACATGTTTGTAAAACATATAGGAATAGAGGATAACAAGAAAAATAAAAAAGTTTCAGTTATACAGGACTTAGCCTTATACTTTGAAAGTTATTATGGTTACTGATGGATGAATCCATGGAAAACCTTGAGTTAAGACTGGAAACAGAGATGATCTTAATGATAAGTTACTCATAATTCAGTAAGCTTTACCATGTTTTTCCATTGTCTATTTAAGTCCATAAAAAACATAGTTAGGTTTATGATGGTTAGATCCTACATTCATTTAATCTCGGGGAATAAGAGGAATAGAGAATGACTACCTAATTCCTAACCTGAGGAATGCAAAGATATAGTTTTTAAAACAAACAAATAAATAAATTAAATAAATAGCAAATTAAATTAAATTAAATTAAAACTCTGTCCAAGATGTCTGTGTGTGTGTGTGTGTGTGTGTGTGATTAATGCAAAAGTGAACCTGCTATTCTTATATCATTTGTATGTATTTTTCTCTTCACATATACTACTATTCTCTAAAGTATCCTATGGAACATAAGTTGCTGAGCAAACGAGAGTTGTTAAAAATTTTAATATTAGGTTTATACAAGTCGGATGCTATGTCACTTTTATTTCCTCAGATGAAGGGGTGAGGTGAAGAGATGAGAGCATTGCACAAGCTGTGGGAATGCACAGCTTGAGCTGAGTCCAGTGTGATTTTTTTCTCTGCTCTAATGATCCTTAGACTTAGGCTTGGAAGTATGTAGCCTCTGTACAATCTAATCTCCAAGCTGACTGAGTCAATCTAGCTTCTCTCAGCTTCTGAGTAAATTGCTTTGCTTGGCTTAATACTAACTTTGTCAATATGTTCTAATCTTCTGGCATTTTCTTGACTGTTCTGTGACCTGGGGATAGCAGAGATAAACACTCAGCCATGTTTGCTTCATTACAACAACTGAGAGTGACTTCTCAAACTTTGTTTGGGTGGTGCTGATAATCCTTGTGGATATAGCTGGGCACTTCTTATGTAAAAGTTCTACTAATATAGATTTTGCATATTTCCTTGTAGGGATACTTTAGTTCAGCTTGGGAAAATATCTTAGAATCTGTATCTATAGAGATGTTTGTATTGCTTGAAGTCTCAACAGTAAACATAGACCTATGGTAGAGAAAGTCCATGGGTTTGATGGTTGAAGAGGGTATTCAAATCATTCATCAAGTTAATTCAGAGACTGTAGAATCAACTGATAGAAAGAAAAAACTATTCCTGTTGTATTTGTTTACAAAACTATAATCTAATTCTTTTCCTACATTGTTTGTAGTATGTCCTTTTACCCAGAAGTTTACTCTCTGAAGTTTATATATTTGATATTTAATATGGACATACATTTTGATATGAATCTTTTCAATTATATAATGTGTATACACAAGTAAGAGCAAAGTAGTTTGTACAAGTACATTCAAAGATACATATAGATAAAACCAGAGAAGGGAAACCAATCTATAATACAAGGATATATCAATAAGTTAAGAATCTCTCAGAGAATGAAAAGCTTTATGTAAGTTAGAAAGAAGCTAGTGTGACTGATTAAGCATATACATGTGTGTTTGTGTGTGTGTGTGAAAATTTAAAAGCACAATCATTCAACACTTCACACAAGCAAATTTTGTATATTACTAAATTGCCTTTGATGCCTTTAATGACTATTTTTTTATTTTATTGGCTAAAGACAGACTTCTAAGACCAATCAAGTCTAGAAGGATAGAGACCATTCTTTAATTGTAAAAGAGGTTAGATCTTTCCCACTGTCTTCCTTTCTTAGCCACCATTCCTATTAGTAGCACAAAGTTTATTCATGCATGTTCTTTAATGTTGGAAAGTTCAATTTTGTCTTCTAGTGTTCAAAAATCATGATAGAGAGTCTGCTTCCTTGTTGCATTGAATGAAAATAGACTCATATATCCAATTTTCTATTCACTATTATAAGTAATTTTCAAGATAATGTGGTATGGTCAGACCCATTAAGAGTTAAGCAGCTGTAATATGTTATCCTTGATTAGGACATAATAGGTTAGATTGTATAATGTCAGCATTGTGTGGATTTTAAGTCAAAGTAACCTGGATCTATAAATGATAAGAATAAAAGGAATAAGAACTTGATAATGTGGAGCTATTTTATTGTTGGGACATTCACACTTGGGAGTTCTCAATGCTTTATTGGCAAAGCAATCAAATTCCTCAGGTCGCCATAATTATTTTTCAAGTCTGCATCCTGGTCATCATATATTTGGGAGAAATGCCATAATTAATACCATTTCAGTTGTATATGTTATAGACTTTCTCCACACTATTTCTTTTCATTATATTCCTTTCTTCAACTTCACCATGATTTTGAAAGTGATGATTATGATTATAATGTAGACATTTGAAAGATAGTTCCTTATTCTCTTATTCATTCATGGTGTGAGAAAGAATAAGCTGCTTTTTGGATAATTGTTATTTAGTAAAGTCTTTTAAGACAAAACTTCAGAATCTTCATAAACTAAGTATATTTTTGATACATAATATTTATGTACATTTAAATTGTTTACAAAAATCCATTTGTAAATTTTTATAAAGAAACAATGATTGGGGATAGTTGGTATTAATTAAGGGGTGAGTTATATTTTGGAAAAACTAAAGGCTTTAAATTTATAATTTATAATATTTCTGAGCTGTTTGTATAAGTACCTTGTTGTTATGGTGTGAAATGTTCACCCAAATCTCTAGGAGAACATTGTGATTGCAAAGGGAGATGTCATGGACCTTATAGTCAACATTTTTGTCAGATCACTGTGCACATGAAGAGATTCTTTTACCACATTCTCTATTGTTACACTTGGTTTAAGAGAAACATTTGCTAGGCCATATTCAAATTCCTCCTGTGACAACTCACCACAACTTGACACAATTCTAAGAGAATCTGAGGTGATGGTAGCCATGCAGTCAACTAAAACTATGACCTAAGTCAACCTTTCTTCATTTTAAAATCAGCAACAAGAGACATTTAACTGCAGTAATTCAAGTTCATGTAGCATATCACCATATCTCATTCCAAGATACTAATGGTTTAGTTACAGTCTTGAAATTAAATAATAAGTGCAACCATTGACTGCTAAAAGCAAATGGACATCTACTCTCACATACCGTTGGCTGACTGAACTCAGTTCGCCTATATGTTGACCATAATAAAGGATATAGAAAACAGGAAATATTGTCTATATATGCAGTGAAATTTGTATATATTCTGACTCAATGAATGTTCCTTCTCATAACTTTTGCTTTCTTTTGTTCATTTAAGATAGTGAGCAGCAATGTTCCATATGAAAGATATGAAGAGGAAGTGAGCTTCTGATACTTGCCACAGAGTATCCAGTCTAAGAGGCCTTGAATTTTATGCTTACTTCTTTGACTATCTTAGAAATTATCTTAATTTTTGTCTTATTCAAAATAAGAAAATTTCAATATTTTCCTACTCAAATTAATTAAAAGAATGGAATATACTGATACCTGAGGACATTTTAAATAAATACGTCATGCACATTGAATTTTGGATTCTCTTTTTTTTTAATTTATTTTTTCATACTTTATTTACATTTCAAATGTTTCCCCCTTTCCAGATCTCCTCTTTGGAACCTCCCCACTCCCTCCCCCTCCCCCTGCCACTATGGGGGTATTCCCCCAACCACCCACCCACATGTATGGAGCACCATATACATTCACAAAATAACTTCCCAGGTAAGATTATGGGAAGTAAGAGATTGCATAGAAACAACATAGTAAGCAACTTTGTCAAGTGAACATATGATGTGTCTAGACCAGAAGCAATAGCCTCATGTCTCATTGTCCCAACAATAACTGTATTGCCCTTCACTCTGAAGGAGTGATCTAAGCCTTTAATGAAGGCAGAGAACCTGGAGTTTAGTGAATTTGAATTCTTGGTAATGGAAGGCAAGTACATTCATCCCACTGTTACCTCCCACAAAGATGCAATGTTTATTGTACTAGAAAGCAAGCAAAATTGTAGTCTGATTCACATAGTAAAATTGTCCCCATCACTTGAATCTATTCATTGCCAACCCCATGAATATCTGATATCAAAATCATTAGCATCGTTTATTCCAGGATATGCAGAAATGTAACAGACATATAGAGCATTGACTTCCAATTTATTTGCATAAGTGTGAATATTTGAGTTACTATGTAGAATTCATATTGAACATTTCTATTTCTACAGATAAAAATGGAAAATATCTCTAAAGACAATTAGCATTATACTTGAATTTCCATTTCAACAGCAATTAAGTAATTATAATAATTATCTCAACAGTTTGTGACCCAAAACAGTGGAAACAAATGATGTTGGTGAATAAAACACCAGTCACAAAAAGCACTTTCAGAGTTTTAAAACCACTCCCATCACCAAATAGTTGTTCACATATGTTTATTATTTTAAAAGTATTTTTCTTTTTAAATTTTGTGTATATGTGTGTGGAAGAGAGGTTGTACTGGTGATTTTAGAGTCCGTGATAGCCAGAAGAGAATATAGGATACCCTAGCTCTGGAGTTACAGGTGATTATGAGTTGCTTAACTTGAGTCCTAGTTAGTGATTGGGATCCCCTCAAGAACAATACATTCTATTACCCACTGAGCCATATTCCCAGACCAAATGCTTATTCTAATATTTTTTAAGATGATTTAGATTACTGTTGGTAAAGTATGGCACATAAATCAAATCTGGTCTACCACCAGATTTTGAAGGCAAAATATAATTGGAATATAAGATTAGAAAGTAAGCCAAGGTACCCAAATACTGATAAAAGCATACTTTTCTAGTACAATTCTTACTGCACTTTGGCAGTCACATTCACAACTTCCCATTGCAAGTCATTTGTAACTCATTTTTTTAGAATTGCTTTTGGACTAGAATCACAGAGAATATAGGACACACGAAGGGTGATATACCATTACCTAGCAGTATGCAGAAGCTTGAGACACTGCATCTTGATTACGTAAGAGAATCTATGATACTTTACATAAGATATTTTGTCAAAGACCAGCCTTAACACCCAGGTAACCTGAGATGAGATGCAGTGTCTGATGGACCAAAAGCTGATGTCATCTGGCAATGAACTCTTTCTTGCTATCCTGGGGCCAGAGCTGATGGGGATTAGAAAAAGAAACTTAGGGCTTTTTAGTCTTTAACTCAGGAGCCAGTCATCAGCAGGGTAGAGAGGATAGGTGCTCATAAACTCTACATGAGTCAGAAAGAAAAAAAAAAAAGTCAGACACACGCACATACACACATACACACACACACACACACACACACACACACACACACACACACACTGGATGAAGCAGAAAAGGGCTACAATGAGCTTTTGTATTTACTTCCAGCTTTTTGTAGCTTTTTAAATAGTTTTCTATTTTAAAAATTACATGTTAAAAAAATGACCTCATAGATAAAATGTTACACAAGAGAAAGTTACTCCAGTGTGTTGATTGTAAGTTCAAGGCAGTGTTTCATTTTATAAGACCAGTGTAAGTTCAAAGTAATAGTTCTGCATGGCTTGGATTTACCCTTGAGCCAGACCTAGAATAAATGTCTTTCCTTGATCCCTAATTTGTTCTAAGCCTATTTTTCTTCCTAGTGAAATTTACATGTTTGTAGTGCATGAAAGTTCACCATTCTTCTTTTTATGTAACCTTTACTTACTATTCTGTGAGGAGGAGCACGTTCTATTGTTGATTCTAACTTTACTATATAGCTTACTGGAAAAACAACTAAAGCCATTTTCTTAAACTTTCTATCAATTTGAACAATCAGGAATTGTCTAATACATTCTCCATTAATGAGTCTAAATAGCATTAATTCAAGAATGTTCATCTTCCATGTTGATCTACAAGAAATTTGCCCAACTGGGTGGGTTGATAAGGAATCTATAGACAATGAGGGTTTTTCCAAGCCATGCCAGATAAAGGAGGAGTATTATATAGAAAGGTATTTAGAAAATATTATATATATAAGCAGGCAAAAAGCTATCCTGGGATGAAGTCTCTGGGCTCCTCATGTCTTCAAAGCACACCCAAAGTAGCCATACAAAACAGTGGGACATCTCCAGAAAGCTTACTTGCCTGCCACAGCCTTTCTTCCCTGCATGGCTCTTGCAAATATTTGGACAAGGTTTTGTATTAATTAACATTGTATTTATCACAACTTTGTATAAAATTATTGAGTTTTCTTAGCCATCACTCAGAGATTCTCATTTCAACTTTCTAAGGCATTCTGGTTATTTTATTTTAGCCAGTACTGAGGTTTCTGTTTCTATGTACATATTTAGAAAACTACTGATGCTTTAGTAAAACTATCCAATTATTCTGAACCTTTTCTGAATTTGACTTGTCTGATCAAGTTTAGCAAGCTCCCTCTGTGAGACAGATGCTTTCACTAAAATGTAAGTGCACAAGGTTAGTTTCTAGCACTTTATTTCAAAATCCCTATACCTTGAGGGATTGGCTGAAGTGAGAGCTTCTGAGCCATCTGAACTCAGCTGTAAAATGGGCTATAGATAGAATTACAGGAAACCTTATGGATGAGTGTCACCTTCTGGAATGTATCTACTAACTTAAACTAGTAGTAAAGGTGAAATTTCTGACATATTTCAGTGGAATTTTAAAATATATTGATGTGTTTCACATTTGACAGACTGGAGAATTTTGTTATAGTCTTTCTTCAGAGTACATTAATGTATGGTCCTGTGGGATTCTTCATGTCAGCTTCTCTGCCCCTCCAATTGATTTTATGTCATCCTAATCCCTTTGACTTCAAGCATACCTTTGCCCCAGTTGTCCAACTTACTTCTGGTCTGGCTTTTTCATTTTCACTAGCTCTGTGCTAAGCAGATGTAGGGTTGAAGGAAGTCTTCCTATCTTAACTCTTGGTGCCCTGTCTCAACTTCTTAGAGATATCCAGGTGGCAGTTCTTCTAATTTAATGGCAAAGATCCTGACAATATGTTAATTATATTAGTAACCCCACCTATATTTTAAAATGGATAATATTGATTGCATTTAATGTCATCATTGTTTTAGGTAGGATATAAACTCTAATTTTGTTCTTGTTGAGATCCTGTGTTGAGATCTTGTGCCAGCTCTGAGCATGAATAAAATTTTCCTATCTACAAAGTGTAATGAGTCCTGAATTCAAAGCCAAAAATATTCAACCTTGGACTTTGAAGCTAAGTAATTTTAATGTAATTCAACACTAGAGTATAATATATTTTATATTTAAAAACCTAGGGAAAAAAGTCTATATTAATAGTATTAAATGAGCCTAGAAATATAGGAGACATAAGTTTTAAAAGTTATAAAATGAAATGCTGATTCTCTAAAAACATAAATATGCATGAGTAAAGCCCAATGCAAAGACACTCAAGTCAGACAAGCACTGGCAAAGCTTTGAGAAAATGAGAGTCCAGACACTTCTTCAGTTGCGAATTTTTAGGATATAATTTTGAAAATCATAGATTCACAGACTGATTCTATTCTAACAATGGAAGTCTAGAATATTTATGGCCAAGTCTGTTGCTAAAAAGAACTCGCCAGACAAAGCATACAAAAATAACCATTTGAAGCAACCAGAGCACTAGCAATGGATCAAGAGTATGAGACCAGAAGAGAAGAATGTGATGGCCAGGAAAAGAATCCAAGGACATTAGTCTAGCATGCCACAGAGAGTTTGCCTAGAACAAATGGTTATTCAAAAAATATAATTCAAAGATGAGACTTCTAGAAACTCATAGAACACTAGTGAATAAAATACAGCTTCAGAAAAATATTAGACATTAAGTCACATTTTGGTGGAAAAATATTATTTAATATCCCCAGATTTTGGTTGGGTTCTCCAACTTTGTACATTATAAAAGTAAAGATATCATAAATATTTGGTAAATAATTTTTCAAAACTGCTTTTTTTTGGGTATTATAAAGTAATTAGAACATCTCTATCATCTCTTTCCCTCTTCCAACCCTTCCATACACCTTTCTCTACTCTCCGAGTCTGTAGCCTCTTTTATAACTAATTTTTATATGTACACATGTGTATATATATATATATATATATATATATATATATATATAATGTACATATAGAGTGTGTGTATAAAAGTACTTCAGGTTCAGTGCATATAATGTATGTGTATTTCCAGGGCTGACCTGCATTGGAGAACCAATGGATGCGCTCTTCCCTAGGGAAGATCGCTTCTCCACTTCCCAGCTCTCCTCAGTTGCTTATAGTTATTTTTAGTTGAGAAATCATGAGCTCTTCCCCATCAGTTTATCATATCCATTGATGTCAACTCTTTTCAGCTCACATGTAGGCAGTAATGTTGATGAGATTTTATGGGTATAACTTTTGGTGTAACCTGGAGACACACTGTCACCAGCAAGCACCATGATCCTATGGCTCTTACAATATGTTCATTTCCAATCTCCCAAGCCTAAAAGGTGCTTTTAAAAGTATTGTTGCTTGTATGTTTAGATGAACAGAAATACAATATACTCCTTTTTCATTTTTTTCAGCTGACTCATGCAAATATTGTCTGCTGGACCTGGGATTTGAGGACCTCAAAAATTGGGAGTATTTGGTAAGGTAGACCTAGAGTCTAATGCTGTTGAAAAGCTTATGTCAGTCTCAGGGTACTTTAATAAATGAGAATAACCACCCAAGGAATATTCCTGGAGTTCAGAAAATCATGATTAGAAGAATAAATGACAGTAAGTACATAATAAATATTAGCAGAGCATCCCTTTTCCTGAACTTTCTAAGGACAAACCAATTTAAACCCAATTACCTGACTTGTATAGATTAAATTGGGCAAAACACAAAATCAAAGCAGAAAACCATATCCAGGTACAGGGTGCACTAACCAGATTGGGTTCTATAGCTATGTTATGACATCCAAAATGAGTAAACATGTCTTATAAATTGAATGTAAATGTTTGTTGCAAGAGGCATGAAAACAATGTCTAAGAACTATCTATGGAACAAACTGCACTGGAGGTAAAAGGCCGTTTGCCTTTTTTCCTGGAACCTCTTTCCTAGTTCCCCAAGGTATTGTTCACCATGGGTCATTCTTTTGACTGTGTCCCAACACTCCTTCTCACATAGTTTGTAAATATTCAATCCAAGAAAACAACATAAAATGTAAAAACAAAACAATAAGACGTTCCATAAATAATATATTAATTAATAAATTTCCCCTTTAGAAATTCAAATTTCATTAAGTCCCAACTCTCATACCAATGTTAAACTTTCATTACAGTTTTAAACTATGGTACTTGGTGCCCCTGTCTTAGTCATTCTAAATGTCTGTTCAGTGGTGGGCTTGAGTCGTAACACTCCATTTGAACATTTCAACTGTATTTGTTGTCACTAAGAACACTGTTGTCCTGTGACTGAGGAGTAATGGGAGAGTTGTCTTCTTTCTTAGCCTCCACATTGTTGAAGACCATCTCACTATAGGTTGGGGATACATCTTTGTTGACATACACAAAGATATCCTCACACAAAGAAAGTGGACATCTGACCAATGGACTTCCATTGGGTACAAATATTGGTTCCAAGTGGACTCTTTTGCCTCAAAGTTTCCTTTACTACTATTCTATTCAGAGGGTTTTGAACCACTTATGACTCTTACATATTTTCTTGGTTTAAGTCTTTATGCAACATTTTATCCTCATGCCATTTTCTTTAAAATCCTCAGACAATGAGAGACGCTACCAGGTAAATACAAGGAAGTATATACCAAAGATCCATCAACTAGAAATGTAACTCTGCTCTAGGAAACTTTGTATGTTATTGTCTGTGCATTCTGCTTCTCAGAAATCCTCTTGACCATTGTCATCATATGTGACTCTCTATTCTCATTACTAATGAGTATACTATTCTTGGACTAAGAATATAATGAATAAAATGATGGTCTTTTTTAACAGATACAATCAATTTTAGGTGCAATTCCCATGTAGTCCTTCTTCTCTTTTTATTAAAAAGAGTGAGGAATTTCTATTGTCCATAAAATACTCATTCCCAGGAACTTGACACTCTTTTGTCTTTCTACCAAATTCCACATTCAAAGGGATTGAAGGAAGTGGAAGGAGATGGCTTTTCGATACAGACTTCCCCACTGTCTGATTGTCAGCTTCCCACTTCTAAAATCAACTGCTTCCTAAAATCAGAATTTCTGATATTTAAAATATTTATATTATTAACTGTGTTCTTTTTAAACGTAAGTTAAGAACAGTACAATTCAAGAATGGTTACAATGCTATAATTAAAAATAATTTAATTCACATTGCAATATCTGATTGTAGAATGGCAGAGTGGAGACATTATTCTTTCAAACACTTACTACATGTTTTCCTGTTCATTTTTGCAGTCGATACAACGCAATTGTTCACTTGTATTTCCAGCTTGATCATGGTTAACTATAATTTGGTATGAGTGACAGCTTTACTTTTACTGACATGCAGAAAAAAAATTTACAAGACAAATGTGGGTGGTAGAGGGATAGATGACATACAATCACTGAGAGGGCAAGGGGAATATAAGACCACAGTACAATCTGTCAGGGAGTGCTCTAATTAACACAAATTGTGAATATTCTCTATGTCATGTAGAGCACAGAATACTTCAGCCTTATTTTCCATCACAGATATTATGTATTATTAATAGATCTAATTTCAAATAGCTTGCCTCAAACTTAACATACTTGATACAAAAATTCGAGGTGATTAACATCTTTCTTTAAAAGGGACATTAATTATTGTTCATGAAAATAAGAACAATTAGATTCTGGAGAAAAATAAATGGAAGAAAGATTGCTTTTGAGAAAATATCTATGATCATGGAGGATGCTGATTCCAAAGTCTTCTGAGCAAGACATTGTCTGCCTAGGTAGGTAATAAGATGGGCTTAAGGTTGAAGTTTCTCCTTGATTAGAAACATTCACTCTGTTCCACAGATAGAATTAGGGCCATTCTTCTTCACCTGGATTCTAGCAATTTATTTATCTCATCCAAAAATCACCTTAGAAACATTTACAATAACACTTTTCAAATATGTGGCCACCAGCGTCCACCCATATAGTTGAAAATTTTTCATGATACTAAACAAGATATGGAGAGGCTCTTTCAAGAATCTCTTTAGCCTGCTCAA
This sequence comes from Rhynchomys soricoides, assembly GCA_019843965.1. Lineage (NCBI taxonomy): Eukaryota > Metazoa > Chordata > Mammalia > Rodentia > Muridae > Rhynchomys > Rhynchomys soricoides. The sequence continues at coordinate 9,587,138 of JADRCH010000167.1, forward strand.
CAGAGACTCTATTTTGCTGAACCCTCTCTACTGCCCATATACTTTTAGAGGTGACTTAGGTAACTGGGTCATTTCAAACCACACTTCTTTACTATTCCTTTTTACCAATGTTTATGTCCTTTATGAAGAAAGACTTGCTCATCTATAAAGGATTTATATTCTCCTGAGGGATAAATTTGATGGTAAAAAGATAAGAAAATACTTTGTTCTTAATTTTGTATACATAATCCTACATATGATATCATAGAAGGTATTTCAAATATTCTTCCAAACTGATATTAAGCAAATGATTATGTTAAAATTAATAAAAAATTTATAGAATATATTTGTTTATATAATAAGACTTTATATATGGAATCAGATTTTTTTTAGCTCATACTGTTACTATATGCCTGTCTTTATTACCAGCTGTGTTTAAGACATGGAATACATATCTAACTTTTTAAAGGACTAATAAATTTCAAATATCATGGTTTCCAAGAAATTTCATGCTTTAAGAGTTATAAGGCCTAAAATATTAAGCATTGAAAATGCTTTATGTACCGAAGCATTTCATACTTAAGATCTACAAGTGTTCAATAATGTCAGGTTTAATGCTTTAGAAAAATGCCACGGAGCAAATAAAACTCACCATTTGCGAAATCAGAGAGTAAATATGGCTGAGAAAGGGTAAGGGTGCTACTTGAACTTTCATGACAGAGATTCTATCCTATTTGTTCCCTTAAAACCCTGGGATTGTTTTTCCATAAAATATTTTGTGTTATTTTGTGTTTCTGTGTGTATGTTTACTTTCATATGTAAGTGAGTATACATGTGTAGGTGCACATATCTCCCTAAATCTCTCTCTCTCTCTCTCTCTCTCTCTCTCTCTCTCTCTTTCTCTCTCTTTTTCTCTGTGTGTGTGTATGTGCATTCCAGAGATCAGTCTTGGATGTTGTCTCTCAGATGCCATATATCATTTCTCTAGATACAAATCTCTCAGTGATCTGAGACTTACTAGTTAGTCTGGGTTGGTTCCACAGGAAATGCAAAGGATCTGCCTCTTTGTGCCTCCCCAGTTCTGGGATTATTAGCATATGACCTTATGTCCAGCTTTTTTATTTGTGTTCTCATGATGGAATTTAGGTGCCCACGCTTTTAGAGAAAACAGCTAGTAGCTGATTCATCTCTCAAGCCCTCCTGAAGTATTTTATGAGATATTTATATTAAAAGCTAATTTAATACTCTCTTGAAATTCAAATGTAATTGATATTTAACATTACTGCTTCCCAAACTGAACAACTCAACAATTGATTGTTGTATGTATGTATGTGTATATATATATATATATATATATATATTAATTTATTCTTTGAGATTTAATATAAATTAGTATATTTTATCATATTTTTCCATTCTCCAAATCCTCCCCTCAATCCAGCTTCATTTTTTTCTTTCTCTAAAACCAAAACCAAAAACAAAACAGGCCATCCTTAGTGACACAATCCTTTAATCCTAGTACTAGGGAAGGAGAAGCAGGCAGATCTCTGTGAATTTGAGGCCAGCATGCTCTACACTATGAATTCTAGAACAGCTACACAGTGAGATTGTCTCAAAATCAAACCCAACCAACAGAATATGAAAACCAAAAGAGAGCAAGGAAGAAAGGAAGGAAAGAAGGAAGGAAGGAAGAAAGAAAGAAAGAACGAACATTAAATCTATGGGATTCACTAATGTTGGCTAAATTACTCCTTAGCACAAAGCCTGCCTCAGAGTGTGGTTGAGATCACCAGTATCATGTCACTAGAGAAAATACATGTCCCCTCTCCCAGCAGCTATCATTTGCAAATATCCTTTTGGATAGTAGTGGAAAATACTTTAAATAAATAATTAATTATTCAATTTTACATTTTTATCATGGCTCCCAGTCTCTCCTCTCCTCCTAGTCACACCCTTATAAATTATTCTTCCTATTAACCCCTTCCCTTCTCCTCAGAGATGGGAAAGCTCCTCTTAAGTGGAGTGTAGGTCGTCCAGTTTAGGGGAGGGGATCCAATGACATGCAGTTGAATCAGAGACAGCTTCTGCTCCAACTGTTAGGGGACCCACATGAAGACCAAGCTCCAAATCTACTACAAATATGTAAGGGACCTAGCTCCAGCTCCTGCATGCTGTTTGGTTGGTGGTTCACTCTTTGTGAGCTCCCATGGGCCCAGGTTAGTTGACTCAGACAGGGCATAACTGTCTCCCATGAGGCTTCATACAGCAGCATATGGAAACAGATGTAGAGACTCACAGTCAAACATCAAGCAGTGTTCCAGGAGTCTTGTGGAAGAGTGTGGGATAGAAATGAACAAGTTGGAGTGGTCAAGGCACCACAAGAAGACCTACAAAGTGGTGGGATGGTCTGCAAGTTATAATTTTTAATACAGTGAAAAGGGCAGCAGAAAGTCAGCCTTCACAAAGTGTCAACATTAAAAGGCTAAATTATATACATGATTGTTCTAGGACCTCCCTAAACATTAGCTTGCATGCCTTATTTTGCAGTCATTAAAATTGTCTAAAGCAAGTCAGCTTCCTCTCTGGACAACCACTGCTGATCAGAGGTGGCTGCAGAAAGCTAACCCCCCCAGTAATTTATTTAATGAAATCAAAGTATTTTGTTATCTTTCTAAACCAGTGGTTGTCACCTTCCCAATGCTGCGCCCCTTTAATACAGTTCCTTCTATTGTGGTAACCCCCAACCATAAAATTATTTTGTTACTACATCATTACTGTAAATTTGCTTCTGTTTTGAATTGTGATGCAAATATTTATTTTGGAGATAGAGGTTTGCCGAAAGCATCGTGACCCACAGGTTGAAAATCTATGTTCTAGGGTTGGTTTTTCTCAACAGGTGAAAAAGTTATGTTGCTTTGCCTTTGTTTATGTACCCAATGACACTTTAGTGGTATTTTTTAAAAGAGTATTCCCTTCTTAGGGTTGATTTAGGTTTGATATTTATGTGAAAATGTTTCGTATAACAGCTGCGAGCTGCACAGATAGTTCAGCGGTTAAAAGAACTTACTACAAAATATGGGAGTCCCACGTTCTCTTAAACTTACACAGTGGAATGAAAGAGCTCACTTTAGGAGTGGTGTCTGAGTGCCCAATCTATACACTGACTGGCATATGCAAACATGAAAATACATGTGTTTATAAGCAAATTAATTAATTAATTGATTAAATGTAAAGAAATTAAAGGCTTTTATACTAAGTAATACAGATGATGATTTCTATAATTAGGAAGGAAAATTCTGAAGTATTTTGTGAAATTTGCATGGAGTTAAAAGTTATTTTAAAAGACCTTCTGGTTCTAGTGTCTTATGAATTTTTATGTTTTATACATTTAGACCAATTTTGGTGTTGATTGAAAGCTTACTTGGCAGTCTCTTGGAACCCGTTTTATAGAATCAGATTTGCTTCAGAGAAAAGGGAAGCAGAAAAAAAATCTCGATTTTATTATTTGACTTAAATATCTCTCATAAATAATTTTAAGAGCATACTATAAATATTTTTTAATTTTTAAAAATATTAAAAAATATTTATATTTTATTTTTGAAATTAATATATCACCTCTCTTCCCTTTTCTCCATCTAGAGTCTCTCATTTGCCCCTCCTTGCACTCTTTTAAATACATGGCTTCTTTTTTCCACTAATTGTTTTTATAATTCTCTGTTTGCACACAAGTATATTCCTAAAATTATAAATACAACATGCTCCGTCAGCATAATGTTATTTTATGTTTGTTATCAGGGCTGACTGTCGGTATTGGCTGACCAATTGGAGTGCTCTTCCCTGGGGAAGTCTATTTCTCCCACTCTCTTCTCCCATTCTCACCATTCTCTAGTGGTTTGTAGTTCTTATGGTGGGTTTAGGTCTTACTGTGTTTCCCCCATAAATTTAAATGTATCTATTGCTGTTGTCCTAGATCAGGTCATGTTTAGAAAGTCATGCTGTAGAGCCTTTCTGGCTGCAGCTTCTGACAACACTAGGAGACATAAATTCATAGCAAACTTTATGATCCATTTGATGAACAAACCTATATAAGCTTGCAAATGACATGTAAAGGTCTGTGTTTGGCTTCATTTATTCAGAAGGCTTCTGAATTCTGTACACCTCCAAGCACAAGGTAAGATGATTCTCACTGGGAACACAGGCCACCAAAGGTGTCCATAGCAGTTAATCCATCCACCACACATGGTATGCAGGAACTTGGTGTCATATGTTCTTGACTTTATCATTTCTGAAATGATCGTCACATTCTGATCACAAGAATAAAGTTGGAAATACAAAAGAAGCCTCATAAATTCTTCTTCACACACTTTCTGGAGATATTCCTTTGGCTAAAACTGGGCAGCACAGCCAAATTTCCCAACAAGGGAGATGCTGTGTGTCTTTTTTGTGCTCAGAAAAACAGAAGAGAAAGTGAATTGTGGTAAACAAACACCTGTGTGTCCTCCTTCAGCTGTCTGAAATATTACTGATTTTAAAAGCCTAAATCTATGAGTTTGTTGATACAGTTTCCCTAGAAAATACCTGTATTCTATGCATCTCAAAGACAGATTAAATTTCAGGTGACAGCTACTTCTCAGCTTTCACTACCTCAACTGGACAGGAGTCACTGCAGGACTTTACAAAACACCCAAATGTCCACACACAGATTATTGATTTTTTTTCCCTCTCCTGTGGGAAACATTTGCTGTTGTCTGAGCACATTTTATTTTGTCACAACTGGAAAAGAAGAATTACTCTCATCTGGCGAGAAAAGGCTAGATATACTGATTAATAGTCTATGAGGCACAGTAAATAAATAGAATAAAACACATAATAAATGCGTACTAAGCTGCAGTACTGGGGCTTGGAGTGAGAAGCCCAACTTAACTAGTCTAAAACTTCACCCAAAAATGAAGCCATTTCAGCATATCTTAGCCATATTGTATTATTAAATTGCATGAATATGCTATAAACATTATATTAATAACTGAGGGTTTTTATTCTGATATAGTATAGTCAAAGAATATTGGTAGAGACAATTAAAAGTATTATAGTTCAACTTTATAAGGAGATGGATTACAGTGTTAATTATTTTAAAATTTTGAAACAAATTTCTATTAATTTGGAAAGTAAAGTCGCAGCATTGTTTTTAATCATTTTATAGATATACCTTTGCTTAATCAGTATGTACAATTTTTTGGCTATAAGTTGAGTAGTAAATATGTATGCAAACTTTGAGTAAGAATATAAATCAAAGTATATGGTTATTATAATGTGTATTTATCTAGTGCATACATCTTATTTTTTCCATTTTTCTGTTCATATATATGTATGAATGCATATAATTAATACATTCCTAGACTTATTACTTTCATAATATTTTTTACTTTAACTTTCATACAGATTCAGTGTTATCTTTTACTAGTACATATTGTTCAAATATTTCCAATTATTACTCTGAAAATGATACATGTGGAAAAAAGGAATTAAGAATCCATGATAAAGAAGTCTGTTTTTAAACCCTTCATATTTTTCAACAAATAATGTTCCAATAATGTAATAATTCATTTGGGATATTCTGGATAAATCCAGAAGGCAGTCAGACTACAACTTGATTTTGGACAAACCCAAAATGGTAAAAATGGGATTTATTGATATCATCCATTTCTCTCAAGGTTAAACTTAGTAGTCATACATAATTGATATATTTAAAAATAACACACCAAGCGCCTCTATCTGCCCCCAAATAATTATCGTTCTCTGTTTACTAAATGATTTACAAATACAGTCAAGAATAATATTTTACAATATTATTCATGGGATATGCTTTAGAATTGGTTAAATGCTGTCTGTAGCATAAGCTCTCGCATCATCATAATTCTCATAAAAATTTCAATACTATAGAGTAGTTGATTTTCCATCCTTGCTGCAATAAAACTGCAAAGGTTAAAATAACTCCTGAATTATTGAATCTATGTGTGGCTACACAAATGGAAATATTTTAAGCTCCTCATGCTTTGCTGTGCAATTTGAATCCAAGTGCTATTTTCAAAATGTTCTAGGTTTTATTTTAAAAACACAAGCTGTCTTTTGAAGTATTTATATACATTTTAAACTAAAATTCATAAACTGACAAGCTGTTTGCTTTGGCCTCCATAGAATTTTAAATTTTTAAAGTTTTTAAAAAGTATTTGATATCCTTTGAAATCATGTGTATATATGGCAGGATTATAATAGAGCCGGAGCCCTCAGCTCATCACAGGACAGCATCCTAAGAAAAGGAGCCATTGAATATTCTCCCATTTAACCAAAGCCAAACTTAACGAACCTTAGTTATTTTTTCACTTTTGCTGGCTTCTGTAGGTATCTTTTCCAATGGTTCACTTTCTACTTCTGGAAGTGTAAAAATGGCAGATACTATTTGAATATCTGTTGTCTCCATATTTAGTTTTAAGGTTATATTTCAGTTGTAATATTGTAATTTAAATATTTATCTAATTTGTTAAAACAAATATCTAATTTTAAAAGCCAAAGGTGTTTGAATACATTGTCATAATTTCATCAGATGTAGTGATACATATCACCAAACACTGGCAAAGCATTTTTTTACCTGAAGAGCTTTGCTTTGGTGTTCATTATACATATTCAATTCATATATATCTTATCCATGATGTCATTCACTCACCAAGATATTTTAGAAGAGATTCTTTCTGAGAAAGCAAGATTTTCTTCCTTTCCTTGCCTTTTCTCTGAGAGTTAAGAGGTATATGTTGAATTAATTGATCTCCAATTTGTAGATGACCTCTACTGATGGACATTGTTTTCCTTTTAACTGTAATTTCAGAGAACATCATGGGAATCTATTGAGATGCTTTGGGAAGAATGCACTGCTATTGAAGACATTGGGGTTAGAAAGATGGATTGCTGGAAAACTTTTGGTTAAATCATTTGTTGGATTGTAAATAAGACCATTATTGGCACTTGACTTTATTTACAGTCTGTGTACATAATTTTAAAAGAGTTAATAACCCACAATATTCAAGCTATCAATTAAAAAAATGATACATATGTAAAATGATATCCACAGTAATATATAAGATGATCCCATAATGATACAAGTCATTTGATTAGTGAATTGAAATTTGGGCTCTTACTTTATGACAGTCAAATTAATCAAAGAGGATACTACAAACAGATATAACCCAAATATAAGACAGAATAAAAATCTGCCAAAAGTGTCCTTTCCTGTTCCAAGAATCATGGAAATTTATTCTAGAACTTTTCATAAGTAAAACTTGTTCAAACCAGATCACGAACCATGCCCAGCCAGCACCCTTAAGTATTAATTTAACTGGGCGGTTTCTTCTTCTGATCTCTAGCAGGCTTAGAAACATACTCAAAGTGAGTTTTAACAAAATGATGCTTAAGGAGGCTGGGAATGTCAGCCTTGCTCTTGTGCTGATCTGAGAAATATTTCAAGACGTCCACTTTAATTATGGTTTCTCTCAGCTGAGCCTGGCATAACAAGGAGTGACTTAAGGTGAGGTGAAAACACTGTTCCTACACAGCAGGCACTCACATCCATCAGTAATTGGTTAGTCAGAATCCAGATGGGTGATCTCTGGGGAAAGGTGGCATCCAGTTGGAGCATTTGCTGAATTGAAGACCGTGCAAGTTTATGGACAATAGAAAGGATATAATTGTTATTCTTTTGGAGAATTGTTTTTAATCTTCTTCCATATACACATATAGTAAGAGTAACAGATATGAACTTATACAGTATGGTATGCCCATGAGTATTTTTCACATGAAAAAATATTAAGATGGTTATACTTATACATATGTTTTAACCTGTTGCATCTACAGATCCATTATACACAGAGCATACACTCTGATAAAATAGCAACAAAATTCTTCCCCCTGAGGGACCAGCCATATAACAGTATAATATAGAATAGAGTTTATTTAGGGCATGGGGAAGAGAGAGAGAGAGAGAGAGAGAGAGAGAGAGAGGCTGGCCATGAACATGTGGAGAGAGAGGGAGAGGGGGAGAGGGGAATGGAGAGAGAGGGGGTAAGGGGCAAGGGAACAAAAAAAGAGCAAGAAGTCAAGAGAGTGAGGAGGGGACAAGCAGCCCCTTTTATAGTGAGTCAGGCAAATCTGACTTTTGCCAGGTAACTGTGGGGTGGAGCCTGGACAAAATGCCAACAGTTACCTTTTAAAATTGTCTTTAGTAGTTTATTTTATGAAATGATTACTGTTAGCATTTTGTCTAACTGCATTCTACCATGCTCCCTGACATGATGATAAGGGACGAATCCCCTGAAACTGTAAGCAAGTGCCAATTAAGTGCTTTCTTTTATAAGAATTGCCTTGGTCATGGTGTTGCTTCACGACAATCAAACAATCACTAAAACAGTTACCATCCACTTGTTGTAAGGGCATGAGCAAAAACAATACACTTAGTGGAAAGAGCTTACTAGCTATCTAGCACTTAAGGCCTTGATGTTTTACATATTTGGAACAGCATAAAAATTCTTTTGAACTTTTTTTCTTAAAATATTGCTTAATTCCTCCTGCATCTCAGTTCAGAATTCATTACTCTAGTGATCATGAATACATTTCAGTCCAGCACACACAAAAAAATTCTTTAACAACTTCTAGGTTCAAAGTATATGCCAAGTGCTAAATATAACATGTAAATCATGATCTTAAAATACATTTTTTAATAGCAAAGGATGTGAGGACACCGTAGTCTGTTGGTTCAGAACACAGCCACAGTCACACTACTTAGTTTTACACTACATTTCACCCTCTCTGTTTAGCTGTTTAGCCTGAGCTAATTACCCTTAGGAATCTTTTTTTATTTAATACGTAAATTATTATTATAAGCTCTTCTTATAAGATTGTCCCAAAGATTAAGTGTGATATTCTCTTCAAAGAGAATAATTCATGTTCAGCTGTTTATTGTACTATTTATATTTGCAACTAGCCCTTATACTTTAGTATGCACTTTTTATCATATGTAATTGTTATATAGTGCAATGTCTAAAGAGATACTGAACAATTCTCCACACAATATTCAATTTATGTGGATTCAATTGATCCTCATGGAGGGAACAGCTGGATGTCTCACAAGTCACACTGTGGTATTATCTTGGTAAGTGTACCAAAGGTTAGATTCTGCTGCAAAACATATGCATCCCAGCAAGTTGAGGAGTCTGTCAAGGATTCTCAAGAATAACGAAGAAACATGAATGGTACATTAGAATTTACTGCGTATGTGCAACTATCATACAGACTGTGAGATTATGAGAAGTCAAAGAGAATTAAACTCCAAGACCAGTATAAATTAGATTGTAGAATGTTGATTGTACATCTATAATATCTAGATGAAGATCTGATAATCTTATTCTGTGTGCTATGAAGCCTATATTAATAGAGATAACATGAAGAGAAAATAAATGAGGCAAACCACAAGTAGGCATTTTAAAATGTGGTACACCGAATATACACACATTCATACATGAGGGGTGTGTGTGTGTGTGTGTGTGTGTGTGTGTGTGTGTAGCTTGATAAATTTAACCAGTTTTGCTTGTATGTACATGTGTTTAAGAGTAGACCACTTGGTATTGGATTACCAAGAAGGGGGTTAATTGTTATGGAATATTAATTCTTTATCTCTTGGCAATGTTTACCTTTAGTTCTTAAGTTTGGGACCCTGAGAGATTTCCCTCATCCATGTTTGGCATGCCACTTGATCTTATTTAGCGAGCCATATTTTGGAGATTCCATGAGTTTACCTTCCCTGTAATATCCAGATGACATAATCTTGCAGCAGACTTTCTGGTCATTTGACTCTGGCAATATTTCCAGTCCCTCTTCCATGTTGTTACCTGAACCTTGAATCTAGTTGTTGTTCTGTTGATGCATCAATTGACACTAGGCCCCCTATTGTCTTTAATTGCAATTTTTCCCCTCTTTAGTAATCCAGTACCAAATGTTCAATCCTTAAACATGTATGCATACAAAAAACATTAATTATATTTATTAAGCTGCACACATGTATATATGTATATATCTATGTATATGTGCATATTTTGTGACTGGTAGCAGTTTTCTAAAATAGTCTCCCTCCACTAAAAAATGATTTTGCTTTTGCTGACTCTTTTAAATTTTTATATTTTAATATTTACAGTGTAGATGTGGAGGATAACTCTAAAAGTATATAAGCTATGTCATAAAATGCTACTCTATCATGGATTAGTGCTGTTGAAAAATCAATTCGATTGCAAAAGCAACTTCATGTATAGAAAATTAAAGCAATTACAAGGCTTGTCCTCCATAAATTATCTGGAAACATACACTGACTTGTATGTTTACCTTTGTAAAGAGTCTATTGTTCTTCAGTGTATCATATGGTACATAGTAAGCCTCTAGCAGAAAATGGTTTTCCTGTTATAAATTTGCAATTTGTGAAAGTTCAACACTGGCTTTCCAGGTTAATTTTGATTTCAGTGATTATTTTAGATTCAAGTAGTTTCTTACCACATTTATTCTGGGGCAATAACAAAATAACAGGCAGGATACAATAAAGTAACTCTACAAAATGAAGTCTTTTCCTACAAAATTTAATTCATATTCAGTCTCACTAAAGGTAAAATTTTATTGATTAAACAGAGAAAATGCAGAAATTAGTATTTCAAAATAGTAAGAGGAAGAAGGAAGGAAGAAGAATACAAAGAGAAAGGGGTCTCACGTTGCTTATTGGTATCAAATTTGCGTGGTGGTCATCTTGAGTTCCTGATCCTCCTTGCACCCATTTCCCAAGTGCTGCAATTACATCATATATTACCATACCTGGCTTAAAATTAAGAAATTTGTGCTCTGAAGAATATACATAAGACAGAGATTTTACAAAATATTTTATTTGAATTTTCAGAAATAGGATGGTCAGTTAATTTAATAATTAATGGTAATTATCAAATCTTGAAAAAAAAAAAAAAGATCTGGAACCTGATTCCTCTCTTCATAGGCTCTGCCATCCTTCTGTCTCTGGAGTTACAGCTGAAGTATCCTTGCAGCCTTGACTATGCTTTTGTCTATATGTCTGTCTGTCCATGATGTTAATACTTTTCTTAAAAACTCCTTACATCAAACCAAAAGTAAGAAGAAAGAAGGAAAATAAAAAGCATCTGGCTAATGCAGGAAATTGAGATTCTAACAATGACAGCTGGTGACGTCTGGAATATAAAAATTTAGTAGAAAAGAAATTCATAGGAGGATAGTCTTAAAACATTATATGAAAGAGGCAAGACCATCATAAAAATATAAGAGATGTAACAAAGTTACTCAGGAAATAAAGTACTCTTCATAATTGGAAGGTGCACTTGAACTGATAGCAAATCATCACCTGAGCATACAGGGAGGAAAATCAGTTTGATGAATGAAGAGCAATGGGAAGTGACTCTCAGTTATGCTCATTCAGGAAGCTGAGAATCTGTGTAATCAGAAAGTCAGCAAGATAGTGGATCTGCCGGGACTCTGAAAACCTTATTCGACAGATCATAACAGCAAAACACATCATTTATCTTGCTGCTCATTGTAGAATCTCTTCCTTGTACTTTACGTGTGCAGAGACTCTCAGTCAGCACAGGGAAAAAGGCATGCAAACACCCACAGTAATGAGCCACATTCTAAGAGATGGATCAAAACAGTCTTCTTGGAGCAGAGAAGGAGAATGTAATAAAGATAAATGAGACTTGGGGTCTTCACAGGGGACTACCTATTTGAGTAACCTTATAGGGTGAAAACCAATTTGTCTCATAAGCAATACTTATCAGCACACTCTGCAGAAAGAACTGGAATGGATTTTTCCTCACAATTTTTGCATTCAATAATATGTGTAACTCAGATGCCCACTTCATAATGTGTGTCTTGACATCATAATCTTTTATATTCATTAAAAATGCTTGTTTGAATTGTAGCTCCCTGGTTTTGAGAGCAGAAAGAGAAATTCTAAGTTTTGATCTCGTCATTATGGTTATGAAATAGTTTAACTTCTTATTTCTATGAGTCTGTTAAAATTAGTATCAACACTTTTATAGATTATTTGCATTATCAATGTATCTTATTTATTCAATCGCCAGTTCTTATAAGTTGTGTATTTGTAGAAAAAGGAAAAAAATGTAAAATTAGCTTCATATGTTTGTATCTAAAACTTCAAGTTGTGGTTTGTTAATTTTTCATAATTATTACTTTTATTTTTGTTATTTTATAATTATATCATCCCCCTTTCCTTGTCTCCCTCCAGACTCTTTCACATACTCCTCCTTCTTCTCTTTCAAATTCAAGACCTTTTTTCCTGAATATACTGATTTACTGACTCACTGATTCACAGATTTGATGCCAACGCAATGCTACTTTTAAAATAATATGTCTAATAAATTAATAGTTCAAATTTAACTCTAGCTCTCCTGACTAATATCATCATTTCAGCAATATAGTCCTATTTTTAAGGTTATAATTTACATTTTTATTAAGGTCCCTTCTATAGGCCACAGTCCTTTTTTTTTTTTTTTTTTAAGTATTTATTTGAATCCCCTTGACTGAGGCAGCAATTGCCATCTCAACCAATGGCTGTATTCCTCACAATTTCAGGGTTTGTTTTCAAAACACGTATGTTTAAAAATAGATGTTTGTAGGGTATTTTGATTCTCTCATACCATTCTGATTCTCCCACGATGTTACTCATTTAATATTTAGTGCTAGCCCTTTAAGGTTCCTTTGCAGTTTATCTCCACTGTTAGCCTGGGAGGGGCATTCTTCTGCATTTTTCAAAGAGGTCTGTACCACCTGAACTCTTGATTTTATTTCTTTTTTTCTTTGCCTTGCTTTTGTTTTTCCCTACAAGGCTCCCTTAGCTAAATATTGGATATATATGTAAGCTAGCATCCCAGAGGATTTGTAGAGCTTCCTAGCCCTAAAGGACTACATGAAAGCAAAGGAAGTGCATCCCTGCTCTGTTCTGCTGTTCATTTTAGGGACTTCCTAGTAAGCCACACATTGCAACCTTCCCTACATATAAAACCTTCAAGACCATGTCATCTTTTTGCAATAATTATGCTTCTAAAATAGATGTTATGTTTCCAAATATCCCTTTCCAGATTTGAACAAAGGGCACTGAAAATTGATATGATGTGGTAAAAATTATGTATAGAAAAATATGTCAGGTTTTATATTATTACAGAATAACAGTAGAAATGGAGCAGCTATTATTATTTGTGCTATGAATTCCTATTGTCCTCAATTGTTAGTTGATTGTAGACTAAGGGTGGTGTCGCTTCTTGTCATCTTTGGCTCTGCTTGCCAGGGGTTTGATCTGAGAGCTTCACGCTGTTCTCCTAGAAGCCCGTTTTTTTGCACCCCCTTTCCCCTCCTAGCCTATATATTTATGTGACCTTCAACTACCGAGGCACTTCTCTATATTGTTTTTCAAAACTCCCATTTCTTGTCAGTTAGAGGATATGCTGCCAAGCCTGAGTGGCTGGCTGAGGTTCAGCAATTCAAGGCAATGTGACAGCCCCTGTAATTAAGTGGTAGAGAAAGCCATTCTGAAGGGGAATGGGAACAATAAGCAGGTTAATTAATGACAACTCTCATATGTGGAGATTCTCTAGGCTACTCTTCAGAAACCAGGGTGTACTATATTTTACAAAATCTATGAAAAAAGCTGGATTTGCATAGTATATATGAGTGGAGTCTTTCAAAAGAACTATCCTTCAGAGTTATTTACCTCCAGGGTAGTAAGGGCTGTGCTTTATGACTTCATCAAATGTCTGTTTTCAAATATAACCTTTTGGCCAGTCTATGATATGTAACATCACGAGACATACAAGATAATTACCATTCACATTATTTGTTCCTAATAAGAGCCACCATGGTATAACAAAAACATTCACTAGAAATCGATTCCATTCTCAAAATGTTCCCATATATTCTCAAAGTTAATTTGGAATGATTGTCTAAATTTTTTTATATTTTCCTTTGCTGGAGATATATTTTTCATGAAATCTGTTCTGAATAAAGTTTCCTTTCCTCTAAACCTTTCCAGTTCCCCAACTTCCCTGACTTCCTCTCTATCTAAATCCACACCTTCTGGCTATTTTAGAAAATAGACATCTAAATAATAATATAATAGACCAAACAAAAATAAGACAAACAAACAAAAAGGAAAAGAAAAGAGCTCCCCAATAAACCATAAGAAACACACACAGGAATATCATAATAAAATAAAACATGAAGCATAATAAAATAAAACATGAATTGTACGATCTGTACAATTAAAAAAATTCTCTGACAAAATATTATGAGATGAAGAACCGCTAGAGGTGTCAATGAGGTTTTTTTTCTGTTGACATACAGTGACGGGCATGCAGCCTGTCCATAAGAGTAGTTTGTATTCCCAGTGAATCTCCTTTGGAGAGAACTAATTTTTGTTCCCAAGTGGTTATTGGAGATAGCTTCTAGGTTAGGGATGGAGGCTTGAGTCGCTCAGATCCCATCTGGCACAGACTCAGAAATCCTTGTGCATGCTGCCTCAGTGCGTTCATACGTGCATCTGTACTGCTTTGTTTAGAGGATCTTGTGTCCTTGATGTTCACCCTCACTTCTGCTGTTTACAACCTTTCAGCTTCCTCATAGCATTCCATGTGCCATAAAGGAAGAGATTTGAGGAGACATTCCATTTGGTACTGAGCATTCTAAGGGCTCTCATTCTGTTTAGCTATGGGTCTCTGTATGTATTCCCATTTACTGCAGGTGGTAGTTTGTCTGATGATGGCTGAACAAGGTACTGTTCTATGAGCACAGCAGAATGTCATTAGAAGTCATTTTATGGTGATGCTCCTTTCACAGAACAGTAGTGTTTAGTCTCATCCCTCCACCACCACCCCAGTCTCTGGACAACCTGTGTATTGTTCTTGGCCACCTAAGTAGTATTGAGAGTGGGTTCCATTTCATGGGTGGGCCTTAAATCCAATCAGATAGACTTTAGTTCTCTACTCCTACAAGCTTTGTACCACTATTACACTAGCACACCTTGCAGGCAGGTCGCCATTGTAGATCAAAAGGTTTGTAGCTGCGCTGGTATTTATTTCTTACATGGTAAACTACAGAGTAGCTTTTAGTAACATGAAAACTAGTATGTAGGAGCTACAGCTCTACGTAGGTGCCAGCTAGACTTTTACATGTTCAATGAGTAGTGTAGGTGTTGTCTTCAGCAATAGAGTGTTACTGTAAGATTACAAGAAGCAGTCAAAGCTGGGCAGTGGTGGTGCATGCCTTTAATCCCAGCACCTGGGAGGCAGAGGCAGGCGGATTTCTGAGTTTGAGGCCAGCCTGGTCTACAGAGTGAGTTCCAGGACAGCCGGGGCTATACAGAGAAACCCTGTTTCGAAAAAACAAACACAAAAAACAATAAAAAGAAGAAGAAAAAGAAGAAGAGGAAGAGGAAGAGGAAGAGGAAGGAGAAGGAGAAGGAGGAGAAGGAGAAGGAGAAGGAGGAGAAGGAGAAGGAGAAGGAGAAGGAGAAGGAGAAGGAGAAGGAGAAGGAGAAGGAGAAGGAGAAGGAGAAGGAGAAGGAGAAGGAGAAGGAAAAGAAGAAGAAGAAGAAGGAGAAGAAGAAGAAGAAGTTGTCAATAGTCTTTGCAGTAGCCTAATCTCCGGGACCTCTTTGACCAACACCTCAGTTAGACCTAACCCATTCAAGGCACTGAAAGAGTCATGTGGTTAAGAGAGAGATTCAGTTGTGCGCCATTTGTCCCATTATTTAGCTGATTTCATTCAGACCGCCTTCATATATGTATACATTTTAGGAAGCTTCTACTGTATTAGTTTTCCACATAAACCCTCAAATGGTCCCTGTTCCTCCACTTGCTTCCTCCTACGCTCCTTCTTCATGTTCCTCCCCCAACCCCATTTGATCTGCTCATTTCAGCTCCTTCCTCACTATCCATCCGTAACTCTTCTTTCTGTTTATTCCTTCCTAGGGAGATACTTCTCTTCCTTCCAGTTCATTACCCTGTATGTAACTTCTATGATTATACACATTACTGCTGGTTTATTTTCAGTTTAATAACTAACATCCACATAAAAGCTAATACATTCCATACTTGTATTTCAGGGTTGACTTAGTATTTTTTGACCCATCTGTTTACCATAAAATGTCATAATTTTATTATATAATGGCTGAGTAATATTCCAGTACACATTAATACCACATTTTCTTTGTCCATTTATCTATTGACAAACATCTAGTTGGTTTCCATTTTCTGGCTATTATGAGTGAAGTAGCAATGAATGTGGTTGAGTGTCTCTGTAATAACATAAAGTATCCTTTGGATATATGTCCAAGAGTTGTATAGCTGGATATTGAAGTAGCTCTGTTCTCCACATTGATTTTCATAGTAGCTGTACAAGTTTGAATTCTCACCAACAGTGGAAGAGTATTCTCCTTACTTCACATCTATACCAGCCTGAAATGTTATTTGTTTCATTGAACTTGGCAATTCTGACTTATTTTTGATGAAATCTCAAATTGATTTTGATTTAGATTTTCTTGATGACTAAGGATATTTAACAATTCTTTAAGTGTTACTCAGCCATTTTCATTAACTGTTTTGATAATTCTCTGTTTAGGTGTGCATGCCATTTTAAATTGGGTTGTTTATTTGTTTGTTTTTGATGCCCAGTTTGCTGAGTTCCTTATACATTTCAGACATTAGCCCTCTATGAGATATTTAGTTGGCAAAATCTTTTCCATTCTGTAGCCTGCCGCTTTGTCTAAATGGTGATGTCCTTTGCTATACAGAAGCTATTGTTTCATGAGTTTCCATATATTATTGTTCTTAGCACATGTGCTATTGGTGTTCTCTTCAGATACTGTTTATTGTGCTAATGAGTTCAAGACTATTCCCCACTTTCTCCCTTATCATGCCCAGTGTAGCTGGTTTTATGTTGAGGTCTTTGATCTACTTAGAATTGACAACTAACACATCTGCATCTAGCTCTGTCTGCCTCATTACTCTGCTTTCCTCTTATTTTATGGAATTATTGTTCTAGTTCTTCTGTCTATCATTCGTATTATTTCTTTTTTTCAATGTTCTATGCTTGCAGATATTTCAAATTATTAGTATGTTTTGTTTCAATAAAAGACCTTATGATTTACATCATAGGAAAGCTATAATATCGGCAATAAATATTATTATGCTGTGATGTGCATATGATTAGTTGATTCACTATATCATGATATTATAACATACAAAGACAGCACAATCTACTTAGAGCTTCCTTACTATGGATATTTGAATTATTTGGAATATTTGTCTAAAGAGAACAAAATTCTTTGACATTATTTTTCATGTGGACTTTTGCATATGACCAGCTCAACTTATTCCTAACTCCTTATCTTCTCAGTAAGTTAGTATGCTGTGTTTATTGTTTGTTCCATGAATACTAATTTCTAACTCTAGACTTTTTTGCTCCAATGTTGAACTGTCTGATTGCTGATATTACACTGTTTAAATTTCAGTGCATTCAAAACCCTTGCTAAACTGCTTTTGGTTTTGATTCTCACTGCTTGTTAATTGTTAGGAATTAAATCATTCTGTGTAAATCCTTTTTGGATTTAGAGTTGAAATAGTTTTTACTATGTAGGTTTGTGTTATCATTGTTGCCAGATGTATTGAACATTTCTGTGAGTGTAGCATGCCTTTGATTTAGAATTTCTCTAGTATTTTTAATAAAAACTTCAAATTAAACTGTGAAGGCTTTACATATTGTTAGCTCCATTCTTTGCCTAATTATTTTGCTAACATCATTATAAATGCTATGTGTTGATTTAGTCTTATCCTCTAGTATTGTGTAAAATGTTCTTGATTTTATTTTCATAACAAATTTACACAAATTACATCAAAATGACCTTTACAATGAGGGTTTAACTCTTTATTTTCATACAAATTGGGAGAGGTATCATCCCCAGTTTCTCAACATTGAAAATATTGTCTTTCCTCTTATAGAAACTGGATGAAAAACTCATCATATGTGTATCATGAGCAAATTGATCACATAAAATATGCTTGCTAATGAGATAGGTACATGTTTAACTCAAATTCAGGACTCTAACAGAGAATACCACATCATGAATGAATTTTGGACAACTTCATTCAAAATTATAAATAAAATATAAAGTAATAATAACCATCTGTGTCATCATCATGAATAAATTCAGGATTGCCACCTCTCCTTTGCTTCTGTCCTTGGGATATCTAGACAGTCTTTCACACTGGGCTAGAATGGAAGGGGTGAAGCTTAGCTGGGGCAGGTTTGTTAGTCAGGATCTTGGTCAGCATGAGTGAGGGAAAACAACCTTGTCTGGAAACAATTTTGAATGATCAGCTCTCTTTATTGGGATGTGGAAGAACTATGGATATATAAACTTGGGGAGTGGATAGGGTTCAATGTAGATCATTGGTTAGGTAACAATAAAGGAAATTTCTTAATGTATTTTGAGATGTTTTCTGAGTATACCTTCTATGTGGAGCTGAGGAAATTCTTAGTAAATATATAGAGCAATAGAAGCTCAGAGTGAATGTATATTGTTGATATGACCATAATCTTGTCAAGGACCAAGGCCTTATATCCATGGGGAACTGGCAAATATCCCCAATGGTTCAAGTATGAGTGTTTAATAATTATTGAGCAATGTGTGTAAAATGTATGAACTGCAGCTTCCTTCTGGATTTTACAGCCTGGAACTGCTGCTTACAGGCATTTCTTGTGGATACTAGCTAACTCCTTTCCTGTGAACTGTAAATAGTAAAGATGCTGAGGTTCCATACTGCTGTGGTAGTTGGTGATACTCCATCAGCATGTATACAACTCATCTGATCCCAGCTTTTCTGTCTGTGTGTCTGTCTCTTCTTCACACTCTTGTCACTGCACTCATACCATGTCCCAGTATATTCCTTATGAAAGAAGTTCATTGGTTTTCTATTCGCTTAAGAAAGAAATGCCACATGTTAATCATCAATGAACGCATCCATCACTTCAACTACTGGCTTGATATTTTACTGAAGAACAAATGGAATAGTGTGACTTGATATAACTATTGAAGGAATGCATTTTCTTTCAAATAAAGGTGAATAGAGAAGTGGGTTACTAAGTCCTTACTGGATAAAAGTGACAACCTGTGATTAAATCTCTAGAGCCAATAGAAACTTGATAATATCAGGAAGCTTCTGCAATCCTAGCACTTCTATGGTAAGATGAAAGGCAGAGACAAGAGTTCCCCATGCCCACAGGTCCAGCTAGTCTGGCACATACTATAATGAACAAAATCCCTGTGTCAAACAAGGTGAAAGTGAAGATCTCCACACTTATTCCTTGCACATGTACTCAGGTGCATACATATACCATACAAAGATACATGCAGAGAGACACATACACAAACATACCAAACACACACACACACACACACACACGCACACACGCACACACGCACACACAGGCACATGTGTGTGCACAGAGGCACAATTGGTGATCTGAAATATCCAATTAATCTCCCAAACACTGTTCTGGAGGAATTGTTATCCTGCAGGTGAACTTCCTCCCTCAGGAAAGAAGAATAACATCTCCACCCTCCATTAGAATTTTTTGTTTTTGTTTATCTTTTCTTCTGCTGAATGAATGTGAGGTCTGAGAAAAGCCAGACTGGATGTAGATACATTTTATTTTCTCTATTTACCCTTTAAACAAATAAATAACCCAGATTATTGCCAAGACTATAGTTTCCTCTCCACAAAGAGATCACAAGGCTTTATTGCAGAAGAGAACTCTTGCATAACTCATTGCACACAAAGAAGGAAGGCAGGTGATTCCTAGAGCCTTCACACTGACAGGCTAGGGTTCTGGGAGGAGAATATACTCTTCAAGCTTCCAAAGGAAGAATACAACCACCAACCCAACTATAAAGCCTTAGCTCTAACATGCTGTCTGGCTTGTTAGATATTGCTAGCGCAATGGTGGCACCAAGCACCTAGGAGTAACCAATGAGTATCTTATTTGACTTAGGCCCACTCTCCAAGACAGAACTCATACCTGACACTGCTTGGTTTAACAAGAACCAAAGACTAGATGACCCAGGGTCCTAAGATAAAACCAAATACTACTGGTCGAAAAAAATGAAAAAGAAAAAGAAAGAAACAGTATTGTAATGACTCCTAATTACATTCAACTATATTCATAGATCAGTGCCTTGCACAGCCATGATTAGAGAAGCTTCTTCCTGCAGCAGATGGGAATAAATACAGAGACTCACAGACAGACCTTGGAATATTTGGCCTTAAGTGGATGGCCCTTAAGTATCATATTCCTCTCTTGAGGGCTCACGGAACTCTAAGAGGAGGAGGAAGGAGAGTAAGAACAAGAGGAGATAAATGACCTCAAAAAATTATGATAGATTTTGAGGGTAAACACAGAGAAATAATTAAAATTTTTCTGTTCTTTATTGTTGTTCCCCTTGGTACTCTTTTGATGTAATTTTCAATCATATATTTCATGTTTAAATGTCAACTTGCATGTGTTATTAAATTAAAACTTATGATCTAAACATACTATCAAATGAGCTTGGAATGTTGGCAGGGAATCAATAATCCTATCTAAGGCTTAAGTAATTGTGGAGGGAGCCCTTTCTATTAACTAAAGAGAGGAGATAAATTGTTTGTGTTTATTACAATTAGAGATGGAATGAAGTGGGTTGAGAACCTTGGCTCTGGATATTAGAAAAACTCACAGCAGACACTTCTGACTGTTCTGAACTGTTCACTTGCCAAGTGTGAGGTATTCCACTGAAACATAAAATATATTCTTTTCTGTAAGAGAACTAACAAGCAAAACTTAAACTTTCTTGCTTACTTTTAGTCTTGTCATATAAATCAACCTGCATTTGAACATGAATTTCAGCTTGAATTTCTTCCAAAGAGTGAAGCTTTAACACACAAGCGAAAAAAAATATGCACATATATTGTTTTCATAAAACCATATTGCTTTTATTCAGAATTAAACCATTTTATTCAAATGATTCTGAAAGAAAACAAGTTTATAAAAGTACTATCTTTACATACCATCATAGCATACTACAAAGGTCTAGATAGCTTGCCAAGCTATTTCAATGCAAGTTTGTTGAACATCTCCATGCTTAGCCATAAGTGTGTGTGTGCATGTGTGTGTCCTCTAGACATTATAATTGAGCTGTGGTTCTCACTAATAAAGAGGTTGGAGAAAATAATATCACTTATTTACTCATTTTTCAAACCCACTTAATAACAACTAAGAAGAGACACAATCTCTCAGCAAAATCCTAATTCCTCTGGTGATTACCTTTCTGCTCTCTCTTCTTCAATGATCCCTCAACTTTAGACACAGAAATTGTAGTGTGTGTGTGTGTGTATGTATGGAAATGGAGAAATTATGACTATTATTAAATTATGTCTATGAATTACAAACACGGCAGGGAGATATACTAGCATTGTTTCTCTTTTCCTGTCCTCCAAACTTTTCATTCACATTCATATGATCAAATCACGGCTCATGGCAAGCCAAATTTAAAGAACAACAAAATGTATTTTCTTACTAGATTAGTAGAACACAGAATAAATGCTAGTGGAGCCAGAAATTCAAATCTGATGGGGAAACATTAGAATCAGTAGAATGGACACACTGCTGCCAAGAGTTACCTTAAGTCTGCCATGTTTTACGAAGTATCATTTTGTGAATAAGATTTCTTCATACACATGAAAAGATGACCAATGAAATTTCTATCATCTAAACTTACGATGCACAATTATGAGCATCTTTTCTTCTTCTCAATTTGATAAATCTGAAAGCACTCTGTGGTGGTTTGAATGAGAATGGTCCTCATAGACTCATGAGAAGGGGCATTATTAAATGTATGGCTTTATTAGAATAGGTTTGGCCTTCATGGAGGATGTACATCACTAGAAGATGGGATTTTAAGCTCAATCCAGGCCTAGTGGCACACTGTCTCTTTTTGTTGCCTATCAAAGAGGATATAGACCTCTCAACTACCTCTCTAACACCATGTTTGTCTGTAGACCAACATGCTTTTTGCCATGATAATAATGAACTAAACATCTGAACCTGTAAGCCAGCACCAATTGAATGCCTTCCTTTACAAGAGTTACTGTTGTCATGGTGTCTCTTCACAGCAATAGAAATCCTAAGACACACTGCAATTAAAAATCCCACATTATCACATCTTTCTATAATACGTCACAAAACATCAATCCAACATTCTAGTAGTACATGAAATAGTAGAGGTCTAAGTTAGATGCTGTTCTTTCACAATAAAGGTATCTAGAAAATACCATTAGTACTTGGAAATATGAATACCATGTTGCATGCAGACAAACATGCAATGGTTACCATGATTAGTCCCTGTCCAGACCTGTTATACGAAACAGTTCCCAGTGTGGAATAGCACATTTGCAATAAAAGTGGTACCAGGCTGAACTAGACAGAGAATTGTGTTGACTACTCCTTCTGTAAAACTGCAATTGACAAGAGCAACCAAATCTCTTTCCCAAAGAGGAAGAGAAGGTTTAGAGAAAAGAAAAGTAGTCATGTGTGTGAGTTGCTTTTATACATTCCAGTTCTTGTAAAAGGCTATGTGTATGTCAGGTGCGGATATTTATGTTTGTGTGTGTGTGTGTGTGTGTGTGTGTGTGTGTGTGTGTGTGTTGGAACCTTTCCTTGACCTGACTGTGGTCTTGACAACTTGTGCCATCCTTGTGTAGATGATTACCTCTTATAACAATGGATCTTACTGTCTCCTCAAATCAACAGACTGACTTATTGATCTGCTGAGACTCTGCGGAGTGGCTTTATACATGTTAAGCAGTTGTTCTATCATGAGACCAAGAGGAAATAGTGTATGTTTAAAAACACAGTAAGGCCTGAACAATTAATAATCACATCTCAGAACTAGAAGGCTTTATTAGACCTTAATGCTACTAGAGTCAATCCATATAAAGCAATCTATTCTACTTTTTGACATCACCTTGACGATATTGTTCATTTAATCATTTTCAACTAATAAAGATTTCAAGTTTCTTTTGATGATAGGAGTATGAATTTCCTCTTATCAGGGTCTGACTCAGGACTAGAAAATTGGCTTCAAATCTGGCCTGTCTTCCTGATAACATGCCCTGTGGACATCAGTCTGAACAATATCTAACTCTTCTTGTCCTTCTTATGGTGCTGGGGGTATTTCAATGGACCTTTCTGAGGTTTACATGAGTCCTTAATCCCAATGAATTTACCACATGGCTGAACCTTAGGACCCAGGAAATACCCTGTAAGAAACAGAAATATGTCAGCATTTGCACTAGAGAGGACTCCCAAGAGTGAATTACCATCACCTCACCAGCCGGAATTTGGATATGCTAGGACAAAGATGGGAAAGACAACATCACGGAATTCTCAGTACTATGTATGAATTAGGGTGAGATTAAAGTTCCCTCAAGATGGCAAACAATTGGTTGGATTTGAGCATAAACTCTCTTTTAGGTGTTGTGCTAAGGATCCTTTAGGTTTTCTAAATTGTCACAATAAGTATTAAGTGGTATAATTCAACTTAGCATAAATAGCAGGTGTCGAGGAGACAGGACTTGGGCAAATAAGTATTACCAGAACATGACAAACCAGTAAATTCTTTTCACTGCAGATGATGAGTGCCCTATGCTTAGTTCGAAGTCTGGAACATAATATCTTACTTATTCTTACTCAGTTCCCCAAGTGATGAACAGAAGATGCTGTTTCCCTGAGTCCAAAAGAAACATTTTCTGATTTGTTCCTTTAAACTTTGTGTGATCACTAATTTTGGTTGTCAACTTGACTATAACTCTGAAATCAACTAAAACCTAAGTAGCTGGGCATGTCTGTGAGGAAATTCTTGACTGGGCTATTTGAGTTAGACTCATTCTTTTCTGGGTCACATTGGTGAGGACCAACCTAAAAGGACATGAAAGAAGGAAGCTTTTGCTTTTTATCAGCTAACCTTCACTCTCACTGATACGTTCATCTATCTTGTTGCTGTATCCAAAATTAAATCTTTCGTCTTAAGGATCTCAACATAGAATGAAATCAATCAGCTCTCTGGGAAGTCTCCTGAGTTCTGCAATAGATTGGTACACCTGAACATCCAGCCATGTGGTCTGAACAACTATTGTATTCTCATCCTTTCTTTTGGAAGACAGCCATTGATAGACTTCCTTACAACCTGTAAGTCAGTCTAATATACCCCCTTTATAGCTCTCCAACACACATGCACATACGAGTGTGTATTTCTCTCTCCCTCGCCCCTCTCTGTTGCTGATCCTTGTTGTTGCTGTTGTTTTCTCTAACTGCATCATGCCTTTTAAACCTGTGTCCCACAGGGATTCGCTCTCTGTTATTTTTTCCTATCTCAACCTTTTAAGCTTCAGTGAAGTCCATGAAAGTGAGTTTCCAGGTGGGTTCAGATTTTTGCATTTTTGTGACATTCAAGTGTACTTTAACATCAAAAGGGAGTGCATATTCAATTGTTTGAAACATATTGAAAGATGATCTCACATCATATTTTTGGCACTGTAGTGGCCTGCTCACTTCAGTGCTCCACCTAAGATGAAGGCTGCTGTTATCATTACTGCCATAAGAGAAGCTGCCTGCTAATGCTTAATTTACTACTTTACAACCTCTACTCTGTAACACATGGTAAATAGGCAGGATTTTAAGAACTTGAACTTGAATTCACTGTTGTATTAAGGTTTTTTTTTTTATGGATAACACCATTTTATTTATAAACTATTAAAACTTGAACATTTAAATAGCATATTATAGCAATACTGTACTCTTTACTTGAATTTTAGGCTATTCCTTGAAGTTCTAGGCAATGATTCTCTTCTTTAGTATGTAACTGAACATAAGTATACCTTTTCCAGCTTGTGTTAATAAGCTTGTCTGCTCATTTGCTAGTAGCCACGTTGGTATATCTGTAGAGTATCATTATGCTTCAATTTGCATTTCTCTGATGACACAAAACTTGATACTTTCTATGAATATTTTGAAAGCAGCTGTGCTAACCACTCCACCCTAATATTATGGGTATTTAAATATCCTTTTTCTAATGTGTTTTTTATTTTGTACCTTAAGAATTTCCCTAAAACAATATTTATGTTATATGTAAGAATTTTTCTGCATGGATAAATGTGTATCACATGTGCACCTGGTGCCCAATGAGGTCAGAAAAGGAAAATAAATTCTCTGGGATTGGAGTTACAGATAGTTTTACTGCAAGATGTGGAGCTGAGAATCAAAACCAGGTCCATTTTTCTAGAAGAATGTGTCCTATATTTTCTTATTAATATTTAGGTTTTTAAAATTTTCTAATTAATTGTTAAAAAACAATTTCATTTATTTTTGAGATAATTACATCATTCCCTCCTTTTCTTTCCTTCCTCCAACACTCCCATATCACTCTCCTAACTCTCTTTCAAATTTCTGGCCATTTTTTCATTAATTACTGTACATATGCACACACATACACACACACACACACACACACACACACACACACGTATAAATTTCTGAATATAACCTGCTCACTCTGTATAATTTTATTTACATATGTTTTTTAGGGCTGACCATTTGGTACCAGGCAACCAACTGATGTGTTTTTCTCTAAGAATGAGGATTTCTTCCACTCTCAGCATTCTTTAGTTGTCTGGAGTTGTTCATGTGTAAGATTGAGGCTTTGGGTTTCCCCCCATCCATTTTGGACTGTCAGTTGTTTTTGTCCTTGATCAGCTCTCATTTGACAGGTACGGTTGATGAAACTTTGTGAGTATATCTTCTAACATTACTAGGAGACACAGTCTCACTGCAAAGTATCTGTTCCTCTGGACTTTGTAATGTTTTCACTCTCTCTCAATGTTTCCTGAGCCTTAGGCAAAGAAGTTGTTTTGTAAATAAATCCATTGGGAATGGGTTCTACTAAGCTACAGTACTCGGTTTTTGTTATGTGTCTCCATCTGATTCAAAAAGAATTTCTTTGATGAGCTGTCATGACTACACTTATCTGTGGATATAAGAACACATATTTAGAATATAGTTAGGTATTATGGGTATTTAGTGTTGTGATCTTTTAGGGTCTCCTCCAATATCAAAGAAAAATTCATAAGCCCAGTAAAGTTGGCTATATTTCCAGTACTAGGCATGGATTCCTTCTTGGTTTTCAGTCCAATCAGAGAGCTGCTGGTTATCATAAGACTACTGCACCCTTAAGGGCATCATGCTATGCTGTCCAATTTTGTGCTCCATAGACATCATAGCTGGATAGGACTGTTGGTTGCTTGCCTCCATCTGAAGCTTGCATGCATCTTCTGGTACCAGGAAAGCCAATCCTCAGGGAAGAAGCATGCAGCTCAGGGCCCTCTGGGCACTATATCAGAAATGCATAGAATCTTCAGCAATAGGGTCATACCTTCCACCTTGAGGGCCAAGGGCAACAGCATGAGCTGTATGTGCAGAGAGTTTATTACTCAGGGTTGATCAACAACACAAAAGAAAAAAAAACATTTAAACTATTTATGTGTGTTTATACACAGACTTATGTGAGGGTTAATGGATAATTTTCTATCATTTTTCAGACATTCTTACTATTATTAGTGAGAAAATCTGATACCTTACAGAATGGATTCTGAGGTGAAGTCATTCCAGGTTCCAAACACTCAGAGTGGATAGGTAGAAGTGAAATGCCAGAGGATTGGCTGTTGCAAGTCACTGCAAAGATCATGCAGATCCTTTAATATCTCTGATTCCTGAATGCCTCTAAATATATTTATTGATTAATAAATAATTCATACAATATAATGAAGTATCTAGATGCTTGCTACCTCTAGGAAGATACATGACCTGGCTGCTGTTTATAGTTGAAGGCAGTAACCCAGAATGCAAACATCATTTGCATAGTGTCAACTCTTAATATTCCCAGAAGCTGGGGAAGAAAATGCTAGTAACTGTGACATAATTTAGAAAAAAATACATTTACAAATTTTATTGGCCATATGTATTTATTCTTGATTCTGCAAATTCTTTTATCTTCTTCCTGGAATTTTTCAATAAACAGAAGACTTTCTTTAATAGTAATGTGACAAGTATTTATTAATACTCATTTTAAACGTTACAGTTTGAGGAGCTGTGATATGCCTTTTTTGGAAAGAATTCTTTCATGTATTTTATTGCAGAGCTTTCCTGCTTACTATTCTATTTATAACCATAATCCATTTTGAATTGATTTTTTTCTGAGTGGTGTGAGATGCCAGCGATGATTTGCTTTTACGCAGTATTCTCCAGTTGATCCATAACCTCTTATGGGAGTTTAAAAATATAAAATTTCACACAGTTTTAGTTTGTCTTTGATCATAAATAAAATATTGCCACAAACATGTTTTGGATTTGCTGTTTTGGTTTGGTTTGAGGATTTCTGGTAAGTCTAAGAAGACCAGAACGCACTTTAATATTTCTGCTTTGTTTGAATTCTGATTCATATGATAATTAAGTTAATTATGGAGATTTGCCTATGGACACTTTATTACATGAAATTTTATGAAGTTTTATGAAGTTGATATATGTTAGGGAAAATATCATATATTGAGTAGACATTTTTTGAAATCTTTAAGGCTGATGTATCAAACACCTTTTTTTTAATTGAAAAAAAAGAGGATATACATAGATTAAAAATAAGGACTAAAGAGCATGCTGCTACTGGTCACCAAGTTAAGATTGTAGGCAGATGTGTCCAGGTGTCTAATTGTAGTGTCCAGATATTTTACAGTACACTGGAAAGAAAGTTGGCAAAATGGTCAATATTCGTATTAAAATTACAGGTGACATTATTGATAATGCTATAGAAAAATGAGGTAATAATTGCTACACATAAAATGGAGTATTATTTGTAAAGATAAGAAATTAATCACAATGTAACTTACTTTTAGCAGTTTTTGCTCAAGTTGTTCTGATAAACAATATCGTAAGGTAAATGTCTAATAGTCAAAATTAAACATACATAAAATGCTTTTGAAGACTAATGAGATTAAAAGTTATTTGAAAAGAACCAGTTATGAGTAAGAAAACTATATCAGACATAAGGAAGTGTGCAGCCTTTAGAAATGTGCTCCAAATGTATGTATGTAAAACAGTAGGATAATCCAAGCAATCCCTTTTGACTTTACTTACTTCAGCTTAACTATAATTCAGATATAACATAAATCTATTTATTATTCTATATATTCAATATAATAATTGTGTTTATGATGAAGGATACATACCCCAAGGTTTTATTAGGTAATTTGAATTGTAGAAAACATATATAATAAATTAAAAGGACTGTGATTTAATTTTTAAAGAAAGCTATAATAAAGAATATTACAAAGAATGTCATATGACAAGTAACACTGAAAAAATAACTATTTTTCTTTGGTTTTTGAAATAAATATAAATCTGAACAAATTTCTGTAATATATTTGTAATAAATTGTAATAAATGGGTGTGCTTAAAAGAGATATTTTAACATAAATAATTTATTTAATTTTTATAGAGTTATATTATCCAACCAATAAATATAACTTCTCAAAAATCATGTGACAATAAAAACTCTCCAACATTTTTACCATGCACATAGAAAAGAAGATAAAATGTAACCACCAGCATAAAACAAGTTTTATAAAATTAATACTATTTCCAGCTATTACACAGAATATTTGATTACATTTGAACTGAGGGGTTTTTGGGGGGGAGTTATTGTAATTATTGTTTATTTGTTTGTTTTGTTTTTTAATGTTGTCATTGTTTTCATTTTTATGAAACAGTTCTAAATATTTATTTCTAGCTGTCTGGAATTCACTAAATAGATCGGGCTTGCCTTAAACTCACAGAGAGATTCACCTGCTTCTGCTTCCCAGGAGCTGAGATAAAAGGTTTCACATTTTATGTTCTGTTTTAT
The DNA here is from genome assembly GCA_019843965.1 of Rhynchomys soricoides. Classification (NCBI taxonomy): domain Eukaryota; kingdom Metazoa; phylum Chordata; class Mammalia; order Rodentia; family Muridae; genus Rhynchomys; species Rhynchomys soricoides. The sequence continues at coordinate 9,616,272 of JADRCH010000167.1, forward strand.
TGAACCTGATTATATTCTATTTAGAGATAACTAACATGTGATTACTTTGCATTTTATTTTGTATGAATTTATTTCTCTTAAATATTTTACCCTATGAAATTGTAAAGACTAATCTTGGTTGTCAGCTTGGAAGATCTAGGAAGAGAGAACCCCAATTGAAGCATTATATCCATCAGATTATCCTGTAGGGAAATCTGAGTAGTATTTTCTTGACTGCTAATTGAAGTGAGAGGTCCCAGCCCACTGTCTGTGGTATTATCCACATGTAAACCTTGGCTGTGTAGCAAAGGTGGCTCAACTTGAGCCTGGGAGCAAACTGTAAGCATAATCTCTTCATCGATTTTGTTTGAGTTTCTGCCTCCAGTTTTCTGCTTGAGATCCTGCCTTAATTTCGTTTGATGGTAGTCTCCTACGACCTGTAAGCTAATACAAACCTTTCCTTTCCAGGCAGTTTTGAAATCAATTATGTACCGTTCATAAACTTTTATTCAGAAAAATTTTTTTTCTAGCTCCTAATGAAGCTTGAGATTTGAGTGGCATCACATATTTGTGTCTACAACAGATGGGACTTCTCGTATTGAATGCTTCCTCACATGGCTCACTACCACTCCTGTGTGGTGTTAGCACTGTGTGCATAGGTGCCCTTCACTGGCCAGTTACTGGAGGAGTAAACCTAGTATGGTTAAGCTGAGAATATTTTGATGACCAATTCATATTTTTGTCTATTTTCTTATTTGTTTATTTTTTTGTCTAATCTATAAAAGGTGGAAAAACATTTCTGGCCAATTCATTTCCCAACTGCTTATGCCCTCTTATTTACAATGATGCGGTGAGCAAAGATGTACATGTGTCTTCATCAACTATTTTGTTATGAATACATAATGAATAAATTCCTCCTGAAAATAAAAAATAAGAATACAGCAAACAGGTATAGTATTTTCAGAGCTTGTATTGACAAATATTTTATTTTACAGTTAATCACATATTTACCTGATCTCAGACGTACATAACTAGTATAATAAGCTTTAAAGATTAGAATGTATCCTTTTGGATAATATTAGCATAGTAAATTATATCAAATAAATGACTCCTTCCAAACTTTGAGAATGCAAAGCTATAATGGCAGCATTTGATACAGAAAAAAATGTTAATATAACTATTATGTTGATAATTTGTTACAAAAATGGAATTAAGATTTATTTGCCAAAAATAAATGGCCATGAATTTGAAACATCATTGAAATGGAAGACCATACTTTGCACAATGTTTTTCTCCTTCTTAGAGAAGACAAAAATACCTAGGTAAATTAGAATCCTTGACAATTTCAAAGATTCCATATTTCGTTTTGAGGCCTTGATTGTGATACCGTTTAAAGCTGACTAGCCAATTATGTGTCCTAAGACAAAAGAAGAGTGGGAATAAAAATAAAAAAATTCACAGTAGCCTTAGCTTAATTATTGGACAAAGTAATCAAAATTTAAAATTTGTGACCCAGAATTGTTCCTGTCTAATATAAATACAGTGGCAAAAATGGAGCACAGATTGAAGGAAAGGTCATCCAGTGACAGATCTAACTTGACAGACCTAACTAGGGATTTATCTCATGGGTGGGCACCAAACCCTGGCACTATTACTGATGCCATGTTGTGCTTGTAGACAAGAGTTTGGTATGGCTCTTCTCTGAGAGGTTCTACCAGCAGTTGACTGAGACAGGTGCAGATACTTATTGACAACCATTGGACTTAGGTTTGGGATCCCTATGGAAGAGTTAGGGGAAGGATTAAAGGAACTGAAGGGGATTGCAACCCCACCCCCTGGGAGCTCCCAGAGACTGAGCCACCAACCAAAGAGCATACATAAGTGGGCTGGTAAATGCTCCCAGCCACATATGTAACATAGAAATGCCTTGTCTGGCCTCACTGGGAGAGGATGCACCAAATCCTATAGAGACTTGATACCCCAGGAAAGGAGGATGCATGGGTAGGGGAGCACCCTCTCAGTGGCAAAGGAGAGGCAGGATGGGTAAAGAACCCTTGGAGGGAGGACCAGAAAGGGGGCAACATTTGGAATATAAATAAATAAAGCAATTTAAAAACTAAAATTTCACAGCAGATGGAAACATAAGGACCATGTTTATAATTATTTAGAGTCATTAATTATTTAAAATCATTTTAAGAAAGAGCATAAATATGAACAGATTTTGAAAAAAAAAGAATGAATGCTTGACAATATCAAATACAAACAGATATGTCCATAGAGACTAGTTGCAGGATGATCATTAACATAGGAAAAACATCACGCGTTTTTAAATTATTATGTAGGTTTAGTTTCTAGACTTTAAGAATGAATTCAGGTAAAATCAATGTGGACCTAGAGGAAAAGATGAGCAGAACTAGTAGGTTTAGAAATAATCAATGGTGTGGAGTTAATTCAGTTAGCAAAAAGCTTGTCATAAAGACCTCAGTTCAATCCCTAGGACCCACATAAAAAGCCTAATACAGTAGCCTGTTTCTACACCCTCAGCATTTTTTTATTAGTTATTCTAGCAGAATCAATTCAGAGTAGAGATATTGTATCAAGACAGACGGTGTGAGGTCCCAGATGGAGGACTTGGAGAAGGGACTGAAGGAGCTGAGGGAGTTGGCAACCCCAGGGAGGCAGCAATAGTGACAACTGGCCTGACCTCCCACCCCCGCCATACTCCTGGAGACTGATCCACCAACCAAAGAATACACATGGAGGGACCCATGGTGCTGGCCACATATGCGGCAGAGGAGGGTCTTGTTAGACATCAGGGGGAGGAGAGGCTCTTGGGCCTGAGAGTGTTAGATCCCTCAGTATAGGAGAATGTCAAGAAGGGAAGATGAGAGTGGGTGGGTGGGTGGGTGGGGGAAAACCCCCATAGAGGCAAGGAAGTGGGAAGGGAATAGGGAGGTTCCAAAGGGGAGATCTGGAAAGAGGGAACATTTGAAATGTAAATAAAGTAGGGGGAAACAAAAAAAGACATACTGTGAAGAATTGAGGACGACAACTGATCTTGACTTATTATGTCTTCTACATGTACTCAAACACATATATGCACACATTCATGAACATTTGAACACATCATACATACATGAAGTCAATAAAATACATTGCATTTTAATTTTAATATGAAATGTACCCTATAAACTTACAATCTGGGGACTTATTTGACAATTGGTGGGTTTTGGGGGAAATAACTGAATAATGAGAGCCCTGGCCTAATTCTTAATACTTTTATAAATTTATAATATCTTGGAATTATTTGTAGTTGGAGGAATGTAGTAGAATGGACCTGTTCAGAGACTATCCCTATTAAGAAATTATTTTTAAATTATGACACCTAAGTGCTTTACTTTGATAACACTATCAAATGTAGCAGACATAGATTTTTATCCAAGGATCCTAGTTTGTCCATGCATACTCAAGCATCCAATTAAAATGGCCAAATTAATAAGTAAAATTAGAAAAAAGATTTATTTAATGAGGCTGCAACAAAAGAGGAACAAAGAAATTCAGTGGTCCCTCAAATACATCTTCAAGAGTATTAAAGTGAGATCAAAGTTTAAATAGGTGGCCAGAAACACGCATATCTAAGTTTTTTGGTCTAGGTGTGGTCCTGTCCATAATAACCTGTCAATCACTCTGTACCTTTTAAATTGCTTTTCAGGAAAGGAGAGTGGGAATAGGATTCAAGCTCTGCTGTCCTAGGTTTTTTATTGTTGTTGTTATTATTTGTTTGTTTCTTTGTTTTTTCCTCTCAACTTGAGATTCCTGAGTAAATCCCAATTTCTTGTGGTCTTATACATAAATGTCTCTTTCTAATATGTTCATTCCTGCCAGGTCCATTACGATAATCCCTATTGCTTAATTTTGAATTCTAGTTACTTTTGTCTGCATAAAAACAATGAATATATTTGTATTTCATCTTAAAATGGACCCGTAGATAATTCCCGTAACTGTACTTATATCTAGCTACCATCAAAGTTACCAATAGTCTTTTTGATTATTCATGAGGTTTGTGTAGTATAGAGGGTTTGTCATGTCCATGACATTACTCTTTACATTTAACTTCTTTAGCTGGAGATTATCCTTCAGACTCACAAACTCATGTTGGGCCTTATGCATCTCAGGAGTAGAGCAATGTACTGCATGTGGCAGATCCAAAAGAAACTTGGGAACAATGGATAGCTGTGGTACTTACTAGCCTACTAACGTGCATGCTGGGCTTCAGCTTTACTTAGTACCTGTGATTCCTCCTGGTTGTTCTCACCTTTCACCTACCCTCAACTCCCCCAGCTTATGGATTTCTCTTTCCTAAGTAACCCAGCCATTTTGGGCATGAGCTTCTTGGTCCTCTCTCTTTGCTCCATCTCTCTTGCTCCTCACTCTTGGTCCTCCTTTCTCTCTCCTTTACCTCCTCTCTCATGGCCTGGTCCAGTCTGTTGGCCATATTCAGCCTTCTACTTTCTCTCTCTGCTCTGGGCTCTTTCAGATGCTTCTGGCTGTTCTCTAACTCATATATCCAATCAGAACCTTCCCCTCAACCGTACAGACCTTGGAGCAGTCATGGACTCAATTTATATAGCTGGTGCCAAAACATTTAGTCTGCAAAGCTACCGTTAAATTAGTTAGGAATTACTTAACTTAGAGAGGACTTAAATTACTGAAAGCAATCCTTTCAAACTTTATTTTTACTTGGCAAAATAAAATTGATACTGTACGGCGTCAACAAAAATGTAAAGTTAGCATGAAATCAGTTCAGGCCTCTTCTGCCACCACAAAGGCTAGATTACATACAGTTGAAAGACTTAGGAAAAGCATACCATTCATGTAATTTTATGCTTCTGTATTCTAAAACCTATTTCTTAATGTGGTATTTTTGTTCTTTCGTTGTCACTGGCTAGTTATGTACTTTCTCTCATTAGTTCTGTTCCTGCCCTCATTTCCTACAGAGGGGTTCATGGCAGTTGCCTAGCAGATCTTTCTGAACACACTTTCACCTTGGCTAATACACACTCCGATACCAGATTAATCCTTCTAAAATACTATTTTCACTGTACTAATCTTTCTTATAATCCTGCAAAATCCCCTAATGGCCTGTCACATTGAATTCATGTTCTTATGCCTGTCTTATCAAAAATTCAGACACATGAATTAATCTCTACTTTTGCTTTAGCTCCTCTGAAAATCTCCAGACTGCTGCCTTCCTTGACTCATATTGAAACAGACAAGGATGGAGGACAATGGCCTATAGAACTAAAGTGGGTGAGAGAGAGAGAGAGAGAGAGAGAGAGAGAGAGAGAGAGAGAGAGAAGCAAAGAAGCAACAAGGACCGGAGATGAATGTATCTGGAAAGAAGGTGCTGATTCTGATCATGTGGGGCACAGGTGGGCCAACTATCAATGAAGCCGAACTGCAGGGACAAAATTGTGAGTCAGATGTTATTGATTTATCAAGTGTTTTTTTGTTTGTTTGTTTGGTTTTTGTCTGTTTGGTTGTTTTAACGAATGACTTTGTAAGGGGTTTTAATTAACTTTGTTAGACAAAGTTTACATTACAGCTGTCACCTTGTTTAGTAAACTAGTAAGACTTAAGTTTGCATTTCACTACAGTTTGAATGTGACATTGTCACAGAGTAGAGTCCTATGGCTCTAGATTTATAACTTTGTTAAGGTATCCATATTGCTGGAATTTAGGAGAATCCTGCCAGAGTTGCCATGTTACCAAGGAAATCAAGATTTCCCCCTCTGGGTTCATTGTCACATTAAAAATTTAAGAATGGACCCAAGAGGAAGGTGGGGGCCAATTTAGTTAGAGTTTAAATGAAAACCTGCCAGAGCCTGCAAGCTGGAAACCAAGGAAGCTGCCCAGAAGAAGAAAATAGAGAAAAGGAGACAAAGCCATGTTACTAAAATGAAGCAGGCATGGAGTTCAGCCATGGCAGCTACTTTTTTGGGGAGGTACTTTAGAAACAAAACAAAACAAACAAACAAACTAAAACCTGAGGAATCTCTGTCAGGAAAAGCCTCACTTCGAAATGGGACAGAAAAAAGAGAACCAGTAGCTGTGCTTTTCTGAGTAGTTCACCCATGGGCATTTGAGTAATTCAGAACAGCTGTCAGACTTGCAAAGTTGTATGACCAGAGTTCTGTGAGCCACTGCCTGAGGGACAGGGATGCTGGGAATAGAAAATGCACTATCCCATAAAAGAGCAAAGTATTCTCTCTTTGCACTCAGCTTGGCTTAAGGGAAGCCTGCTTTCCTGAAGGGACCCGGGTGAGGCTATGGACTAACTTGAAAGTTAGGTCTCCACCCAGGCCTGAGGTTTCATTGTTTGACCTCTGACCAGAACAAAATAGTTTTTCCTTAATGGGCTCCAGCGTTGCTTTCACACAAGCATGCACCTCTAGTTAACTGCAGAAACACTATAGAAAGAAATATCTTTGTATGTCCACTTGCATTTTGATAGTTGGCATAGAATTTCTTTTTCATTAAATCCTTCCAATTTTTTTTTCTGTGTGGTCATTAAGATAAGGAAATTGGCAGAGCAGCAAGAGAAATGGAGAAAGCCTAATTAACAGGGGTCTGTTCCAGAAAGCTATATGTAAGTATTTTGAAAGTTCTCAATACAAAAGAGAGAAATTATCAGGTTGGAAGACTCATTTATGTTGAACCTTATCTAAACTTTATAAAGCACATACATATATTGAAATATCTCACTACACTGAATTAACTGATAAAATTTTGTGTTCTTATAAATCAGTTATCAAGCTAGCAGTTACAAAACTAATCTGAGTAGCTATATTCATTTCGTGGAAACTACATAACAGAACAAAGGACTTTGGAGGTAAGCAGAACATGATATACAAAGGAACTCTTAAAACCACTACAAGATGTGAGTGTACTTGACGGTGGAAACAAAACTGACATTTTGTTATTACTTTCCTCATTGCTGTGGTCCAGTACCAACTAGTAGCACTTTCAGGAAGGAAGGAGAGTGCGTTCTAACTTGGGACAAGAGGAGAAACTTTTTCATGGCAGGGAACATACTGAATCCATGAGGGAAGGCATAATGGCAAGGGTAGGAGTGGAGGATGGATGATCACATAGGGTCTGTAGCTAGGAAACAGATAGTGATGAGGAAGTACAGCTGTGAGGTTGAGTCTACCTCAAAGTAACTTGCTTCATTTCCTCCAGCAAGGCTCCACCTTCTAAAGGTTCCATAACTTTCTCAAATAACTGGAGGCCAAGTTTTAAAACAGATAAGCCTACGGGTGGAAACTCACATTCAAACCACATCATACATTACAGAAGGAATAGAGAAATTCAGAACTGGTCTGTGTCTTTAAATATAGCTCTCTCAGTAACTACTAAAGTAAGCGATTAGTAAATAGTAGAGGGTAAAATCAGAGCAAATTTGTAATAAAGCACAAAATTTCTGAATCGATCTTTCCATAAAGAAAACACAAAGATAGTAAATAAGTGCATTAAGATTTTGTTCCATACCATTATTACCCCTTAAAGACACATCACTGCACACCTGCTAGAGCGGCTAAAGCAAGGTCAGAATTAGCAGCACATGCACCCAGCTCAGGAAAAGTGTTAGAGTGGCAGAAGGTTTCCTGTTTTGTCAGTTGATAGAATTCTAAATGTGTCAGCAACTATTGGACAGGATTTGTCAGTTTCTCATAAACCAAAGGGACTCAGGGCAAGACTTAGCATCCAAGAGACTTATATACAGGAATGTGTTTACAGAAAACAGGTGTCAGTTTCATTCATGTGTATGAAAATTAATAGCTACTTACGTTCTTACCAACAGGTAAACTAATAAACATGGATTCCGTAGCTAATTTTTAACTAAAACCAAATAGTGTGTGTTATATTATGTTTCACCATGGTATTTTGAAACAAATATATGTTGATTCCCTTCCATCTTCTCCAGCAGCTTCCCTTCTGTCCCTCCTTCCTTGTGCTCTTCTACCCCCACATAGCCTCCTTTCTGCTTTTAAGCCACGAATATCTAATCAATAGAAATGAATTATTGATTTGTCAAGAACATTGATGAAAGTTTAATGCTTTCTACTAAGTGAACCAAACCCAATGAAAGAAAAACATAGCACACATATTTAGTTTTACTTCCATAGAACTGTGGGGAAATTCAAGACTATAACTATCTAACTGGACAAGTAGTTGCCAGATATGTGACAGGATGAGATGCTGAACTCAAAAGGGGATTTTTTTTAAGTGAATGAGGATATAGCAGTTAGGACCATCATGTGGTATCAAAACTAGGGAAATGTTCACAAAAAAGACACACTTTAAATGTACATTCACTTTAAAGTATAACAAGAATGTGGATAAAATTCAAGATTAAGCAAATACTATAAATAAACAACCTATTGTTAAAGAAAAACAAAAATGAGAGAATTTTGTTGAAGAAATGAGGAAGAAAGGATCTGAGTAAATGACTGAAAATGATCTTGTGAGTGTAATATATGGTCAAATACAAAAAGAACTGTGAATGCTGTGCTTTCTTGGTAAGTGTCTTTCCCGAAGTATATTGTTCAGGGAGGTACTAACTGTATGCATGCTAGAGTTGAGCTAATAAGTACATACACTGCAGAAGAGTGGAAGGAGATTTCTAGTACAGAAAAAAAGTTGTAGGACATCAAGGAGAGGCTGTGGGGAATTCTATGTGTTGAATAAGAGCCAGAGATATTCACTTTAATATATTTACAAATATTTTCCACCTGAAGGCAGAAGTAAAGATATAGATATGTATTGTCTTGGGAGGCAATAATGTTCTAGAAATAACAAGTTCACCAAGCTCAGGGGTTATAAATATCATGTTTCTCGGAAGGTTATCAAGGCCACTGGAGAAATGTCTGATTTGAATGACTCCACAAGGAAGATAAAATAAAGTTAGAATATCTTGTAATCTCATAAAGAAAGAACAATGAAAAAGCACTGAGTAAGTACTTTGAAAATACTCCAGATACAGTCTAGAAACATTTCCATTGTCTAGACAGAAAACCAGCAAATTAATGCTGATGTACCACCAAGAAATGATCCAAAAACCTCTGACTGGAAAATAGGCCTGGAATGGGCTGAAGTGGGACACAATGTTCCAAGTAGGTCAGAAGACTGCCGATCTCTGGCTCTTTAGCTCTCTAAGGATGCTCAATACTGAAGCAAAACCTTTCTTGCTTGTTCTGAGGTTAAAAACCACTGGCTTGGATGACAAGCACCTGATGCTTAACAATGGTGGTGGGAAGGTGGAATTAAGTAACGGATTGTTAGGACTTTTTGCTCTCTTGTCCAGAAGTCTCACCTCTCAGTTGCCAAGCAGGAGAGAGGTTTGCAGCAATAAACTTTTATTGAACCAGGAGAAAACAGTCATGCTCTCAGAGAAAAAAACTTGTACACAAGCAAAATATGCATATACACATATACATTCATGCACACATCATAAATACCATACATACAGATCCATTATCATACATTTATTTGTTGGGCCCAATAATCTGTCTATTCACTTTACATACTTACACAGACATGCCTATACTTACATACATATGGATATTGAGCAAAAGCCCAAGAGCCAGCGCAAAAAGGACTCACTCATTCTGGAAGAAAAATAAGCTTCAACTTTTATTGCATAGAGAAAGAAAAAAACTCTACCCTTTTATTGTTTAAAGAATTAAACCCAAGTCTGTAAGTAAAAAGTTTTCTGCCCTTTAGTAAAACTAGGCCTGTCTTGCTGTTAAGAAAAGAAGTCTTCCTGCTTTCTGCTCTCTCTGAAACTCTCTCTTTGTCTCTCTTTCTCTCTGCATTATGCAGAGTGCTCTCTACCCCTTTTTCTTCTCCCTAGGTCTGCTCTCTCTGTCTGCCACCTAATGTCCTCGCTTCTAGTTTTTTGTACCTTGTTCAGGAGAATAGATCACATGGTAACTTTTTCCAAAGGTCACTATAAGTTTAAACATAAATTCAAATTATAAACTGAATAAGAAGTTTATAACAGAGATGTTTACTGTATTCCATTAACACTGGTTATCTGGCTAGACATTCATTAAATGTCAGTAGCTCCACAGGTTCACTGAGAGTCTAAAACTATAATTCTTGTGTCTAAGTTAACATTGAAGTTTGTATAGATAAACCAAGTCAATATATTATCTTTTCTCCTTCCACCCACAATAAATTGCTCATTCTCAGTTTATGTCCTTTAGTTAATTTAGGCTAAAGGAATGTATTTCTAAAATGTAAATGCCTGCTTTGCATCTTAGAGACAATTACCTGATTATACTTGAAGACTGACAGAGGTCTAATTGCAGCCCTAATTATAAAGGGCTTAATAGTTACTAGTATAATTTTAGGAATACTTATAGAATCATTATTAGGAATTATAAAATCATCAATTTGTCTATATAGCATCACTATAAGATAACACATCTTTGGTGATCTGCAGGAAAGCTGCCGATAGAATTGGCAAATACCCAGGGATTATTATATTATTTTAATAATTATACAAAAGGCATATCAATATCAGGATTCAAATCATAAAACGTCAGACCCTCGGGCTTGCAAACAAGGGACCGTTCATTGCACTGTATGGTATGTGGTGAAACAGTCTCAAGAAAATCATCTGCTTGCCTTTATTTGGTCTCTCCTAGATGGTTCCTGACAAGCTATATAAATATATGGATTTTAACTGATATAAACAAGCAAACCAATAAATACAGTGTGACAGTAATACCCCTCAAATACAAACAAGTAAATTAGGTCTAGTGATAATTCTATGATCTGTGTGATAGTGAGAGACATTTTTAGGGCAAAGGAGAACACTTGTAGCTTCAAAGTGACTCTGACATGATACTGTGATTACATGAGTTTAGCTAATGTCCAGAATTTCTTCAGTATCCCTACATTATAGGGAGTGGATATTAATTCCTCATCCTTTAATGTAGTCTTCCCCAATCGATTTAAAATATAGAGAACAGGGAAGGATGACCAGTACCTTCACAGAGGATAGCAGTAAGTATCAATGTATATTGATACCCTGTATTGGATTCTCTAACAGAAGAGAACATAGAAAATTGTGGGAAATCCAATAAATCAATACAATTGTCTGATTTAGTTAATAATGTTGAATTAGTTTTGTTTTATTGCTTTTGATAAATCCATACTGTTCTATAAGGTGTTATAAAGTAAATTCCCTGTTACAGATTCAAAATTTGTCTAAAAATCTAAAATCACTTCAAATTTGAACAGATGAAATAAAAGCAATCGTTCTTTGAACTACAAAACATTTTTACTTAATTGATTTAAATTTATACTTAAGAGCATTTTACTTTAATTTGTTAAAAAGTTGTCTTAAATGAGCTTTTAATACAAATATGGAACCAGTTTTAATTAAATGGTATCATTCTAAAAAACACAATTACCATGAAATATTTTGACAAGAAGAAAAATCATTTTTATTAATAATTTAGTACTGTATCTTTTCTGAATATTATAACTCCTCTTTCAAAAAGATATTCAACTCTAGCTGGATGAAAGTACATTGAAATTCTTTGTGTTTTGGTTTGGGCTTGATTACATAGCTTAAGGGTATTTTCTACAATGTTTATGCTTTTGTATAGATTTAAGACTTGTATCTAGCTTGGGACAGATGAGAAAAGCCATTATCAATCTACTGTAACAATCATTGTGTAGCCATATATTTTATTAATGTTAGATATAGAAGTAGACATTAAATTTCTTGATCATTTAATAAGTATATGTTAAATTTTAACAAATGGCTGAGTACATTTTGAAAGTACTTTTAAAAATATTTCTACTAATAATTTATTGGAGTTAAGTTTTTTCAAATGTTTATTAACTCTTAGTATTATCACAGTTTTAAGATTTAAGACTTCAAGGACTGCACAGCTTTACCTAATTGCAGTATCTTTGTATAAAATGTTCTTTAGCAAGATTTAATTGGATTTAAATCTTTATTGTATCTTTTTTAGAAGTCCCAGGTTAAAGCTGTTTCTAATTTTAAATTTATTTTGTTTTTGTTATTATTTTTCCATTTATTTATTTATTTGTTTTTACACTCCAGATTTTATTCCCCTCCTGGTCCACCCTGTGACTGTTCCACCTCCCATACTTCCCCCCCCCCCCAGCTGTCTCTCTAAGGATGTCCCTAACCCCAACCACCCACCCCACCAGACCTCTAAATTCCCTGAGGCCTCCAGTCTCTTGAGGGTTAGGTGAAGTTTCTCTGATTGAACCTAAACCCAGCAGTCCTCTGTTGTATATGTGTTGGGGGCCTCATATCCGCTAGTATATGCTGCCTGGTTGGTGGTCCAGTGTCTGAGAGATCTCGGTGGCCAGGTTAATTGAGAATGCTGGTCCTCCTTACAGGGTCACCCTCCTCCTCAGCTTCTTTCAGCCTTTTCCCTAATTCGACCACAGGGGTCAGTAGCTTCTGTCCATTGGTTGGGTGCAAATATCTGCATCTGACACTTTCAGCTGCTTGTTGGGTCTTTCAGAGGGCAGTCATGATAGGTCCCTTTTTGTGAGCACTCCATAGACTAAGTAATAGTGTCAGGCCTTGGGACCTCCCCTTGAGCTGGATCCCACTTTGGGCCTGTTCCTGGACCTTCTTTTTCTCAGGCTCCTTACCTTTCCATTTCCATCTCTGCAGTTCTTTCAGACAGGAACAATTATGGGTCAGAGTTTTGACTGTGGAACGGAAACCTCATCCCTCACTTGATGCCCTGTCTTTCTGCTTGAGGTGAGCTCTATAAGTTCCTTCTTCCTACTGTCGGGCATTTCATCTAAGATCCTTCCCTTTGAGTCGTGAGAGTCTCTCACCTCCTATGTCTCTGGTGCGTTCTGGGGGGTCCCCCCAACCTCTTACCTCCTGAGGTTGCCTGTTTCCATTCTTTCTGCTGGCCCTCAGGGCTCAGTTCTTTTCACTCACCCAGTACCAGATCTGGTTCCCCTCCCTCCACTTTCCTTCCTAAGTCCCTCCCTTCCTCACCCCTCCTGATTGCTTTCTTCTCCCTCCCAAGTGGGACTGAGTCATCGTTCCTGAGTTTTGCAGGCAAATGGATGGAAGGAAGTAAAATTATATCATCCTGAGTAAGGTAACTCAGACCCAAAAGGACATGCATGGTATGTACTCACTAATAAGTAGATATTACCAACACGCACACAAAAAAAGTACAAAATAACCAAAATACAATATACAGAAATCAAAAGTTCAACAAGCTTTAATTTTAAATTTATTATGCTTTCTTTTTTCTAAGGGATTTTTTATTAATAATTTCTGCATGTAAAGCTTTTATCACAAATATGTTTGTCTATGATAAATGTATAAATGCATTCACCACAGCATATTTGAATGTTGTGTTGTATTAATATATTAATTCATAAGTTATTTAAGTTTTTTACTTTAATGAAACATGGTCTATTATTATTTTTCTTTCTCCAGTTAATGTCTTTGAGCTTTAAGAAATTTTTTCCTGAAGCTTACACTTTCCCATTTTTATTTCATGCACATGTTCTAAACCTACTACTTTGAGAAAATCTATCAGTTTCTTTTCTTATCTTTTTATATAAGAACACAAACATTGACACACTCAGAATTCCATTGTCTTGTGAATAGATTAGCACAAATAGAGACTGTTAGTAGCAGGAAGATCAGGGTTCCAAGGGTAGCCTCAGCTAGATAGTGAGATTTGAGGCTATAATGATTTATATAAGATCCATAGCTACCACCTTGCACAAAATAAGTAACTCAAAATGAGTCACTAATCTAAAATGAAACCTGATGCACAGAAACTGCTAGAAGAAAAATATAGAAAATGCCATACATGACTCCAGTATAGGTAAGGACTTTATAAATGGCATTCCATTCACCCAAGAATAAGGAGAACATCTGACAAGTGGGATTACATAAAACTAGAAAGCTTATGCATAGCCAGAGAAATAATCAATTGGGTGAAGAGGAAGCTAACATAATAGAAAGGAATCTTTGCCAGGTATATGTCTAACATAAAACGTATGTATAAATTATTTGATTAAATTCTGGAATTCACAAATGGCACATGGGTCTGGGTCAGAAAAAATAAAATCAAGATGCACAGCACACCAAATTACAACATGAGCAATGGCAATGCAAGATTGTGGGCATTTGTGTATTTGTAGACACATGAGGAAAGTGAGATCTGAAGAACATAATCCAAAGGGGCCTCTGAATTTTATTTTTTATAAGATAACCTAGAAGATAAAAGAAAGTTGAATTTATTTTAATCCTATATAGAGTAGTATAAGAGAAACAGTGACATTTCTGTGTGCTACAAAACATGTCTAATCACAGTAACAGGAAAGACAGTAACTACAGGTTTATTTCCTAGGTACCAGTTAGCTACTTATGAGAGGGAGAGGTCAAAGGAAGACAGTGGATATGTGAGTTTATTAAAGCATCATGTTTAAATCCTGTGTCTTGTAGATGGGGGTGTGGAGGGAGAAGAAGAGGAAGGAAAGTGAGGGAAAATGGATGGCAGGCAAGAGAAACCTATATAAATGAGTCATCTTTAAACTCTGTGCCCCTATTTTTTTCTTTCAAGCATATGAATGCATACAAAACCCCCTATCATTTTGAAGTGTTTCACAGACACAAAAAATATGCTTTGGTTTATAAAAAGACAGATAAACAATGAAATTTCCTGGCCCAAGTCTGTCAGGCATTTTATTCACCTGAACATCATTGGAGAAAACCTAATAGCAAAATGTCGATAATACAGCATTTGCTGGTTAATTCTGTATCAATTAGAGCAAGTGAGTTAGAAAGTGTAATGATTACGGTTGCTTCTGTGTGTAACTGGGAAAGTTTACTCTTTTTATAGTATTAGAATTTGAATTGAATGGATTGATTACCTCTGCAAAGTGGTTGGGCATTATCCAATCCCTGTACGATCTTAAGACAAAAAAAAGTCAGAAGTAAAAGTCATTCTGTTTTTCTTTTCCCACTACTTACTCCAAGATATTGTTCCCTATCTCCTCCTGAAGTGAGGTCTACATCCTTGACTCCTCTGACTCTCTAGTGTAGAGACTCAAACTATGAATACAGAAATGGTTCTCCTGGATCTCCACCTTGCAGTTAGTGTATCTTTGGTACGTCAGCCTCAACAAATCACTTAACCAAACTCCTACAAATAAATCTTTTTATATCTGTGTAGGTATATACACATATACAGATCTTCCTCTATATCTCTGTTCCCTCCTATTGACACATTTCTCTGCAAAAATTAATTTAACACACTTGAAAAGTATACCGTTTGATATGCATATGTGAAGGAGATTAATCTTAGTTTGTCTGCATTGTTAGAGGTGCTCCTGCTTTTACTTATTTATTGTTTGCTATTAAATTAACTCATAAGTTATAACGTGTTGATACATTTAGCTAATTTTGGATAAAAAATACCCACATTATTAAAAATCCTTAAACAGAATGTAAAATGGATAGATTCTTTAGTTTGCTTTTGAGCTTTGATATTACAGTTGATTGATCATAAAGCCTTGCACATGATACTCAAATGCTTAACCAAGGAGCTATACCCATCCCTCTTTCTACTGTTTATTTGAAACACAGTCTCAATAAGTTGCTGAAGCTGGCCTTCAATTTACTTTGTAGCCCAATCTAATTATAGGCTGACACCACTAGAACTGGCTTAAAATGGAAGATACTTTTTTGGGTATGATATTCATTTCTATTACTTATTGCTGATGATTCTGAAATCAACATGGTGATAAGTTGCCACTAGAGAAAAGGTTTTTTTGTATAATTAATGTATGTATTTATAATGATAAGAAATATGTGATCTACAGTAAATGTTACACCTCTTGAAATCTTAGAAGGGGTCATTTGACTTAAATGCCTTTAAACATCCAGATAATAAATAACACTCTGGTTTAGAATTGTTTTTTTTTTTTTTAAGTTTTTCAAGTGTCTTGAGACATGGATACACTTTCTGTGTAGCTGAGTAATAGGTTTGTGAAGTTTTATGGATGAGTTCAGCTCAATTTCATTAAATGTGGGTTCCAAATGCTATTACGGGTGAGACATGTTGAGGTTCTTCTCTATGTGTGCTAGGTAAATGTCGCACTGTAAAACAGACCCATGTCCATTAGGACAAAGAATTCAGAGAATTTTCTTGTTATCCCAAAGATAGTATATGATCAAATTAAATGAATTTTAAATGTCAAAAGATTAAATACACTAAATTCTAAAGTCATGGTATTAATATTTCAAGAAAATGGAGGAAAAGAACAAAGGGAGAGATTGGGATATTCTGCCCAATAACTGTGATACACAGAAATGGTTATGTTGGATGATACTTGTATCATTTAAAAGATTTTAATAGACTTCAGGAAGATTTTCAGATACTATTTCAGTTTCAAATGAAAAATTACTGTTATGGCAGCATCTAAAATCTTGGTACCATCCCAAATATTTTATTTATATTTTAGATGTTCTTAGGATATTTTTAAATGAGTTTTCTCTTGCAGTTTTCCATCTGTTAGTTGTGTTCAATGCAGATATATGATGTAGGCTACAATGTCCTGAAGAGTCACTTGGTCCAAGCTTATGAGAGAGGAACCGATATTCCAGTTTTATTCTGGTTTTCAGCAGATTCACTGGACTCTGCAGGATGGTCAGATTTGTAGGACTGCTGTTTGAACCATGGAAAGGCAGGATGACCATGTCATAGTCATGCCCAGGAATGACTTCAGCTGGTTATAGGACTTGTTACTAGTGAGAATGTTTGAAGAATCCTCACTAATCAAAACACAATTAAATCTTATTTTTCAAAACAGGGTAGCTATCTGAATAGGCATTTTCCAAGAGAACATATAAACAGCTAAAAAGTAAAAATTTAAATGGTCAAGATCCTTAACCATTAGATTAATATAAATATCTCTATGTATCACCTCATCCCTGTATGTGTAGATGTTATCAAAAGACAAGGAACGATTGTCAAAAAGAGATGGCAGAGACATGTAGGCTATGAGTTTTCAAAACCTTCTTTAATATGTGTTCTTAAATGCTTTGACCTCCATTCTAGGCCACCACTCACTAGAGGTAGTGGAAAGGAAAGATTAATAGGACAAAGAGGGTGTGCACCTGTTTAGAAATAGTTCTTTGGGGCAATTCTGATCTTTCTTGGTCAGGATATCAGGAGTTCAGTTCACACGAAAAAGCAGCAGTAGTTCAATCTACTTACACCACACATGATTCAACAATGACAGTTTGATTCAGGCGAAATCTCTTGAGACTTATCAATCAGCCTAGGGAAGGAACAAGAAGCTGCCAGCATATCAAGAGAAGATTTTTGGTGAGTATTTTTCCATGAAGCCATGGCAAGCAATGGTCATTGAAGAAGGCAATAGCAGAGCATCATCCTCTGTCTTTTGGGGTATACTTATACCTTTTCCAAATATCACATGACCTCTCAAACACCTGCTCTAGCAAAGTATTACACGTTCTCTCACCAGGTAGCTTCCAGAAAAAGCACCACATATCTATTGTCACCAAAATATCCTCTCAGATGTCTGCTTCAGTAAAACATCCTCTCATAAGAGAGTTTCCAGAAAAAAAATCTCATGGCACAGTGAATCTGCAAAGACACCAGAAATTTCACCTTCAGGAACCCTTATCCAATGTCAGAGGAAATGTAAATTGGTTCGTTCTTTATGAAAATGTTAGTTTGGTGTTTCTGTGGGAATGATGGTGTCCCTCTTGGGATTCTTTTCCTCCTGTTGGGCTCCCTTGCCCAACCTCCATATGAGAGCTTGTGCCTTGTCTCATTGTGTCCTGCTAGGTCATGCCTGGGCATTTCATTGTTGTTTCTTGGAGGCCTGCTCTTTTCTAAAGTGAAACAGATGGAGAGTGAATCTGGAGATGGGAAATGGGGGGGGGGAGATGATAGAAGGGAGGAAACAGTGGTCAGGATGCTTTATATGAGAGAAAGAAATGGTTTAAAAAATATTTCTTTGCCAAAACTTCCCATACTGTCTTTGGTTATATATCTAGAGATGTGCCCACCAGGCTGCATTGTTCTAAAAACAATTATTTTCCAGTAGTAGACTAAATCTTCAGTTACAAGACTATGTATTTACCATTCAACTCTGAGAGATGAAAGTGGGAAAAGCAAACGTTTCTTTAGACGTGTCTTATGTAGCCCAGATTTGCTTCAAACTTGCTATGTGATTTGTTTGGGGAAGAGGGACTTAAACTCCAAATTGTCAGCCTCTGTCTACTGAGTGCTGAAATTACAGTAGCTACCTAAAACATGAACTTTTATGGTTTAAAAGAATACTTTTGAATAAAATTTGTTGACACTTTTACATGTGTACAATAACGCCTACTGACCGCATTTATTCACAGTGTCCTTCTGTTCTACTGTCTTTGTCTGTACTCCTTGTTCCCTACAAATCTCTTCTCACATTTATGTCTGTTAATTTTGTTTTCTGGATCACTTAGTTTTATCAGGGTCACCTGTGTGTTCCTATAGTGAGAACCGCCTAGTGGAGCCTGGTGGGCCCATCTCTTGAGTTCATTGAAAAAGGCAATGTTGCCTCTTTTCTGCCATTTGTTAACAGCTAATAGTTCAGCAGTGATGAGAAGAGTACCTTGATCCCTACCTCTTCCACGTCTGATTGTTACAATCTGCAGCTTTGTATGGCTTCACTGTGGATAACTGCAGTTGTTTTAAGTTCATGATTGTAATGATTATTTGAGTCTAGAGGACAGCATTTCACAGCCCCCCTACCCTATATGTCTTCATTACTTCCTTCTTCATCTTCCAAAGAGTTGCTGGGACTTAGAGTGGGCTGTGTTCAAGAAAGTCACATATTCTCAGTTTCTTGGACAACAATGAGTCTGCCAATTTATCTCTGATAACTAAAAAGAGAGGCTTCTCTTATTAAGGCATGTAGCAACTTGCCTCTTGGTATAAAGATGGATATTTAGAAGGCGGTTTTATTTTGTGACTATTTAATTCAAGAATAGTAGTAAGTTCCTCTCTTGGGTCTAAAACTTCCCCTGGTTATGGGCTTTTATCCATGTTTGCAGTAATAGGCATGAATGAATTGCTTGTGAAATAAGCCTCAATTTTAATCAGAGAGCAGCTGGATCTCTTCAGGCATGTCTCTATTGTACAAGTGTGGGCACCTTGCCAGGCAGGTTCTGTATTTCATAGGGTTCGCATCTGAGGAAGCTTTGTCTTCTTCTGTACCAGCCATTGTACTTTCTGGCACTTGGAAACCCAGCCAGCACTGACACCACCCTCAGCTAAGTTTCAGCTTGCTTTCTATAAGCCTTCAAACTAAAACATATATACAGAATGACAAAAGACTGCATAATTAGGGGTCCTCTGGGACAGACCTCCGTGAACATCTCAAGCAAAGATATTCTACATCCAGGTCTTGACATTTTATGTAACAGCTCACTGTTTCTAAACAGAAGCATTATCTAGCACACTTCTTTCAATTCCTCTTTTGCAGGTTTTTTTTTTTTTTTTTCCATTTAGGTTACAAGATAGTAAGTTTCTATATGGTGTTTAAAAAATACCTTCCATTTTGATTAATTCTTCCATTCCCCGGTCAGCTCCACACATTTTCTCCCCAGTTTCTCTCCCTCCTTTACTCCCCCTTTTACTTTTCAACTCCCAAAATTCTCATCTTACATGCCCTTTATAGTCTACTATTCACCTTCACCTAAAGCACCAACTGCCATGTTCCCTTCATAGCTTTCTGACTTTCACATGTGCTACTTGTTAAACAATCAAAAGGAAATCAGCCAAGCCTGAGTCTGCACATAAGAGGTAAGGTGAGGCAGTCATCGTTCTGGGACCATCAGTATAAATATTTCCAGCTTTATCCATTTACCTTAAATTTTCATAATTCCATTTTTCTTCATAGCTAAGTAAAATGTCAGTGTATTTTATGCACCACACTTTTATTTTTCATTCACCTCCTGTGGATTATCTAGGCTACTTGTATTTCTTAATTATTGTGAGTTAAGCAGGAATGAACATGAGCATGCAGAAATCTCTATACTATATACCTGGATATACCCTTACTCAGAAGTAGTATAAATAGATCGCATGGTAGTTTTACTTCTAGATTTTAAGAAACATCTAGTCTGATTACCAAAGTGGCTGGTGTAGTTTACATCCTTGCTAACAGCATAGATAAAGGTTTCCCTTTCCCTACATAACAACAGCATTTGTTGATATTCTCAATGATAGCCATTCTGGATACAGTGAAACAAACAGACCAATGACAGAACACAGTCATAAAAATTCTCAATAAATCAAATTCATGGTCATAATCACTCATCATGATCAAGTTGGATTCATTCCAGTGATCCAGAGGTGATTCAACATTCATAAATCAATATATGCAATATCTTACATAAATGGACACAAATAATAATTATGTACTTATCTCAATAAACACAGAAAGGGCCATTTACAAAATTCTACATCCTTTCATCTTAAATGTAATGGAAAAAAATCTAGGAATGTAGTGAACATAAGCCAACATGATTAAGGTTATACATAATAAACTTAAAGCCAATAACATGCCAAAGGCAAAAGCTCAATACATTACAACTAAGGTCAGGAACAAACCAAGAGTTTCCACTTTCTCTTCTCATATTCAATATAGTTATTGTACTCTTAGAACAAAAAGATAAGAAGGAATAAAAGAGATACAATTATAAAAAGAAGTCATGATATTCATATATGTGATTATGATTTTATACATCAGAGAACCTAAAGATAGCACCAAAAAATCTTAGAACTGATATACACCTTCAACAAAATGGCAGGATATAAAATTAATACAAATATCAATAGTCTGCTTATGTCTTAATGATAAACATACTGAAAGAAAAATCAGGGATTCCATAACCACACATACACAAACAAATAAATAAAACACTTAGGACTCAATGTGGGGATCCAATGGAGTCATAGGTGAAAGCATATAATAGACTTGATCACATGTCAGGGGCCCCCATTGATCCCTTGGCTTCTTAGCAATAAGAAAATTTTCTCTGGTCCAAAATAAGATTCCTACAAACGGTTGACTGAAGTGGAAACTTCTAGTTTCTCTGGAAATTTAGTTATGTCAAATGTAATTTTGCTGGGGCACACAGGTGAACAGATGATTTGATGGAGTAGATATGGGAAGGAATGTTTTCATGAAGCAGATACAGGTGAAAGGATGTTTTGATATAGCAAACATGTGAAAGGACCCATGATGAAGGAACAACCTCACGAACAGTGGAAGACCAGCACTGAGCATTGGTTTGATTTGCTCCGCCTTACTATTCTTCACTAATGACAAACATGTATTGGTTTGAATTATATTGCATTGTTGAGCTCAACTTGTGGTAACTGCCATTGAAAGAAACTCACCAAAGAACTGCTTATGAAGTTCCTTCAGCAGCTTGCTGCTCCTGCAGCTTCACCTAAGGCTGATTGGTAAGCCTTGCAGTTTCTTCAGGATTGAACTACAGCTTCTGGTTTGTGCCTGGTGTCTGCCTGCCGAAAGGATTGCACTGTAGTTGCTGGTTCATGTGTGGTGTCTGCCTGCCTAGAGAACTGCTCTGCAGCTGCTGAGTCGTAGTTGGTGTTTGCTACATGACTGAACTGCTGAGAAAGAAGGTCATGCTTGTCTCAAAAGAATTATTGTTGATCAGGTCCACTTCCCCCATATCCTGATAAGTTTTTTCTTCCACTGCCTCTGTTGGGTATTGGACTAGAGAAGAGGTTGTATCCTTATTAAAAACAGGTTGCAGAAAATTTATGTATACAGTTGACCTATAGCCAAAACCAGTGTGTTTAGAAACTATCAACCATACCTTCTTTTTCCCAGATAGCTTCAAATGAGACTATTCACCTGAAGGATGACGACTAAGATTATCTAACTAGCTGGCTCTACCTCATTAATGCTTTATATATAAAAAAATGTTGTTTGGGTGGACTGTTTTTTGTGTGTTGCCCTCAGAGTTCATGGCTCAGCTTTTCTGTGTGCGTGTTATTGATTCATTCCAGATCACCACAGTTAGATCAAACCCCTCAGCTGTGTAGGTGAAAAGAACGTATAACCCAGGAAATAAAAGACCCTATAATAAAAAATTTAAGACAATAAAGATGTTTTGAAATATATTAAGTGATTTGGATCATACATTGTAGTTTTATGAGGTTATAATTAATTATAGCTGTAATAAACTGTGCCACTCACTGTCCAGTGGGTGACAGATCACCATCATTTGAAGTCAAGGTTTTAAGACATTTTACCGTGTTTCAGTTCAAAGTCTATACTTATGACAATCAAACTATGCAATAAAACTTTGTCATTTTGTCTTATGGAAAGTATTTATATTATGTATAATAGAACTAAGTCTTTCATTTTAAAAAGTAAATAAATAAATAAATAAATCCCAAATAACTTCTCTACTCCTAGTTACACAGTAGCCAATCTCTTCTCTGACAAAGTATACATTGAAGATCATAATATAAATTTGTCATGATTGGTAATTTACTCTACTCATGTTGTGCATGTGTTTTTTTTTTTTTAATAAAAGCTCTTGAAAAAACAAAAATAAATAAATAAGCTATTTTAATTTTATCTGAACCAAGGGCTTTTCAAAACTGAGTTGGAATGCTCCATGCTCTTCATAAAGCCTATCATCTTAGTGTTGAGGACTTGGTAAACTGTTGGGGTAAAAGAAAATTGTTGCCCAGGGAGGCACAATGTGTCAAGAATTGCCAGGCAGTGCAGATGGCACTCTACGTGAGACTGCTGAAGTTAGGGAACATACGGCTTTGTGATTCTAATTTCAAGAATTGTGTGATTTTTCTCTGGACGTGTTCAACAATCCTTTTTGAGAAGCTTAATTTTGCTAACAAGGCATAAGGTAATCAAGAGTTAATTGTACTTATAAATAAAATTGTGTCTTCAGCCTTAATTTAGTTACTCTCTACTTGCTTGCCACTTTGCTCTCCACTGCTTCTCAAGTAAAATGTTAATTCTCCAGCATTATGTGCAGTGTACACACTTCTCAGCATGAAATCATGTTTCCTTCATCACATCCCACCCTTAGCAGCAGTTATTCTCTGGTTCCCTTGATCCAGTCTGACATGAGCAGAGATACTCGTGTTTCAGTGTTTCCAAGCTTCTTTGCCTTTTCTTATGTTTCCCCCTCCTCCTGTAATTTCCACAGCTCACATCTTATCCTGACTTCATAACTTATTTTATGAAATAAAACTCAGTCTTCCCTGAAAAACCAAACAAATAACCATATCACTCAAGTCCTTTACTTCCCCAAGCTGATAACCATAAATCCTCTGCAATCGAGATAGTCTCACTACCAAGGTGTTCTTTACCTCATTTTACACTTTATTGGACAAAGGCTAAAACTGGTTGTAGTTTTGTCTCCTACATTACTGTTTTAATCTATTTCAAATTAGTATTGCTAGAACTACATTTTTTTACTGGTCACACTTCTTAACTGTTGAAAATTGAGGGTGAGCTCAAGATAAATTAAGAAAATAGGAGCCTGATTGTATTGCCATTATTCAAAGCTAACAAATCATGCAAAATGAATAAAATAGTACATTTTTTAATGAGAGATCTGAGAAAAAAAGATGCATACACACACGTGCATGCACACGAGAGAGAGAGAGAGAGAGAGAGGCAGAGACAAATATAGAGAGACAGAAACAAAGACAGAAAAATAAAGTCTCTAATTTTTCATGATTATCTCTCAAGAAGAATTTCATGCTAGTCATATACTTTTTCATAATATTCTGTTCTATGAAGTGAGAAGTAGTTTTGGTTGAAACAAAATCTTACACCTACTAGACAATGTTTCTAACACCGAGCTACTTTCTAGCCCTGACAAAGGCCAGCTTCAACACTACAAGGTAAACTGAGGAGGGCCAAGTGTAGAGTCAGTGATCACTGGGAGACAATTCTGATAGCAGCTGACAGGGGCCTGTGCTGACAGCAACTGTCAGAGACTGCTGCTGATGGTATCCAATGATTAGAGAAAAGAAAGAGGAGGAAAAAATCACACACACACACACACACATACACACACACACACACACTGAGTGGATGAACCAAAAGCTCCAACAACTTACACATATACATACACATGCACATACACATGCATACAGATAGATAGACAGACAGACATATTGGATAAATGGAGCAAAGCCCCAACCAACTTTACAAACATACAAGTATGCAGATAGATGATGTATACAGATACACAGATAGATATACAGATATACAGAGACATAGAACTACATTTAGATATATAGATATACAGATACACAGATACATAGATGATACACAGATATATATTTGGTAGATGGTACAAACTCCAATGAGGTAACTCAAACAACATTAATTTTTTCTCTTATACTTTTCATACTACCTAAGACAGAGTTCTCTATGTAAGACAAAAATTACCTCATAGCTACAAATTATACATTCTCTAGAAACAATGAACACAAAAACATATTATTCAAAAGCAAATTAAAATCATTATAAAAAGGGACATTACAACAGGGTTAATGATTATGTAATCTTCTTTTGAAACTCATACCTAACTGAACATTTCCCATCTATCTTCCTCTCCAGAAGTTCAATTTCACTCCAAAGCAATAAATATTTTGCCATTAATTAACAACGTTTAAGCAAGTCAGTCTATAGTAGCAAAGTTTCTTTCCTATGGTTAGCTGACAATAATTTGTATTTATCAAGAGACAGATCATCATCTATCTTATGTCTTATTTTTGAAGTCTTGTTCAGCTAAACTGGCTAATCATCTATTCTCTATTCTTACTATACTCAGAATTATTTGCTCTCACATACTGAAACCTGTGGCCACATCCCTAAACCTACGATGAATGTTTTCTTTGATCATTAATGTGAGCTAAGCCTATTTCTCTCTTCCAAATACAATTGCGTGCTTATGACACATGAAAGCTCACTGTACTCCTTTTCTAACCTATGAAGCCCTCACTATTTTTCAAGGGAGAAGGCACATTCTTCTCTTAATTCTAACTTTATTCTATCTTTCTGGGAAAACAATTTAAACTATCTACATAAACTTTCTATCAACTACCCTAACTTCCTAAAACTATTTAAATCAAATCAAGAATTCTGTAAAATCATGAATGCATCTAGACAATATTTTTTATGAAGTCTCATCTTCATGTTGATCTGCAGAAAAATTCCACAATGGAATGCCCAACCATACCACATGGGCTACATGAGGAATGTATCAAACATGAGAAGGCATATCACTAACAAGAAGAAGTACTTCTAGACAAAGCCTCTAGGGCTGTGCCTTTCCAAGATACACCCATCACAGCTGTGCAAAATTGTGGGCTGTCTCCAAGAAGCTTACTTGCCCACTGCAATTCCTCCTGCATAGCATCTTCCATACTGACTAGCTGTTTTCTTAAATTTGAGTCAAAGTGAACATCAAGATGTTGAAGGCACCTAGAGTTTACAACACTAGAACAGTATGCAGAGGATTGAGAAAGGGAGGGAGGGAGAGAGAGAGAGAGAGAGAGAGAGAGAGAGTCTAAGGACATGCAAAAAGTTTCCTTAGTGTAGTTCATGTAGCAATGGTGAGCAATTTGTGTAAATTAATTACTTGAGGCAGAAAAACATTTTTAAGAGCTATTACAGGGCTGGCAAGATAGCTCAAAATGTTAAGGTATTTATGTATGAGATCCATGTAGTAGAAAGAATTAATGGACTTCCTCAAGCTGTCCTCTGACCTCCACCCACATGTCAGGGCATAGTACATTCACAAATATGATCATATATGCACACAAATATACACACGTATGCATGCATGGACAATGTTTGTAAGAAAAGAGTTGTTAGAATAATCAATAGAGATCATGCAAGCTAGATTTCATTTGCATTTGCTATTATCTGGAGTGAATTGAAAATTCTCCCTGATATCTGAAGTAGCTGGCTCATAATACTACCTCAGAAATCATGGGAAAAATAGTACTATATGCAATAGTGTTTTAAGAAATATTGACAATAAAATGATGAAAGGGTGAGTAGTTTTTCAAATAACAATTCCATACTAGATTGAATTTCAAGAGTATTTCAAAGAATAACATGTCTACATTTCAATAATGCTAGATAATCTACCCATTAAACTCACATGTTCAAAGATAATGTCAGATGTGGTGGTAATCAAGATACTGATATTTGGAGAGGTGAATGGGATGAGAATTCATAAAAGAAGTCAGGGATTCTCCTTGACCTTCTGTTTATGTATAGATACAGAAATCCCCTTAATTCAGAAATAAGCTCCACAGCTGTGTAAATCTGTTAACATATTGGACTCGTTGCTGAACATGGTCACATATAGTAATCCCAACACTTGAAAGACGGAGGCAGGAAGTTCAGGAAATCAAGGCTAGACTTTGTTACAAGAGCACCTGTCTCAAATACAAAACAAAGATATAAAAATTTCACACCAAACAAACATTGAACTTAGATGTCTTAGGCTAAGAACCCTGAGATAAAGGTTTCTTATATAAATCACCTAACTTGTTGTACTGTATAAAAAGTTGAAAAGACCAGGACAATTTCACAGAATCTGTCATATTCTCAAAATAAGCACAAATAAAAAGAAAACAAAAATAACAATAATGAGTAGAAATTTGATTAACAGTAACTTGATATGCTGACTAGTTTTTATGACAACTTTATATGATACAGACTCATTTTGAGAAAGTACACCTCAGTT
Organism: Rhynchomys soricoides; assembly: GCA_019843965.1. Taxonomy (NCBI): domain Eukaryota; kingdom Metazoa; phylum Chordata; class Mammalia; order Rodentia; family Muridae; genus Rhynchomys; species Rhynchomys soricoides. The sequence goes on from JADRCH010000167.1 coordinate 9,643,159, forward strand.
GAGAAATCCCTCCACCAGACTGGCCTGTGGTGCATCTCCTTGAAGGATGATTGATGTGGGAGGGCCCAGCTCCCTGTGGATTGTTCTACCCCTATGGATGCTATGAGGAGCAAATGATAAAGCAGTACTTGTTCATGGCCTCTGCAGCAATTCTTGCTTTCAGGTTCCTGCCTCAAGTTCCTGCCCTGATTTCTCTGGATGATGGACTTATCAGCTATAAGGTGAAATAAAGCCTTTATTCCCTCAAGTTTCTTTTGTCATGTTTTTTTAATCACAACAATTGAAACACTAAGTACCAGAAATAACATGGACTTGTAATTATTAAAAGATTATTATTATTATTATTATTATTATTATTATTATTATAACTATTATTATTGGTAATAGTTGTAGAATTAGGCAAAGACTATAGACATTATTATAACTTTTATATTGTATTTTCTAAAAGGCAGAGGAAATCCTTGCATATAAAAGAGACGTGAAGAGTATGAAAACAAGCCAACTTGAAATTCTAGACATGGAAATATTTACTGGGAAGAATAAAACAATGACTGAGTTTAACAGCATATAAGATACTTGTGCAAGGATTTAAAGTTCTTCAAGACAGTGCATCATAAAACAGCCAAAGTACAAACTAAGAAGAAACACTGAAAAATGTTTAGAGTTCATTGGTTCAAGATTATGAATATAATTTATCTGCTTAAGTCTCCTTCCCTTGAGTATGAGCTGTATTTAGCACTTGTTCTAAATGACTAGCATCGACAAGAAGTTATAGCCAATGACTTCTAAAATTAGACCCACAAAGCATTATATTTTCTTCCTTGACACAAACACTGAATCACTCTCTGTATGTTTGTGTTATTTGAGCCATGACAAAAAGCATATGGAATAAATTTGGGTCTCTATCTAAGGGTAACACATAAACTGGTAAGGCACTTCAGCATGAGTGTGTTTGTCTAACATGTCATAGCTCTCCATTCAATATGTAAAGCCTAAGAGAGCATTCAGCAAGTCTGTAAGGGAGCCTACTATGAAGCACATCTCTGTGTGTAGCATTTTACTCTAGTGTATTTGCCGATGAATGGGATAGATCTTGATTTTCTCACTGTGTGTCATCAGATCTGCATTTCAATGGTCTACTGTGATAATGCAGTAGATATTAATCTAAGGTCATTGTGGAGACTGGTTCACTTATTTGTTTTCTGTCCCTCAGGTATGTCACATTATAGCTAAAACATCACTGTTTCTATGTATGTACGCACCAGACTATTTCACCATTTGTACTTGGTTGTTTACTGTATTCTTTTTTTATTCCATCTCAGAAGTGAAGATCCTATCTCAAGGCAAAGAACTCATAGAAGCAAAAACAAGTGAACAAAAAAGCAAAATAAATAAATAAATAAAACATGAACAAAAAAAGGAAAAGAAAGAAAATTAAAACAATAACCCCTTGTCACACAAAATATCTTCAGGCCAGCTTTGCATCACTGACAAATTTTATCAAAACAAGGATAAGAAAAGATATTTTTTTTCATAAAAAGTAAAACAGGGAATTTTATTTAAATCTTAATGATGCCCTTGTTATTCTAATACAGAAAAAGCTGCCAATAATGGAAGATTGCTTACCAACACCCTTAATTTTTTGAGCATTTCTACCTACCTCCTTTTGGTCTTGATCACATATGTGCAGAAGAGCTAATGCCACTTAGTGATATTTCTAGTCACTCAGTGGCCTGAGTAGTGGCAGCTGCAGTTCTGTACTTAGTGGTTGCTGGATACTCTCATGTCAATAGCAACCTGTCAAATAGGTACAAAGGACATGTACACATCTTCTGCCACCTCAACCTGAGCAGTCCTGGAACCAGGAGCTGGTAAAGTCCATCCCCACCCCCAACTTCTGAACATTCTTCCTTCATAACACAGTTCATCCTTCTGGATCCTACTAAAGGTCTTTGCAGAAGCAGAGATCTGACAAAACCTCCAACAAATGGGCATGTAAAAAGTATATCACATACATGCCAAACTTCTGGAGCTAGCATCCACAACACCAGACCTGCCAAGTGAAGTTATTTCTTGTTGTTTGAGTTGGCAATGTCCATATATGCATAGCAGAATCTACATGTTGAATGGAGCAATAGTAGGCAGATTGACATAAGATACCTTTGTGAGCACTTCACTGTAATTCTACCAACTCAGGGGGGCTCTGCCTATTTTTTACCAGTCACCTTTAATTCAGTGAGTTATATATATGACCTTGTTCTGTATATAGTCATACATATTATATTTTATAAGCTTACCCTTATTTTCCTATACATATATAGTGGGTATTGTGCAAAGGTCTAGATAAAAGGGCTATAGGATAGAATCTCTAAAGAGATGTATTTGTGTATAAGTCAGATATTCAGCTGCACTTTGATACTCAATGACCTTTGTTATAATTTATTTATTGATAACAAGTAAACATATTATTTGAACAGTTATGAAAATAAACAAAGTAAGTGGAACAGCTAATGAACCAAATAATCTATATTTGATTCCAACAAAATAAAATATAGAAAGCTAATAATAATTAGCCACCATGATGAAGTGGAAATTTCTGGTTCCTCTAACAACTAAGTTGTGTCATGTGATGTTTTCCTGGAAAGTGTCTTATAAGAAGATATTTACTGAAGCAGACACATGAGAGGATGTTCTGCTGAGAACAGACATATTTTTCTAGAAGCTTGTGAGAGAGCATGAGATGTTTTGGTGAAACAGAGACTTGAGAGGGAATGTGATGTTTAGAAAGAATATGAGTATAACTCCACAGACAATGAGAAGACACTCTTGTATTGGTTAGTCTTGCAATGCTTTGCACCAAAGAACTTCTTGAGAACTTCTGGATGCTTCTTGCTGCTTCAGCAGACTCATGCAGATTAGTCAGAGCCTCATAGTTCCTTCTAAGTTGAGCCACAGCTATTGATTCATGTGTGCTTTTTGCCAATTGGACTGGACTGCTGCTACTGATTGTGTTTGATATTCTTTGACTGGACTGCTGATATACTGACAATGAAGATTGGTATTGTCCCCCAAACTATTTCTAAACAAGTTCACACCACCTTTTCCAATTAACCATTTCTCCTCTAACTTTGGTTGGTGGGCTAGAAGGGAGATTGAAATGTCTAAGAACCCGTATTAAAGTATGTTTTAAAAAATCTAAACTGACACCACTATTTCCAGGTTTTCTATTTCTAAGCACTGTGCTAAAACTTGCATGTACATTATCTTATTAAATATCATTATGTGAGATACACAATGTCATTGTTGAACAACTATTAAAGTTCAGGTAATATGTAAATAGATCTATTAGGAGTTGTCTCTTTCTATTTCCAGTGTTGCAGTCTAGATTTATTACCATTAAGGTATACAAATTTCTGCAGAGAATTTAGCAGGAAGAATCAAAACCAGATCTTGGCAATCTAAGCCATTACTAAATGGCAAATAATCACCCCAGTGTGAGAGTACTGAGAAGAAAACCTTAACTGTCTGACAATATCAGGCTCTCCTAAAACATGTTTTGATGATATAGAATAAAAGAATACTTTACATAACAAAAAAGGCATTTAAACTGAATAAAATTGATAAACACATAAAAATTTTAAAAATCCTTTGTTGGTATGTATCTCTACTTTCTTTTACATGAATAGACATTCAATAATGTAGATAAATAATAAGGTAGGTGGTTATTTTTTCCAAACCCATTATTCTGTCTTAGTATTGACCACCTTGTCTTCATCGGCCAGTTTTATCAATCCATACCATGAATAAAAAGGAAGTATCTTCAACAATAAAATACTAATATATCTAGGTGATTTTTGCAATATAAATTATGACTGTTATTCTTTTCTTATATATTCAAGCAATGTTTTCTTCAAGTTGTTTAATAATTAAGGCTATATATTAACTATATATTTCTATAAATCTATTTATTATTATTTATTCATCTATCTTTATTTAAAGTAGTCAATTCACTTCCCCCTCCTTCTCCTCAGTCCAACCACTGCCATCTTTACTCAAATTCATACCCTCTTATTCTTTAATTATTATTCTAATATAAATATGTGTAAATGGATAAATATAACCTGTTATATTTAATTAGTCTTACCTCTATTAATTGTTTTAGGGATCACACTTTGGTACTGGTTAACTTATTTGGGGATCATTCATAAGGAAGATTAATGCTCCTCAGTCAGTCCTTTGTTGTCTATGGATCATCATCTAGCATTAAGGCCCTGGGAAATTTACAACCCACCACCTTAGCGTGATAATTGGTGTTTACATTGTTCATCTTGTTTAAGCAGTGATATTATGGAGAGTTCCTAGATATGATTCTCCTGCTGTCTTAGTTAGGGTTTCCATTAATGGAAAGAGACACGATGACCAAGACAACTCTTATAAAGGACAACATTAAATTGGGCCTAGCTTACAGGTTTGGAGAGGTCAGTCCATTATTATCATGGTGGGAAACATAGCAGCATCCAGGTAAGCATGGTGCTGGAGTTTCTAAGAGTTCTATATCTTGTTCTGAAGGCAAAAATTAGAAGACTTGCTTCCAGGCAGTTAGGAAGAGGGTCTCAAAGACAACCCCCACAGTAACATACTTCCTCCAGCAAAGCCAATCTCCTAATAGTGCCACTCCCAGGGCCAGGCATATTCAAACCACCACATTCAACACCCTGGCCCCCACAGGCTTGTATAAATACACAAGTCTACAGTGACATACCTAGGCATAGTGTAATACAAAATGTATTTAGTCCAAATTCTAAGGACCCATAGCCTATAACAGTCTCTACATTGTTAAAAGTCCAAAGTTCAAAGTCTCTTCTGAGATTCATGCAATGTCTAAACTGTAATCCCTTAAGAAATCAAAATCAAAAAGCAGATTAAATACCTCCAAAATCATGTAGGATAAACATTACCATTCCAAAATGTCATGATGAAAAAATACTGGATCAAAGCAAACAGCTGGGCAATCTCTAAACTCAATGTCTCCATGTCCAATGTCAAAATACTCTTCAGATCTCCAACTCCTATTATTCTTGTTGACTGCTGTTTACAGATCTGGCATTCAGCAGCAACAAACATTCTTCTCCTGGGCTGGTTCCATTCCCTGTTAGCAGATGTCACCAGCAGGTATCCCACATCTCTGGCATCTTTAATATCTTGGGGTCTCCAAGTCAACTTCAATTTTACAGCTTCTTGTTCCAATGTCTAGGATCCATACATGCTCTTCAGAGCTCCTCCAAAGAGCTTGGGTCACTTCTTCAGCTCTGGCTTCTGTAGCAAATTTATTGACTCCACTCCACTGCTGCTGCTGTTCTTGATGGTTATCTCATGGAACTGGCATTTCCAATATGTTGGTGACTTTCACTACAAATAGGCTTCACCAAAAGCTTCTCATAGTCTCTCTTCTTGCTGCCAAATGTCAACTTCTTTACATGACTCTTTCAGTCCTGGATCATCAACTGCAACTGAGGCTGCATCTTCACCAATGTTTTCTCCTCTCAGCTGTTCTCCATGACCCCTTCATACCTTCAAAACCAGTACCACCTGGGTGATTCTTATGCATTTCCAAGTCTGGATGCAGCATGAGCCTTGGCTCTCTCTGGAACACAGCTTCTTTGTCCTCTCAGAAAATAATTCCCAGAAGATTTAACTTCAGTGATGGTGGTCTTTTCTTAATCACCACTAATTTCTTAGCTCCAGCTAACCAGCATCAATTGTTCAAGTAGTCTCTTCTATTCTTTTCTCTAAAGCCAGAGCCACATGGCTTAAGCTGCCAAGTTCTGCTGCTTGCTGGGGCTGGAACATGGCCCCCTTGTTCTATTACATTATCACCAGATTTCTGTTTTCCATCCCCTTAAACTACCTAAGCTTGGCTATCCTCAAATTTGTTATCTAGATTGACCTTGAATTTAGTGATCTGCAGGGCTCTGTCACCTGATTGATGAGATCAAAGGTGTGTACCACCATGCCTGGACTTAAGCTTTTCTTCACCTAGAACGTGTTCTGTCCCAGGCTTGCCTTGGACTCAAAGATCTCCTTGCCTTTGTTTCCTAGGATTAATGATGTGTATCACCATGATTTTGTCAAAGTTTTTCACAACCATTATTCATCAATATCCAGATCAAAAGCCCATTTCTTCTAGCCTCAATATCTGAATCACAACTATGTCCTCCATTTCAGGATTGTCGTTCATTCCAGATTAAAAGTCCAAATGAAAAAAAAAATCAAATTAATAATGCCTATCATGATATAACTGTTCCTTGTTCAACAGCAAACACATAAACAATAAGCTTAGCTGGGTGGGGTCTTGCCTTGAAGTCATCAGTCTCTTAATCTGTTTGTCTCCTTGAACATAGGATTCAGCTCCATTCTACTTCTTGGTGCCCCTTTATTCTTTGAACCATACATTTTGTACTTTTCCTTTTGAAGATTGCTAACCTTGATCAAAATGTTCTTTATGAGACTAAACCAGAAAACAAAATCTCTGCTGGGCTTTTTTGAGACTTCCTTTTGTCAATGCAATTAAGATAAAATTCTTTACTTTAGATTCAGGTAGATTCTTCAGACAAGGGTGTAAAAAGCCACATTCCTCACCAAAATATGAAAACATAGTCTCTATGACACATACTGAAATTCTTCTCCACTGAAATCTCTTGAGCCAAGTCTACACAATTCAAATCATTCTTAGCACTAATGTCTTCCATATTTCTACTAGAATGGCCTGCTAAGCCCCTCTTAAAGCATTCTGCTGCTTTCCAATTTCCCAAAAAACTACATCCCTCCAAACAAAAGCCTGGTCAGGCCTATCATAAAAATACATGAGTCATTGGAACCAACTTCTCTCTTAGTTGAGGGGTTTCTATTGCTGTGAATAAACACTATGACCAAGGCAACTCTTATAAAAGACAACATTTAATTTGGGCTGGCTTACAAGTTCAGAGGGTCACTCCATTATCACCATGGCAAGAAACATGGCAGCACCCAGGCAGGCATGGTGAAGGAGGAGCTGAGAGTTCTACATCTTGTTCTGAAGGCAAACAGAAGACTGGTTTCCAGGCAGCTAAGAGTAGGGTCTCAAAGACCATCCCCACAGTGACACTCTTCTTCCAACGAGGCCACACCTATTCTAACAAACTCATATCTCCTAATAGTGACACTCCTTGGGCCAAGATTATTCAAATAATCACACCTGTCATATCTAGAAGACATAAGTTTGCAGCAGATTTTCTGGCCTTCTGAAACTTAAATCTTTCTACCACTTTTTCCACAATGTTCTCTGAAATTTGCATGCAGGAGTCATATTGCACATATATCTATTGTGGCTAGACACCCCTCTATTGGTATATATCTACATTTTGGCCACTGTGATTTTCTGTAATAGTCTCCATCTATTACAAAGTGTAGTTTCTTTGCTGAGGGGTGAGACCTATACTTATTTGTGAGTGTAATTCATAGAATGAATTTATGAATTATACTTGTTTAGGAAAGTGACAATTATTCATTATCCTTTAATTTCTGTGACATCACTTGCCATAGCTGTTTATTTTAGGTTTTCAAAATTAGGCATGATTTTCTTTTTCCTGAACAGGTTTTAAGACTGATTAGACAGACAATGGTTACCTCCAGGATTTGAGTACTACTATCACATCTGTACAGATATCTTGCCTTGCTGGTAATTGTTGTGGTTCATAGATATCACTATAATGTAAAACAGCTGATTACTCCTTGGAAGTTTGTATAATATCTGTGGTTCAACTGAAGATCATCTTAGAAAATAAGTAGCCCTGTTTTTGTTTGTTTTTAACATAGGTTCTACTAGAAATATTTATTTAAATAAAACAAAACTGTTCTGCGTTTACAGTAATTCTTCTATATATACTTGCATTAGATTATGTTTACATGGAATGTTAATTTATTAATTCAGAGAAAATAATCTGATTTTCAGGAATTATTAATCATCATATCCTCAGGGGATGGACAGTAGATTCCTTTATCAGTTAAGAATCTCAAAACATGACATCCAAGTAAATTATATAAGTCTCTTTGCAGCATTGGCAGAAAAATATTAGCATAATGCAGAAATAATGTGGTGAATTCCTGTATTATATGTTAATTTGATATAAATATTAATATGAATGTAGGTATATTAAATTCTGGCAAGCATGGCCTCCATATTTAAAACTATGTTATGTTTGTTACACTTAATAATTGAAATTGTAATTTCAATCCTTCTATATCTAAGCTTAGAAACCAATCTTTAGATCATGTTAATTTGTTCTCTAGTCTAGTTTTTACTATTATATATTAAAATGATACTGAATAGTTTATATTACAATAGTTTATATTACTATGTGCTCTCATATTTGTCATATAAATAAAATAATTTCTTCAAATATGGTTTTGCTTGTTTATTTCTCAACAAGTCATAAAAATGTTTCATCATGTATACTTATAACCTGTAAGAAGATGGAGGAGGGGATAGGGAGTTTGTGAAGGAGAAACTGGGAAGGGAGATAACATTTGAAATGTAAATAAATAAAATAACCAATTAAAAAAAGAAAAAATGATAAGACAAAGAACATAGGAAAACAACTCTACAGAATACATATTAAATTCAATGAATGCCATTAAACAAAATAAACTGAACAAAACGTGATTTTAAAATAGGAAGTACACTGAACACACAAATATCTAGCAACTACTTGAAAAAAGAAAAAAGAAAAAAAAGGTCAGCATCCCTAATCAGCAGAAAAATGCAACTGGAAACCAAAAGGAATGGTGGCTATAAATAATAGTAGAACTCTACGTGCTCTCTATGAGGTAGATACAGGAAACCCTTCCACACTGCAAGGTGGAGTGGAGTAGACACTAGTATGGAGAACATCATGGGTATTCAACAACCATGAAAATAATAAGGCTACCACATGTTTGATCCACTAATCCAAATATGTGTATTTAACCATGAAAAGTAAAATTAACATGTCTAAGAGACACTTACTCCAGAAAGTAATGTCTTAATGAAACTTCACCATTTCATTTAAAAATATTTTTGGACTAACATACATAATATGTCAGATATTTAACAGCTAAACAGCAGAAAAACAGGGTATAAAATCTATCCTGATTTGTCAGGTAAAGGCTGATATAGAGAAAGACATTCTATAGGTCTTATAGATCCATACTAATTTTTATAGTAAAATGTATCAAGTTTTAATTGTTTGTACATTGATTAAAAGTTGAAAAATCAGTTTTATTAATCATTAGACTTTGCACAGAAATGAAACAATTTTCTCCCTGTAGTAAAACTTTCGAGATCTCTTACACATTTTTTGGTATGGCTTTGTTTTGATTTCCTCTCATACATTACATCACAGTTTCACCTCCCTCCACACCTCCATGTCCATCCTCTACCTCCCTTCCTCCCCAAATCTAATCTTTCTCTGTTTCCCTTAAAAAAAAAAAAAAAAAGGCATGCCTCTCTGGAGTAACCACTGAACATTGTGTAACAAGTTACAATAGGACTGAGCACAAACCCTCTTATCAAGACAGGATGAGGCAACTCAGTAGAAGGAAAAGGGATTTAATCTTAGGGAAAAGAGTCAGACACCCTCCTACTCACACTGTTGGGAATCCAACAAGAACACCAAGATACGCAACCATAATATATGCAGAGGATCTAACTCAGACCCAAACATAATTTGTGTTTGCCACTTCAGTCTCTGTGAGCGCCTGTGAGCCCTACTTAGTTGATTTTGTGGAACACCATATTCTCCTGGTGTCCTTAACCCCTCTGGCTCCAACAATCCTTCCTCCCTATCTTCTTTCTGCAGGATTCCCCTAGCTCCACCCAGTGTTTGACTGTGATTCTATTTGTCTGCTCCCATCAGTTGCTGGATGACACCCATCTGATGACAATTAGGTTAGGCACAAATCTATGAGTATAGCAGAATCATTGGGAATCGTTTCATTTACTTTTTTTTTTTTTGGACTGTAATATTTGACTCTATCCTGTGTCTCTTAGATATCCAGCCCTTGTTTCCTGGCAATTCAGGACCTGTCAGGAGGTGGCGCCCTCTCGTTGCTTGGGCTTGAAATTGAAACAGTCATTGGTTAGCCACTATAACAAGTTCTGTGTCACCATTACCCCACCACATCTTGCAGGCAGTACAGATTGTAGGTCAAAGGTTTTGTGCACGGTTTGATTTCCCAGAACCACTCCTACGACCCTGCAGTGGTATAGAAGATAGTCAGTTTAGGCTTCATATACTCCAATATAAAGAGAAATCTCTAAGGTGATTCTAGTAGATTCCAGGGAGCGTTCTCTGCACTAGATTTCTACATTGCACCCCTCCTCAAATGCCCTACAGTTTCAGCCTTCTTTTCCAGTTCTCTCCCCTCTGGTTTCTCCTACCAACCACCTGATCGCTCCTATTCCCAACCACACTTGCCCCCACTCTACACACAAAACCTATTCTATTTCCCATCCTCAAAGAGATCCATGCATCTCTCCTGTGCTTTCCTTATTACTTAGCATCTCTGGGTCTGTGGATAGTAATATGGTTATCCTTTACTTAAGAGCTAATATCCACTTATAAGTGAATACTTACCCTGTTTGTCTGTCTGGGACTGGTTTACTTCGCCTGGGATATATATATATGTAGTGCCATTCATTTGTCTGCAAACTTTATGGTGCCATTGTTTTTAACAGCTGGACAATACATCATTGTTTAAATGTAGTACATTTTCTTTATCCATTCTTGATTATTTCCAGTTTCTTGCTATAGTAAGGCTTCAATGACCTTGACTGAGCAAGTGTTCTTGTGATAGAATGGAACATCCTTTGACTGTATGCTCAGGAGTGGTATACCTAGATCTTGACATTGATCTATCCTCAGCTATCTGAGAAATCACCAAATTGGTAATCAAAATGGCTGTACAAAGTAATTGCACTTCTATCAGCAATGGAAGAGTATTCTGCTTATTCCAAATTATTGCCAGTATGGGATATTACTTGTGTTTTTGATCTTAGCCATTCTGACAGGTCTATGATGGAACTTCAAAGTATTTTAATTTGTAATTTGCTGATGGCTTAAGGGTGTTGAGCATTTCTTTAAGTGGTTCTCAGCTATTTGAGATTTCTCTCCAGAGAATTCATTGTTTAAATCTGTACCCCATTTTTAAAATTTGATTTATTGCTATCCGGTCTCTTGAGTTCTTTATATATTTTGGACAATAAGCCCCTGTCAGATGTGGAATTGGTGAAAATCTTTTGCAATTCTGTAGGGTGTTGTTTTGTCTATTGATGGTGTCCTTTGCCTTACAGAAGCTTTTCAGTTTCATGAGATTCCATTTATTAATTGTTGTTCTTATTGCCTGTGCTATTGGTATTACCTTCAGAAAGTTGTCTCTTGGGCCAATGTGTTCAAGTCTATTCTCCACTTTTTTTTCCTACCAGGTTTAGTGTATCTGGCTTGATGTTGAGCTTTCCAATTCACTTGGACTTGAGGTTTGTGAAAGATGATAGATATGATCAGTTTGCATTCTTCTACAAGCAGACATCTAGGAAGGCCACAAGTAATTATTGATGATGCTTTTATTTTTTACTCTATATTTTTGGCTACTTTATCAAAAATCAAGTGTCCGTAGGTATGTGGATTAATGTCCTGGTCTTCCATTTAATTTTATTGTTCAACCTGTCTGTTTTTATGCCAATACCATGTGGTTTTTATTACTATCTCTCTGTAGTACAACTTGAAATTAGGGACAGTGATACCTCCAAATGTTATGTTATTATACAGGGCTGCTTTAGATATGCCAAGCTTTTTGTGATTCCATATGAAATTTATTATTATACTTATTATATTTATATATTTATTATTATATGGTCTGTAAAGAATTGTGTTGGAATTTTGATGGGGATTACATTAAATCTTTACATTGCTTTTGGTAAGATGGTCAGTTTTACTATGTTAATTCTACCCATCTGTGAGCATGGGAGATTGTTTTATCTTCTGTTATTTTCTTCAATCTCTTCAGAGATGTGAAGTTTTTGTTAAACAAGTCTTTCACTTGCTTTGTTAGAGTTACTCCAAGATATTTTATATTATTCATGGCTATTGTGAAAGCTGTTTTTTTTCTCCTGATTTCTTTCTCACTCCGTTTGTCATTTGGATATAGGATGAATACTGTTGTGTTTTCATTTTAAGTTAATCTTTTATTTATCCACTTTACTAAAGGCATCTATGAGCTGTAGGAGTTTCTCAGTACAAGTTTCACAGTTGCTTATGCTTCCATATTATCTGCAAATGATACTTTTAATTCTTCCTTTCCAACTTGTATCTCCTTGATCTCCTTTACTTGCCTTATTGCTCAAGCTTGAACTTCAATTATTATAAGGAGGGACTGGCAAGCCTTGTCTTTTTCCTGATTTTTGGAGGATTGGTTTGAATTCTCTCCATTTAATATGATGTTGACTATAACCATGCTGTAAATTGCTTCTATTATGCTTAAGTACGTCCCTTGCATCCCTAATCTTTCTAAGATTTTTATCATAAAGGTGTGTTGGATTTTGTCAAAAGATTTTTCAGCATTTAATGAAATGGTTAGGTGTATTTTTTTCAGTTTGTTTGTATGGTTGATTATATTGACTGATTACTGTATGTTGAACCAACCCTGTATTTCTTGATAAAGCCTACTTGATCATGGCAGATGTTCTTTAGTGTATTCTTGGACTCAGTTTGCTAGTCAGGCCTCCCTGGGATATCAATCAAAGATAGCATAACATATTACAATAAGATTTAGCACCTCCCTTCATACTAAGGCTGCACAAGGAAACCCAGTCGGAGAAAAAGGGTCCCAACAGCAGGAAAAAGAGTCAGAGACAGCCCTCACTCCCACTGTTGGGAGTCCCACAAGAAGACCAAGCCACACAGTCATAATATATAAGCATAAGGCCTATGTCATACCCATGCAAGCTCCCTGATTATTGGTTTAGTTTTTGAGTCATGATGAGCCCAAATAAGTTGATTCTGTGAGTTTTCTTGTGGTGTCCTTGTCCTCTCTGACTCCTACAATCCTTCCTTGCTCTCTTCAGCAAAATTCCCTTAGGTTGGCCTAATGTTTGGCTCCAGGTCTCTGCATATGTTCCAAAAGCTTCTGGATGATGCCTCTCTGATCATGAGTATGGTAGGCTCTAGATTATTAATACAGAAGAGTACCATTAGGAATCATTTCATTGACCTTTTTTTTCCTTTCTTTTTCTTTCTCATTTCTTTTTTGCCAGTTGTATTTGGTTCTATTCTAGGTCTCCGGGCTATCTAGCCTCTGGTTCTTGGCCCTCCAGGCAGTATCAAGGGTGTGATCCCTTTCATGGTATCATAGTATGAGTCTCAAGATAATGTTCATTTAACATTAATTTTATAATAATTATATGGATCAAAATTTAACTTGTTTTAAGTATGAATAACAATGGAAAAGGTAAGTAGTTGATAAATTGACTTTAGTTTTATTTTACTTTATAAAGTATGAATATTGTTATTCCACTGAATAAAATGTTATAAATATTTAACAATGATAGAAAAATTAATAAGACTTGCATGATTAAATACTAACAACAGCCAACCTAAAATCCTGTTAAATGCATCCTGGAAAGAGAAGAGATACTGGGACATATTAAAAATAATCTGACTTCTACATCTTATAAGAATGACTGAAAATAGAAGGCTTTGGTTTCCTTCATATTTTGATATAAATTATAGAATTGAGTCATATCAAGTAGTATATTCTGCATCATTAGGAAATAACAAGAGATGTGTTCACATTAAGAACTAAAATGGAAAATATACCATTAATAAAAAAAAAAGCTTATGAGACCAAGAAGAAGAACAAACACAGACTTCTACACCAGTAGATGACAATGATCCTATGATAACAATAGAATATAAAGTTAAATGTGAAATTACCCAAATCTGTAAAACTATTATAAGCAATTGTTTATGAGACACATATACAATGGAATTACACTGGTTATAATGTTAAATAAATGAATAAATGAAATACATAACAGAAACCAAAATTGACGGATTTTCTACATTATAATAGAAACTTTACAAATAAAAATAATTATATAAACCTAATATAATATTATCAATTTAGAAAATTATAGCATAGCATTGATCTGTCAGTTAGTGAACTATATAAAATGGGTGAAGTGAAAATTATGATATTATCCAAAAATTTTTACTCATCTTTCTTAATTTCATATGGGTAATTTTAAAATTATGTTTTATATATCGATTCAAATTTTATAAATATTAATTGGAATTAGGTTACAATTATATTTTTGTAATGACAAAGATATAATTCTATTTCTTTTTAAAATCAAATCAAGTAGATATAAAACTAGAAATTTGCTTAACAATTTTTAAATAACAATATAAATTATGTTTTCCATGGTGCATTATAATTACACTAGTTCGTTTTGATTTGAAAAATAACAGAGAATATTTTACAACAACATAAAACATGAAACTTTTAATTAGAAGAAAATGAGTAAAGTGAATGTATAATTAATAGGGAACTTAGTATTGGGTGTCTGGGGAGATAGCTCAGCAGTTAACATGATGAGCTGCTCTTGTAGAAAACCTGGGTTTAATTTTGAATATTCACATGGTAGTTAACAATGGTGCCTGTATTCCAATTTCAGGGAATTTGGCGTCTCTCTTGTCCCTTGAAGAAGTTTTATGCCTTAGGTATGCATAGACTCAAGCAGAGACACACACACACACACACTTGTAAATTAAAAACAATCTTTATTAAAAATAAATCAATGATAGAAAGCTATGAATCAACCACATTTATGAAATGGTAGCCTATTAAATAGTATAACCTATTGATTTATATGAGAAGCAATTCATGTTACTATCATGAGATGTTACACTGGCAGCACAACGCAATGCTATGAAAAAGTCCTATCTGCGGCTTGTGAAGTAGAATCTCTGACAGTGAATCTTGAACCTACAGTTAGAGATTTTTGATGTGTGTGTGTGTCTCTGTGTGTGTGTGTGTGTGTGTGTGTGTGTTTATGTTTCAGGAAAAAATGTTGAGAGTGACTTTAATGTGTACTAAGAGTTAAAACATATAGTAGGATAATTAGAATGCTGCCGAGAAACAAAATGTGTCAATAAAAGTAAATAATGCAATCTCAAACTTAACTTAGTAGAAAATAAAATATAAATGAATAGATCAATTAAAACAACTTTACAAGGATCTAGTGGATAAAAATTGATATCTAGAATTAAAGCATGGGCTAGCAGAATGGCTCATGAGAACCCTGCTGTCTGCCTGCTGGTGTGAGTTTCATTGCTGGGACTTGTGTGGTGGAAGGAGAGAACTTACTCCTGTGAGTTGTTCTCTGACCATTGCATGTGCTTGCAGACTGTGGCACATTCACATTCATACGCAAACACTGCACACACATAAATACGTGTAAAAATATTGAAACAAAATCATTAGTTGGGTGGGAGATTTAAATGGGTTTGTTAATATATGTATAAAATTCTTTAATAAAATTAACCACAGCTTGGGATTATAAGATGCATCTACCAGTTTTAGAACTTTGAAAGATTCATTGCCTGGAAAAAGCTAATATTAATATTAATCTGATAGATGAATGCTCTTTATAATTGCCTTTTAAGGAATAAATAACTAAGCACTGAGACTGGAAGACATAATTCAAAAGTTCTATAAGGAAAATTTTGAAATCATTGTTTAATATCAAAATAAAATATGATAGAAGCAAAGGCTTTTGCTTCTAAGTATGAACATTTAAATTTTAGTTGCAAACAAGTGAATGAATGTCACCAATCTGAAATATCTTGTATAATTCCATAGATGCTATTAAGAAAATTTTAGTGAAATACTTGTTTTATCTTAAAATAAAAAAGTATGGAAAAAAGCTCTGGAACTTTCTAACTTGTGACAGAATAATTTGATGGGAGGATGGAGGATTATGCTTGTTCCTTTGATTCCTTTACTTCCCCCTTTTTTCTTCTTTCTACGTCCCTTTCTTTTTATGCTACTAGATATGGTTGTGGGAGGAGGAAGGGGGCCTGTGAGAGGATATGGGGAGGGTAGAGTAACAAGATGAATGAGGTGTGCATATGACTACAGCACATCACATTATGCACATGTGGAAGAATAATATGTTGAGGCCAATTAATTTGTACAATTACCAAATACTAACAAAAAATGGAAATGTGCATAATCTTACACATTAAATGCATTATCAAATTATAACAGTAGTATGTGGGGAAACAAATACTAATCAGGGCAAAAATAATGTCTAGAGTCAATGCTTCTTTCTTTGCATGATAAAGTTAGCATCTATGACCACATATGGAATTCACTAAAATGCATGTTCCTGGTACCTTCCTTTGAGGTATTTTTCTTAATCAGATTATTTGAAAACACACTCTAAGTCTGCACAGCTATTTTGGTGGCAGCACACACAAATGGACATGGAAGAAGGATGCTCTATTTTTGCTTTCTTGTCCTCATTATCACTGATAAATTCATCCACCCAGTTGCTGCAACTGCTTTTAAATCTATCTTCTTCAGCATGCTCATGTAGACCAGAGATCAACAGCTCTCCAAGAAACCTACAGAACCGTTCAGACTCCATCACCACATCACCACATTCAGACTGCTGAGACCTGCAGCCTTGTGGACTGAACAATTACCAGACTTCCAGCCTTTGTGTCATGAGACAACCATTGTTGGGCTACTTAGACTGCATTTTTCAATTTAGTATTCATTTTATCAGTCTGTTCCTTCCAGAACATGACTAATACAGATTCTCAATTTAATGTGGAAATTCATTTATCAAAAATTTCTCTTATCTTTGACATTTTATATTTGATTCCAGATAAAGGTTACATAGAACTCTAACAGTATTAAAGTAAATATAAAGAGTAAATAGAAAAGATTTGCCTAATTATTTTGGGTAAATTAGTCTGATGATAAAATAAGAAAGTTTACGATTCTCTTAAAAAATAGAAACTGATTAGGCAAACATTTTTCAGTCCTAATTTAGTTAAAAATGAAAAATGTTTAAATACATGACTTTAAAAGCCCAGCAGAGGACGCAGTCATAAGGTGATCATTGAATTCATAAGAAAGATGATGTGTCACAGAGAGAACAGGCAACACAATGTTTTTCCTCTGAATTGTACAAATGTAAGACATGGCAAGATTTCCCTGAAGAAAATAGGTATGAAAATAGTAATTAATAAATATTATTAATGTGACAGATATCATAAGGAAACAGCTGAATGCCCAGGGTATTGGAAATCATTCACAGAGGCTATGGCATTTTTAAAGGTCAGGATTTAGCTGTAGGGAAAAGAATCCATTCTGATGTGTTTAAATAAAAAGAGGCTTTGATTACAATTTTTAAAAATCACCTGCTAAATCTTTAGACAGCCTGAAAAAACATATGGTGGTTTTAGGAATGCTGATCAAACCAACAATTCTGTGAGATTGAACAGATAACTTCCTGAGCAGGAGATGTAGCTGTACATGTGTAAGAAGAAGAAGAAGAACAACAACAACAAAACAATACAATACCAAAAAATAAAAATAATAATAATTTGAGGGTTAGTTTTTTGTTTTTGTTTTTGTTTTTTTAACTCCAGATTTATTCCCCTCCCGGTCCACCCTATGACTGTTCCACAGCCCATACTTCCTCCCCTGTCTCCACCTCTACTCCTACCCCACTGGCCTCTTCCTGGGGCCTCCAGTCTCTTGAGGGTTATGTGCATCATCTCTGACTAAACCAAGACCCAGCAGTCCTCAGCTGCATATGTGCCAAGGGCCCCACATCAACTGGCATATGCTGCCTGGTTGGTGTTCCAGTATCTGAGACATCACTGGGGTCCAGGTTAATTGAGACTGCTGGTGGTCCCACAGGGCCACACTCCTTCCCAGCCTCCTCCAGCTTTCCCTTAATTCAACCACAGGGGTAAGTAGTTTCTGTCCATTGATTGGGAGCAAATATCTGCATCTGACTCTTTCAGCTGCTTGTTGGTTTGTTTGGAGTGCAGTCATGACAGGTCCCTTTTTATGAGTACTCCATAAGCCTCCATAATAGTGTGAGATCTTGGGGCCTCCCCTGAGGTGGATCCCACTTTGGGCCTGTCTCTGGACCTTCTTTTGCTCAGGCTCCTCTCCATTTCCATCCCTGCAGGTCTTTCAGACAGGAGCAATTATGTGTCAGAGTTTTGACTGTGGGATAGCAATCCCATCCCTCACTTGGTGCCCTGTCTTTCTGCTGGAGGTGGGCTCTACAAGTTCCCACTCCCCAATGTAGGGCATTTCATCTAAGTTCCCTCTCTTTGAGTTCTAAAATTCTGTCTCCTCCCATATCTCTGGTGCATTCTGGAAGGTCCCCCCAACCTCCTATCTTCTGAGGCTGCATTTTTCCTTCTTTCTGGTAGTCCTCAGGGATTTCAGTCCTTTTCCCCCACCCAATACCCGATCATGTTCCTCTCTCTGCCCTCCCATCCCCTTTTCCTACCAGGTCCCTCATTCCCCCCTTGTGGTTGGTTTCTTCTCCCTCTCAAGTAGGACTGACTTCACTTGGGCCCTTCACCTCATTGACTTTTTTGGGCTGGATCTTGGGAATTTGGCACTTTTTTTTTTTTTTTGATAGTATCCACTTATTAGTGAGTGCATACCATGCATGTCCTTTTGGGTCTGAGTTACCTCACTCAGGATGATATTTTCTAGTTCCATCCATTTGCCTGCAAAACTCAGGATGGCCTCATTCTTAACATGTTTGGGAGGATGTGGAGAAAGAGGAACACTCCTCCATTGCTGGTGGGATTGCAAACTGGTGAAACCACTCTGGAAATCAATATGGAGGTTCCTCAGAAAACTGGAAAAAGATCTACCTAAATTTTCTGTGGATACAGAAAATGTGGTTCATTTATACAATGGAGGGTTAGTATTTTTTAAAAAATGGGTAATTTGAGTAGATGGCATTGCTGCAATGAGGAATATGTTTCAGTATCATTTCACAGTACTTGTTTTTGTTTTAAGAGAAGTGGAGAGCCAATGAAAATCTTTAATAGTTGACAAATGAAGTATTCATCTTTAAACACTAAATGAAAAATCAAACAGACCTTGATAAAGGTTAATGTGCTTCCTCTTGGACAGGGTTGTATTAATGCATACTGTAGGCCTCTGAGCATTAAATCAGAACTCTAATAGAGAATGGCTGAACAGTACTTTTTTATGTCTGTCCTGCATACTCATAATTACCAAAGTGAGTCAAATGTAGAAAGATAAGTATGCCAAGCTTTTTCTTATATGCTGAATCAGGAAAGAAAATGTGAGAAGAGCAGGTGACTATTTGAAAAGAGTAAAGGGACCAATGGTTGAGGGAAAGATGCAAAGAAGAAGTGAGCAATATGATATGACCAAAGGACAGCATACGCATGTGTGTACATGGCATCATGATACCTGTCATCACACACAGTTAACACTCAATAGATGTTTTCAGAAATCATCTAGTTTCTTGATTTACTTAAAAGTGCATAGATATACATCTTACTGCCTGTATTACATGAGCTATAGAAAGAAAATCATAAGCCACATAGGAACGATAGCTTAGAATTATCACATACGGTATTTTCAAAATTATTAGACAGGAGAAGTGTGTTGTCCTGGAGAATTGATGGTATTGGAATTTTCTATAGAAGATTTGTGGACTTGCTGATTCAATTCATTGAATTTCTAAATGACTTCAGGATCTTTAGGAAATAAAGTGCTGAACAATGTGAGTTAAGTCATCATTTAGTTTATCTTTAGTCATTTCATTCATTTTTTAATAGACTTCCCTTTAGCAGTTGTGGAACTAGATTGAGATTAATTTAACTTGGCAGCTGGAAGGGAGAGATAGCATGAACAATTCCATTCATAGATTACATTTTGAAACATCTTTTATCCATTTACGAAAATTCCTACACCAAAATAAAATCACCCTTCTAAGTAATTGCAACAATTTGTAAAACTGGCAATATCTACTCTGTCTTTGTATAACTACCTACCTGGAATTGGGGATAAGGAAGGAAGGACTGAGTGTTGTAGATTTAAATGGATAAGGAGGTAGAAACCTAGAAAATAAAACTAACGTTTTAAAAACACTAAGATGGGATGTCATCCTGAAATTTAAAAACATTAAGAATATTTCTTTAAAGGAATATAGAGAAGGATGTAGAGTAAATATTTTAATAAATATCAAAAAAGCACTCAGTGGACAGGTTTCAGCTTTATAATGATGAGGATGTTTCTATTTAAGGCTTACAATAGAATAAGGGGCCAGTTTTAGTTCGAATTAGCTTTCACTAGAGGGAAATTGCCCAGAGAGGTTTTTACAAGCATTTTGTGAGGACATAGGTTCTTTTCTCTTCACTATTCATTCTCCCTACTAGATGAAATGGGTACTTTGGGCAAATAGACACACATTCATACACTGACCCACACCAGCTCCAAGCCAATTCTTTTTCCTAATTGACTTTAACCAAAGGAAAACATAAAGAGATTATTATTATTATTATTATTATTATTATTATTATTATTATTATCTTATCATCATCATCATCATCATCATCATCATCATCATCATCATCACTAGAGAATGTTTTCAACTAGAGCAAGGCATTTAGCAAAACCAAAAAAGAAATTTACAAATAGAATTATATTACTAAAGAAGCTACTGTGCAGCAAAGAAAGTAAATATAGTTTACATATAGGCTACAGCCTGGAAGAGATTTGTGAATGTTGAATATCCTAATAAAGAAGACACCTAAGATTTAGCCTTCATATAAGTGAATTGAAAATAGGTTGATATAAATACATGATATTTTACCAGTCAAAAAAGAATAGAATCACATTTCTCTAAAGGAAATGAATGTGTATATATATATATATATATATACAAGTTTGATATGTAAAAACAGAGAAAAAACTAAAGTGGACAAAAAGAGAAGTAAAAATCTAAAGACAAGGTAGATCTCATTCATGGGAGGTAAAGAGAGGAGGCAATAGAAGGTATAAGCATATATAGATCTCTAATCTTAAAAATTATTAATATATACAATAAATATGGCTGAATAATCATAAGAGGTGTCGGGGTTACTCCTTGTCCAAAGATACTGGGACACAGGAGCACCTTATACTCTGGTACTTAACATTTCAAAGACACGGGTCCTCAGCTTATAAGAAAGACATCCTAGACATTCCATGTTTGTCATACGCTAACTGGTGGAGCCAAAGGTCTTTGTAGTTGTCCCTGATCTCCAGCAGAGAGAGATAATTATGCATTATCATAGATTGCCCAGCCTGAGTATGATTGTCTGCTGCTGATGGTGTACTGGGTTGCTGAGGAGTGTGGGGGTAGGTACCCACAATATCTGCTGGAATTGTTTTATTTACTAAGTCAGAACATACTAATTTTATTGCTTTTAACTTTTCACCAATATGTGCTGTTAAACATCACCAAATTTTGAAGTATTATATATCAATTAGAAAACATTTCTCCATTATCTGATAATGAATTTTAATACATAATCATTGTTTAAAAGATACATCTTAAATATACAGTGAAAGGGTTAGTAGTGAAAGATTTCTAAAGAAAGAACAAAGGCAGGTCAGGTACTTAAGGTAAGGAATAAAACTGTCATTTAGACAATCAGAAAGAAGGTCATTTTGAAAACAAAATACAATCAGAGAGGTTGAACATAAATTTCTGGATGTTGTCACAATATTATGCTTAAAAAATATCCATTGCTTCAGATACTAGAAAACAGGAGAACATATCTCTTCAGGAACTGAACTACAATAGTTTATTATCACTTGCTTATAATATATTCTGATTGAAAAACAAAGCAAGAAGAATACACTCACATGCTTCTCTTCTGAAATTGTACTGTGCACATTTTGCTGTTGTTCAAAATATTTTTTAACAAAATTCTAAGCCATATGCATCCATGAATAAGGTTAGATTGACATCTCATTTTTATACATGTTCTGCTACTCTACTCTGTCACTTTGGCTGTATTTCATAGCACACACATAGCTGCCCAGCATCTGCTACATGCTAATGCTGTTATCGCCTGACAGACTAG
Source organism: Rhynchomys soricoides (assembly GCA_019843965.1). NCBI lineage: Eukaryota > Metazoa > Chordata > Mammalia > Rodentia > Muridae > Rhynchomys > Rhynchomys soricoides. The sequence goes on from JADRCH010000167.1 coordinate 9,665,391, forward strand.
TCTGGAATAGTGTTCTTGGTCATAAAGTACTGTTGTTTTCAAGTTACAGTTTTTAATTAATTAACTTATTTACTTTACATCTAAAATACAGTTTCTCCTCTCAGTTCTCTTCTAAGTCCTCCTATCATCTCCCCCCATCCACTCCTTCTACGTTTTAGAAAAAGGAAGCCTCTCATGGATATCAACCAGCCTTAGCATGTCAAGTTGCAATAAGACTAGGTTCTTCTGAGGCTAGATAAGGCAGCTCGGCACAGGTAAAGGACCCCAAAGGCAGGCAACAGAGTCAAAGACAGCCCTTGCTCACACTACTAGGAGTGCCACATGAATACCAAGCTCTATAACTGTTACATATGACCTAGGTCAGTCCCATGCATGCTCTCTGATTGGCAGTTCAGTCTCTGTGAGCCTGTATGGGACCATGTTAGGTGATTTTGTATGTTTTCTTATGATGTCTTTGAGACATCTGTCCCCTACAATCTTTCCTCCCCCTCTTCCACACAGTACTCCAAGCCTGATGCTTGGCTGGGTATCTCTGCATCTGTTTCCATCAGTTGCTCGATGGAGCCTCTCTTATGACAGTTTTGCTAGTCTCTTGTCTGCAAGTATATCAGAATATTATTAACAGTGTCAAGTAGAATCCCTCTCATGGCATAGGTCTCAATTTGGACCAGTCATTGCTTAGTCATTCCCTCAATTTCTGCTCCATCTTTATCTCTGCATATCCTATAGGCAGGATAAATTCTAGGTCAAAGGTTTTGTGGCTGGTTTGGTATAATAATCCCTGCACTGAAAGTCTTGCCAGCTCTGGACACTTACAGATCATTAGAGGAAGAATCGTATTCAGATATAATTAGCCAGGTCGGATTAGCATCATCACCCCTGGCTGAAACTAAAACTTTTTCTCTAAAGATTCTTCAAATTTGCTTTAAAGATCAGTCATTGCTTTTTATGGAGATTTTAGAAACCTTGAGAGATGAGTTAGATTAGGTGTTTTTTTATCTGTAATTCACCAAATGGTATCAGATTATAATTGAAGCAAAGAAAACATTGCCAAACTATGTGAAATATTTGAGTATTTTACTTATCAGAGATTGAATTCTATTATGCTCACCCTCAGTTGTTAATTAGTGACTCACCAGTTCAAGAGACAACTTCCTGAACAAAACACCAAAGCTCTGGTCCTAAGACAAACAATTAATCAATAGGACCCCATGAAATTGAAAAGCAAAGTATACCATCAAGAGAAAAAAACAACAGCCTACAGAATGAAAAAAAAAAAATATCTTCACCAATGTCACATCCAACAAAGGATTGATATCACAAATACATAAATAACTCAAGAACTTAAACATCAAGAAACCAAATAACCCAAATAAAAAATGGCATACAGACCTAAACAGAGAATTCGCAATGGGAATCTTTAATGACTGAGAAGCAATAAAAGAAATGTTCAGCTTCCTTGGCCATCAGTGAAATGCACATCAAAATGACTCTGAGATTCCATCCTACATACATCAGCTAAGATCAAAAGTCACGTGACAGCTCATGCTGGTGAGGATGTAAAGCAAGGGGAACACTCTTCCATGCTCATTGGAGTACAATTGTACAACCACTTTGGATATCAATTTGGTGTTTTCTCAGAAAATTGTGACTAGACCCACCTCAACTATACACTCCTAAGCATATACACATGCTCCATCCCACCACGAACATCCTACCACAAGGACATTTCTCACTTATGTTCACAGCAGCTTTACTCATAACAGCCAGAATCTGGAAACAACCTAGATGTCCTTCAAAGTTGTATTTTTAACAAAATAAAATCTGAGAGTCTCTATTTTGTGTGTAAAGCTATTTTTAGAAAATTAAGAAACTTTTGTGCATATATTCCTTATGCTAAAAGTGGCAAGAAAACAGGTGGATTTTTTTTTTATCTACCTGTACTTCTCACTAGAATCCAGAGAGAATTCCATAATAGAGTGAATAGAATTCTGACAACACTTCAACATTTCTCTCCTGTCTGCATTCTTGAGGATTTATGAGTATTTTATGCTTGACACATTTGGTCCTGTGGTCTTCTGGGATAAGAACTTTAGTCACACTAGATTCTCTGCACATAGACATTGACTGAATACCCCATCCATTTTCTTGACAATTCTTAGCTATTGACGATAATCCATCTAGGTTTAAAGTGAAGTCTGTTTTAGTCAATTTTTGTAAGCATACCTTATTTCACTCTGTTTCATTTTACTTTTAAATCCAATAGTGCTTGCTATAATAGTCTCATGCTATATGACAATTTAAGTTCTGGTTTGCATAAATAAAACTACAGATACCACCTTTAGAATTAAAATATCTGAAGTTACACAACAATATTTCATTCAATAAATACATGTGGGAACCTTTTGCAAAAACCATTGCTCAATCTCTATAAAAAGCCTGCACTTATTTGATTTTTCTTAAATAAAGTTCTTTGGTATAAATTTAAGATAGGAAGGGAAAATTAAAATCCAAAAATTCATTTCCTGCTTTAGATGGTCTTTCTTAGTGACACTGAACCAAATCCTGGTTTGCCATCTGCTTGTTTCCTTGTCTATAAAATACAGTGGTTAATATTACCTTATTTGAAGTGTTGTTATAAGAATTAAATCATATAATAATGAAACTCCTAGTTGATAATTTTTGTCAGACATAGTGAACATTTAGAAAGCAGATTTCATTCCCCGTTATTCTCTTGTGCAACAGCTGGCTGTCAGCAGGTTACACTCATGCCAAATGAGCTTAAGCTTAAGTCATAAAATTCAGACTAAAATGAATTTATCAAGGTTTTATTCATCTTTCTTACTGAGCCCTTCTCATATTCAATTTTTGAACAAAGCGCTCATTGTATTCTGTCCTTCCATTAGTGTCTTATGTTCTTGTCTCATGGCTCCTGTATTATCAAGTTCTCAATGGCCATGCATGTGTCAGTGTTTTCTCTATTTTCTGAAGTGTTCTTGTGAAAGATCTTCCCCAAATATGTGTGAAATTAAGTAGTTTTGTCTTTTACTTGTAAATGTAACTTTCTAAATTTGTATCGTTTTATTTTCAATTATATATTTTAAGGGAATAGCAATGTGCCCTCATTTAACAAGCTATTTTAAACAGAATGATTTTTATGCTCACCTCGAAAAAATTTGTTTTCCTCATTTTAACTTTTAATTGTCAATATTTCTAAATCCATATACACATAAATCTAATTTCTTTCTGTACCCTCAGGTGTGTCTTGAATATATTGCTCTGTTGTAAGGGACAAAAAGATAAATGATATCATATTATTATGCATGGCAGAACAGCAGAACACCACTGGGCCCAATTCACCTAATTTTTAACATGTCTTTTATGGCTTCCATACAAAGGGCAAGGGGATTTACATATTCAGAAAAAGCTATTTATCTTAAACATCCAAATTCTTTGTTCTTTAAGTGGAAAACAAGCTTTTCCACATACAGCATCATCAACCACTTGTCTCCTGGGCAAAGAAAGCACCAAGGAGTTTATGTTGGCAAGATTCTCACTTCAGTAAGTAATAACACTCTTAAGGGGGGAAATCTAAAATGTTTTCAAATATGCCAGATGCATATTAGAACAGTTAAGAGAACTCATAAACACAGACTCCCTGAAGCCCTATTATACTTCAGTTCAGATAAACGAGCAATCTCTCCTTGAAAGCAGGTGCTCAGATCCAGAACAAGCAGACACCAAGAATCCTGGATTCCACTCTTGATCTTCCTGGAGACTTGGGGATGAAGAAGTTCGTTTCAATGAGTAATTTAACAACTGTGTACTTTATAAAGACCATCCTTGAAATAAAGCACAAGGTTTTTGTATCTTTCATGAACCACACATAAAAACAATGGAATAGAAAGAAAACTTGACTTAGTTTACCTCAGAAAAAGTAACTGGTACAAAACTCAGAGACAGTTAGACCAGCTTAGCTGTCAGAAGCCAGTCTCTAAAAACTTGGGAAAGTGACAATCAGCGGGTGAGAAAATTGGTGCTAGAAAATACAATAGCAAAAGTATGATTTCTGTAATGGGCACAAATGATGGCCTTAGTGTCTCTTTCTTTTAAATAATAAAATAAAGTATAATAAAAAGATAAAACCAAACTAACACAGTGGAATTAGACAAGACAAACAGAAGGAAAAGGTACAAGAAGCAGAGACCTACTCATTCAGACCTCAGGAATCCCATAGAAACATTAAATTGGAAGCCATGATATATTCACAAAACTCCTGGTGCAGACCTGTGTAAGCCCTGTGCATGCTGCTTCAGTTTCCACGCATTCATATGAACTTTGCTCATGTTGATTTAGAGAGAATTGCTGTCTTAGTGTCCTCCATCCCCTTTGGCACTTAAACTCCAATTTCAAGGGGTTTACTGAGTTCTGAAGAAAGGGATTTGAAGCAAACATCCAGTGTTCCTGACCCTCTGCATCATGTCTGTCTATGGGTTTCTGTGTTTGTTCCCATCTGATGCAGGAGGAAGATTCTCTTATGAAGAGTATGCATGTCACTGGTCTATGAGTTAAGCAAAACACCATTTGGAGTCATTTTACTGTTATGCTCTTTCAGTAGAACAGTGTAGTATTAGATTTTACCCTAAGCCAAGAATATCTAGTCTCAGGTTTCTGGTCACTGAGGCTGTGATGGTTATGGGTTCCATCTCATGGTGTGGGCCTTAAATCAAATCAAATATTGTTTGGACACTTCCACCAGCTTTGTGCTACCATTGCCTACCATATCCTGCAGGCAGGACACCATTGTGCATAAAGGCTTGGTGGCTTGAAGGGTAGCATGTGTGATAATTTTAATTATCTCATCCCATATTTCCTCTCACATCACCCTCCACCCCACCCGATCCTCCAATTCCAGGTCCCCCATCTATCCATAACCGTCTATTTTATTTCTCTTTCCAAAAGTGACCTATCCGTTCTTTCTTGTTTCTTTCTCTTTACCTAATCTCTGTGATTCTATGGATTGTAGCTTGGTTATCCTTAGTACTTAAGGTCTAATATCTACACATAAGGAAATATATACCAAATATCTCTTTCCGGTCCTGGGATAATTCACTCAGATTTATTTTCTCTAATTACATGAATTTAACTGCAAATGTCATGATTTCATTTTTTTAAATATCTGAGTAATACTCCATTGTGCAAAGGTATCACATATTCTTTATTTGCTCTTCTGTTGGGGGCATCTGGTTTTTAACCTCAATATCTAGCTATGATGAAGAGAACAACTATGACCATGCTTGGGTAAGTGTCTCTGCAGTAGGACAAAGCAAACCAAGAAGGTTATAACTGAATCTTAAGATCTTGAGGTAGATTAATGTCCAACTCCCTAAGGAGCCACCACATTGATTTCTTGAATAGCTATTCAAGTTTGCATTCCTACCAACATTTGATCTGCTCCTCATTTTAATTGGGTTATTCACTTTCTTGATATTTTGCCTTTTGTGTTCTTTATGTATTTTGGATATTTGTCCCTTCTTCTTCTTCTT
>JADRCH010000168.1:0-86757 GCA_019843965.1 Rhynchomys soricoides
ACACACACACACACACAGTTCTTTCTTGAGTATATAGTTAAGAGCAGGATTTTTAGACTATATTTTAATTCTAGATCACTTTTGAGGAACTTCTAAGTTATTTCCCAGATCCAACACTTGTAGTTTCACCAACAGTTTGCACATGGTCTGATTTCTTTATATTCTTACCAACACTTGTTGGAAGGGTCTATCTGTATGATCACAAACCAGTTTTCCATAATGTGATTGATACAGTTGTCATAGATCCTTTGATTTATGCTTGGTAATGGAAATCAGAGATGAGAAGTTTCTTCTCATGAATCAGTTCATATTAGTTATAAAAACAAAAATAGATTTAAATAAAATACCTCTTAAGTTTAATCTGCGTACCATAAAGCATTTGAATGTGGGACACGTAGAAGACTATGGTCAAAGTCATGGAGTCCTTTTGTGGGGTTGTTTCATAAGCATGTATCTTGAAGGAGCATTCGAAATTGACGTGATTTCTCCATTGACACCTGAGCACTTAGGAGAATTAGGACAAGTGCGTCGTCTTCAGAATTCCTGCAGCAGGTTCTTTTCTGGAAGTACACTGACAATTTAATTGCAAGCATAGTCAGGATCACTCTTGCAAATTATTACATTATTTATCTTTATTTGTGATCCTACCCTATTTCATTCCTCTTTGAGTTTTGACCCAAAGGGTTGTAGAAAAATAGGGCTCACCAAACAACAAAATAAGCAGCCAGAAGCAGAGGCTCGATGGTAAGAGTTCGTCATCCATTTCAAACCAGGAGCTGATCTCACTTCTGCAGAGAAGGGACCAACTTCCTATTCCCAGGAGAGCCCTTACTTCTAGACAAAGGGATCTGTCCTCTCAGAATAGACTATACGAGGCTCAGTTCCCTCTCATTTATCATCTGGCTTGGCCTGGCCTGGCCTGGCATTGGGAAACAGGGCCAGTTCATTCTGGTCTGTTTGAGGACAAGTTCAAAGATTTAACCAATCTAGCCACCTGGAGAGTCCTCAGGATGGGTTTCTACCCACAGCACACAGAGCACCAGGAACATCACAGCTGTTTCTAGAGCAGAGATTCTTAAACACCCTGCTGCCATAAAGTAGAAGAATAATCAAGTCATAGTTACAAACTTCTCTGCTGCAAGAACATCTGCTCACAAATCGATTTACAACTTAAGATGAGGTTGGTGAGATGGCTGGCTTTTTCAGCAAAATAGCTTCGGTCAAACCTGATGAATCCCAGAGATCCTCATGGTGAAAGGAGAGAGAATGGACTCCTGTATGCTGTCCACTGACCTCTACACATAAGCTGTGATACACAGACTCCATATATATACATGCTCTCTCTCACACACACACACACACACACACACACACATTTCTTGATGGGGGGATATACATATATATATTCTTGATAGTTATATATATAAAATGCTTGGAGCCACCACAACTCAGGAGCCCAAACCCACAAATCACTACCCAGGAATCTCTTCCTCCTTAGCTGAATACAGGGATAATGTCTCTCACAGGAAGCATGGGCTCTTTGCCTGGGACTGGAATCTCCTCGGCAGCAGATCTGAAAAGACAGCTACTGACAGCTGCAAACTCCATGCCTGGTCCCAGAGATCAAGCAATGGAACGGTGGTTTCCATGGCACTCCCAGAAACAGGTGGCTCTCTCAAATGCTAGACAATCACATTCCCCAATCCACAGTAAGTCAACTGCTCCCTGTGGACACATGTAGTTTAGGACCCAAAAGAGAGAAGAACCAGGTATCCTTCTGTAAAACTAGGACAGGAGACAAAGAAGAGATGTGAATGCCAGGAAGATAAATGCCAGGGCTCTGTAGGTATGAGTTCAAGGCCAGAGAGTTGTGATCCCTTTTCCCCTCACCAACAATTCCTTCCTTCCTATGTTATTTTCTGCACAGCATTTCTTGCTGTCTGTATTCATTCCATCTATTCTGCAAAGTTCAAGTGGGCTGAGAAACTGGCTCAGTCAGTAAAGCGCGTGACCACCTGATTCTGATCCCTAGAACTTATGTAAAAAGGGCAAATGTGGCAGTGCGTGTTTGTAACTGTAGAGCTAGGGAGAAAGATAGGAGGAACCCTGGGTCACTCGGGCCTGCCAGGCAAGCAGACTCATCAAATTCCAAGCCAATTGGAGAACTGTCTAAAGAAAACACAAGGTGGACCACAATGAGGAATGACACTGAAGATTGTCCTCTGGTCTGCATGAGTGTGCTCAAACACATGTCACAGACATGCCCAATACCTCAATGTGCACTAACACACACACACACACACACACACACAATTAGATTTGATTTCTTGAGCACTGGACTACTAATGTCTACTACCTTAACTCTCACACAGTGGATAGGATGTTCAATTCATGTCTTGAGAAGCACCAGCAAATTGAGCAAACTTGCTTCATAGAAATCTTCTCTAAAACCCTTCGACATAAAACTTGTCCCTCGATTTTACGCAAATACAGTGACTTTCAGTGAAGTTCAACGTATATATGATCAAAGCTAACACGGAGCCAGAGTAGTTCTGAAACGCAGGTTCTCTCTAAATCTAAACTGCTAAGGTGTCTACCAGTCACAGAATTCAAAAGTAAGAACTCATCTCTCTTCTTCTGCCAAAATACAGTAGGAGGAGAATCAGCCAGTCTTGAGACAGCACTGTCTGCTGATAGAAAGCCTAGTCCACACCCGCATTCATGGCCCACTAGATGTTTCAAACATCTTTGGTACAGCAAGTTTTAATAAAACACCTAAGATGAATCCCGCATGCTCCAGCAAGCTTTTTAAAAGCCCTTGTATGCACTTTTGGGTTATTAACAATTAAATGCACATGCTTCACACACCACCAAACAACCCAGAAGAAACACAAGTCCACACATTCTCCACGCCTAGGCCTCACTTTCTGTAAGAGCAATAACTTGCTTCCCACGCTACATGCCACTATAAACCACCCAAGCATCCTTTGAGAAAGGCAGGATTCTCCAGCAAATCACTATCAGAGATACGCCAGTCTGACATGTGGATAGACCATGGAAAGTATACCATGGGTGACTTTGCCAAGATGATATCATCTGTGCCTGCTGATTCCCATTTTCATCATGTTAAAAAGCCATTGTCAGTCCTCTCTCTACCTGGAAAAGGGATCTTTTAAATTATAAAGGCAGATCCTGCGTGTGTCTTCTTTAAAACCTTCTGGGCTTCTTCATCCTTGGGGATGGGGAACTTGCTCAGTTGGTGAGGTGCTAGCTTGCAAATACAAGGACCCAAGTTTGTTCCCCATAACGCACTTTAAAAGAGTTTAACTTACATAAAAGTCTAGTCATGCTGACACATGGTTGTAATCTCAGAACTGGAAAGACGGAGGAGACATGAAGATACCTAGGACTTTGCTATCATGAACGCTAACTAGGATCTTTGGTGAGTTTTAAGCCAGTGAGAGACCCTGTCTTCCCTTTCTCCCCCCAAAGCATAGGTGGTACCCGAGGGACAACTCCTGACATCCTCTGACCTCCAGTACACCATCATGGACTCATGTACACACACATAAAGAGAATAAAGCACAGCTCTGGGACTTCCCAGAAGGATGGATATGACCATGGCCTCCCAGGTCCTTCCATTTCATAGCTTTATTTACTATTCTTCTTACCCTCAAACCTACGTTTTTTCAGTCCACCTTATGTCTACTCATGTTCTTTCTGCTTGTCCCTCTGTCTCCTAACCTCAGAACTAAATCCAGTTGGCCCTGTGTTGTCAGCCAATCTAAGCTCAAATTTCCTCTTCAGAGATCTAAAATAAACTATCACGTAACCTATTTTACTTTCCTCACAGCCCTCCCCATGGTCTGAATTTGTTTACTTACAGCTTTTTTTTTTTCCCTTGGTAGAATACGAAGTCTCACACCTACAACTCTAGTACCCAACACAAATGGAAGGTTGAATAAATATGAACACAATAAATAAAGATACAGAAATCAAGCCACCACACCCATCTGAATTTCCCAACCAACCCATTCTGAACCCTCAAAAGGCAGGGCAGATGCTGCCACCCACATTTAGATTGTGAGCATGAGACAAAAAAAAAAAAAAAAAAAAAAAAAAACAACAAAAAAAAGGTGAAAACATTAACCATTTAGCTGCTGGGTAGAGAAAACACAGTCTTTAAATTTTAGGCACACATTCTGACAAGGGCTGACTGGTGGATCTCATCCAAATGCCCCTGGCGAGTACAGCCTGTCACTTCACTTTCTACAATCTGTAATTTGAAAACGTTATACTTTTAGGGCTTAAGGGAATTAGGATGAAGATTTTGATTTTTAAGAGAGAAAGTAAAGTCATTCAAATTGAAAATCAATCTCTTGTCTTAGATGTACGTGCGCTTGGTTGTAAGAGAAATCCTTGGTCAGCAAGGAGAAGAGATAGAAAGGCAGGCCAGGGCTCTATGTTCCTTTCAGCTCCTGACAGACAGATGCCAGGTTGGCAGCCTGGTCTCTTGAGCAGGCTGGTTTTTAACCCAAGTTGAGCACAGACTATCTAGAAGTCTGATGCATCCTTGCCTCCCTGGTGGCTATAGAGTGTTTCTGTTCTGTAGAGAGCAGCATCATTTTCAAAGGCCCTATTTCCCGAAATTAGGAAGCCTTAACTATTGTCCTCGCTAGCTGGAGCTGAACAGCAGCCTCTCTATAGTGTGATTCTCTGATCCTAAGGGGTTTCTGTTGTTTGGCTCCTGACTGTTATGTCCCGATCCCATAAAAGTCAAACACTACTTTTTTAAAAAAAAACTGACAATCTATTTACTTAAGAGAGCAGCTACCAATACCGTTATGGAGGCAAACATAAGAGAGGGGTCACACAGAGAGGTTAAGAAGATGCTTTCCAATGAGGTACCACCCTAGTCTCTACTTATCTATCAAAAACATATTTGTAAAGAAAAAAACACTAATTATTTACTGTGTATACTTTATTTGTTTTCTGTTCTTTTTGAGAGAGTCTCGCTATGTATTCCAGATTAGGCTTAAACCTGTTCTATATCCCCATCTGTCCAAAATTGTCAGCCCTGCCTCTGAGACCCACGTGGTGAAATATACAACAGTAATAATTAAAGAAAATGCTTTGAATTGGATAGAGGGTGGGGGATGGGAGGAGTTGGGGGTGAAAGAGGCAGGACTAGAAGTGATACAAATACAGAACCCTCATATGAAACTTTACGAAAATTGAATTTAAAACATACCAACCGCGAAATTTTACAAAGGAAAGATCAAGCCACCTGTATTTTTGTACAGAAGGAGAACAGGAGAAGATGCTGAGAAGAAACGACTCGGCCCAAGGAAAGCCCAAGAAACACAGTGGTTTTCAATGGTTATGTGTATGTGCTCACGTGATGTGCTTCTATGTATGCACAGTGGTTGTTTCTAAGTTGTATACATGTTTTATGTATTTGTAATAAGAAAAAAACTAAAAAACCTTTAAAATGACATTATATTGAAAAGAAGTTAATGGAAAAGTCTGTGAATTTATGCCAAATATTAATCTAACTGACTGCTTATTGAAGTTGGCTCCGAAACAACACCTCCTTCTTGCAGGCAGAGCATGATGAGACCAGTACTATCCAGAATTGGTTTCAGTGATAACATGGGGTGAAGGGTAGTCTACCTTGAACTCCATAAACATTACAAGGAAACATTACAATGTAACTATTTGCTGAAATGTTCATCTGAATTCCCTTTCCTAGCATGCTCAGCAGTGTTCCATATGATCTCTAAATGCAGACCCAGTCAGACTGAGGACCTCTTGCACCTATCAGATCCTATTCTGGAAAGTGGGAATCTGTAGCTCTTCCTTTGCAAGACTGCAGACTGGAACAATCTACGCAAGCATCCTACAATTAAGTCACACTCCCATCCCTGGGACTAGACAAGTTCATGGAGACACTGCCTAGGCTGGTGGTCATCAATACTGTGTTACCGTGGTGGAGAACTTTTCAGTTTCATATCCGTTGGCGTGTTAAGCAATACATTTCTGCATATTCAAGCTATCCTAGGAATTGTGGGCTCCCAGGAGCAGCACTTTCCAGTGTGACAACTGAAATGTATGTCTAGACATTGTAAAATGGCCTTGCAGGACAAAAATCAGACCTGTATGAAAACCATCATCCCCGACAGATGTCTATGAAATCCACTGGGGTCCCTGGGTCAGTCCTACCTCCTGTCTTAACTATGGTTTTATTTTACTTTCTTTTTCTTTTTAATTTAGGAGTTACCTTGAGCTCATTTGTTTAAGTAATACATTTCAAAAAGCAGTAAACTATCTACACTCCCCTATTGTTCTTTAAAGACTAGCAGTCTTCAGTGGCTCCTCTAGTAAAAAACACTCATAGTCAAGAAACCTTGGGTTTCTTTTCTTTGTTGTGTTTTTTAGAAATAATGTGCTTCTTCCCCAGACTGGCCTGAAACTCTGTATGTAGTCCAGGGTGAATCTAAATTCATGATTCTTCTACCCCAGAACTCTCACCCCCTCCCTGTGAGCTGGGATCATAGGCATGGGCCACCATGTCCAGCTGTCCACAGTCCATCTGTTCTTCAACCCACAGTAAACTGCAGGCCTCAGTGCACAACGCCTCAGCCCTGAAGCCAATCATAGCATAAAGGCTCAGTGAAGCAGGTGTTTCCGAGCCTTATGGGACCCTTAAAATATACCAAGATATGCCAGCAATACAATAAAAAATGGCAAAAGCATGTTCTGCTTTCTGCTGAAAGATAAAAGTTTGACTGCATATGATCTCGTACACCCCCAACAAGGAGGTAAGGAACCCATGACATGGAGATTGTCATCAAACTTACATACTGTCCTTCCCTAGGAGGGAAGAATGCACAAGGTCCCTTTGTGTGTGCATCTCTAGGTTGTTACAGCCAGACAGTAAATGAAATGGACATGTAGCTAGCCCAGTTCCCACTATGGTTTAGACAGATAAGAATCCTGCATGTTCTGCTCTGCCTTACTGTCATGCTGGAGGCTTCCTCACTGTCCCTAGGTGGCTCCATCATATGCAGCAAATGGGAGCCCTAGTCACTCACAACAAATGAGGGAGGAGGCTGTGATGCTGAGGAACAGCACCTGGGATGATGGGAAATGGTCTCAGTGTCTGCTGGGTCCCCACCCTGATCCCAGGCTCTCTGGCAAGCTACAGAAAGAACCTTCCCTACATCACAATGGAAAGTGTCTGGCAAAAGAAACATCAGGCATGAAACAAAATCCAACTGTTAAGAGCCCTGACCCATGAGACTTCTAGAAAATGCTACAAGCAAAACATAGAGCTGCTTTGAGACGTGAGAGCCTGACTTTGAAGACACTAATGTGTCTTCAAAAATTTGAAGACATAATTGTTCATCATGCACGTCTTGCACGTCACATGTTCCACCAAAACCTCCCAGACAGCATGCATCTCCAGGTTCCCCTTCTCACCTGAATAAGCAGATGGCTGTGGAAGGGAGGAAGACACAGCTTGCAGGCTGTCTGAAGTCGCTGGAGTCACTGACATGTTTGATAGATTGGGTGTGTTTGGAGGGGAACCCGAATGTGTATCTCCAGTGGGATTAGACTGATAACTGAAAAGACGGTCTTGTAAACCAATCTACAAGGATCCCTTTTCCAGCAATCTCCTCATGGCCCTGTCTCAACAGCTCTTGTCCTGGTGTGATCCTTCCCCCAGGAACTTGACTTCCACTCAGGAACAAGCCCTCCTGACAGGAAGCTGCAGAACTTGAAGAGGAAACTGATGAGACAGGACAGCAGCACAGAAGGGCTTCGGCTCAAAGTAGCTTTTGTTGAGCACAGACACAGCTGCTCCCCTGCATGGCGTGGTAACTACTGATACTCCCTACTCTAGAATCCTACAGAGCACAGGCCAGCTAACCAGGGCCAGTCTGCTCTACCTCCTCTCTACAGAGAACGGCAGTCAGTTTAGTTGGTTGTCCTCTCTTTCCTTTGAAAAATATCTACATATTAGTTTGTTTAATCTTTGAAGCAAGGTCTCCAGGTAGCCCTGGCTTGCAGATAGCTTAGAACTTGTGATCTTCCTATCTGAGTCTGCTGAGTGCTGGGTTTATAGGCACTACCACAGTGCCTGGCTTTACTTTCCTGTTCAAAGTAAATATTTCCAGGAGGGTTCAAAACAGAAGGAATATTTTAGAGAAAACTTTAAATGAAGTGAGTAGCAGCTGTATCAGTAGCAGCAGAAATAAGAATGATGATTATTTAATATTATATATGAATTATATATTATGTTACCTTTATCTATTATATGTCAATGTTAATATAATAATTATGTAACATCTAAATGAATAATGTTCCAAAGGGAATATAACACTATATCATATGTATCTTGTATATTGATTAAATACTGGCACACATGTGTGTATTAAATAGATATAACAATTATGGGTAATTATTTCTACTTTTTTCTCAGACATTCTGTACATGTTAGTACTGAAAGTGTATTACCAAGATTCTTTCTTCAGTAGTCAAGAACAACTGATATAGAGAAGCGAGGTGTTTTTTCACATACTCATTGTAGTTAAGAGGAACTACAGAACAGAGGGGCTTTGGAACTTTCTAATGAAAAGCAAAACGTATCCTCAACCAGAAAGCCTGGCTCTAGGCTTGTACTCAGGGACAACACACAGCACAAGCTGCCACATGGAGAAGACTTATAACCAGTACCATCAGACCATGAGTTAAGAGTTGCCTTGGTGGGTTTGCAGTGTGCAGTTAGCAATAAGCTTGCAAATACAGTTTGAGTATGGGCCAATTGCTATGCTGTCTGTGTATAGGCTATGTCTCTTTTAGCAACCAATGAGATAAAAACTGGCCAGCAAAAGGAAGAGTGCAGTTCAAGGTCAAGCTATGTGCACCCGAGGTCACAAACTTGAACCCTCAATGGTGGAGAGAGAAGATGAACAGTTGGCCTCTTTTCCAGGCCCCACCTCTGCACAATCCTGCCACTTGATAGCCTGTTTTGCTTAACTAAAACACAGAGCTTTGATAAGATCGTGTAGGTAAAAGACCTTATATGTGGCCTGGTACACAGTAATGCCTGAAATCAAGCAGCCACTGTTGATATAATTATGACCAAATGTGAAAAACCCTGGCAGGCATTTTCCTCCAAGAAAATGACAGAAGCAAGAATTTATGGTGCCGTCTGCTCCAAGAGCCAATCCTTCCCTCCTCTCTTAAATCTCAACAAAGCCCCTGCATTGTTGATCAACATGTTCCTGAGCCTAGCGTCCCATGAGAAAAGCAGCTGCTGGGCAGGGTTACATGTAAACAATGCAGATGGCCAGGAGTTTGGTGCTGTGCCCACACTGACAAGGCACTTGTCCACACTCTGATTTCTAGAGGAGTGGAAGCACTTTAATGCTGGGGGACCTTGAATATTTCAGCACTAAAGTCTCCCAACCTGATACACACACATGCGCACACACACACACACACACACACACACACACACACACATACACACTCAGTTTCCCACAAGCTGCCCAGTGCCACTCCACACTCACCCATCCTCCCTGCCACCAGGCACTAACAGATGGGAGCTATTCTCATTATTTAACATTTATTAAGCGCCCACAGTGTGCCAGGAGCTTTACAGAACAGGGCTGTGGGTGGTACCAAAGAGTCTGTCCCCAGAAGGCTGTAACCACATGGAAGAGATGAGATGGGCTTCTCTTCCCGACCACAAAGGGCAGACTCCGCCCATGCCACCCAGCTCCAGCCTGTTCCACGGGAGCAAGTGCGACAAGATGTAGTCTCAGTGTGACAGAGACCTGTGACCTCTCCTATGTGCTCCTTTTCTAGATATCTCAGTTCCCCCAGGTATAGCATGGCAGTGGGAAAGGGACAGTGGGCTTCAGACATTACAGATGAACAAGGGTCTTCACCCCACCTAAGAGGTAGGGTGAAAAGCAAGTGAAAGGGCTCATAGGTGGCCTGCTACATACTAAATGCATGAAATCTAACAGTTACTGTTGAAATTATTATGATTCCATGTGAAAACCAACCACAGGAGGCATTTTTCTCTCAATACATACATACATACATACATACATACATACATACATACTCTAAAGGCCTACCATCTCAGCAGAAGGATCAGGAATCACATGTCATTCTGGTCTCAAGTGACTTCTGTGACATCTATACTATAGAAGACCCTGTCTCAATTCTACCATGGATGTCAGGCTCCATGGCTGTCCATTCAGACTTTCTCCCTGGTACTCTATGATTGAAGCCCTAGGCTGTGCAGCTACACTGAAAGGAACCTGTTTTGACATTAGAGAGATGCAACCATGCCCTTCACCCCATCTATAACACCTTTATCCACAAACATGACAGTACATGTTGAGAAATCAACAACTGAACAAGGCAACAGCCAATTCACCGTCCAATGGGGTGTTCCCACTGAGACCTAGTACAGCTCAGCAGATTCTCACGGACACCAGTGAAAGATGTGCTGCCTCTCCCCACTCGCAAGTTCAGATGAGGTGTGACAGTCACAAGCTCTGTTGCCAACTTGAACGGACTGAATAGACAATCCTAGGCAGGACATCATGTCTTAATGCCACCACGCCTGTCCTACAAAGCCCTCTGGAAGGGTCACTTTTGGACTCTAAATACTGAAAGTGGTCTTGAAAGACAGTATACATTGCTATTACTCCCACTGTACAGACAAGTAGAGACTTATACAAGTCAAGGAATTCATCCAGGGCCACACACAGTAGGGCCACCACCATACTTAACTTTTGCCTCTATGAATGTTGCTTTCTTTTTACATCCCCTTCTCTACCTGAGAAGAAATATCCCTTAATAGTGTGTCACTGGAACCAGAAGAGGAAAGTAGGGTACCCAAGGGCTATGTCTCTAGTAGTAGGTATTGAATTTTTCTGCTTTACTCTGAGCTGGGTGCAAGGCTGGGCTCAGGCCACTCCTCTAGTCCACCCCATCTCTCACCATTTCCCCATGTCAAAAATATCCAAACAGAAACCACAAATGCCTATGTTTCCTGGAGTATCATGATTACTGTTCCTCAGAAAGGTTGAACAGCTTCCTGGGATTGTCCTCAAACCTGACTTCATGCCCATCTGTGGTAAAGATGTCTTCTATTAGTTGGACCTAGGGACTGGGGACCTGAGGAACCTATAGCAAAGCTGTTGTATTTAATTTCAAATTTGCTACCCATAAGGAGGCTTTCCATGTGACCTCAGAGAACAGATGTTCCACCCAATCATCTCTGATTTAAAGGGAAATCCAATATGGAACCCATAATCAATAGGGAAGCATTTACAAGTGAGCTATATGGAGCCTCTGCCTTCTGCTTTTAAAAGCTCCACATGCTCCATCTGGAGAGTGCCTTTTGTTGAAAACTACAGCTCCAGATACCCAGAAAGGCCTGAGCATGGAGTTCCATGTCTGTGACCATCCCATCACATAGGTTAAGCAGCTGATCAAGTAGACATACTGGCTCCTTGCCCTCCGGAGTGTACGTGTACTAGGTCTACCTTTGGATGGAAGAAAAACACTAACAGGGGTAAGTATCCCCATCATCAATCAGCCAGGCAAAGCCCGTACCAGAAACAACTTCTAAAAGGCAGGGAAGGGGTGCCTCACTGCCAAGGGCTCAGATTGCTGAACCAAAAGCATCAACTAGACAGTAAAAAGTCCAGCTCTCCCTGGACTGCATCAACCTATAACAAGCATACTTGCTTATATAGCATGCCTCTGAAATGATCAACATGACAGATGGCTGTAGCAGAAACACATCCCTTTTATTGTACAGATATTAATCACAAAGATTGACAGAGTTCCTTTAATAATTTAATTTTTTGAAAAGTATATTTCTATGAATCAGGGCATGGTACACCACTAGCATCTGCAAGTGCCTTGGAATGATGGAAGGTCTGCAGTATTTCAGAGTCTATCACTGAAACATTTTGTTTTGCTTCCTGACCTTAGAGACTTCCTTCTGTAGTTAGGAACAAAATAGGATGTATAGTTGAGAATATCACATGTCAGGGCTGTAAAGGTAGCTCCGTTAATAAACAGTCTGTTGTGTAAGTATGAGAGCTCAAATTTAGATCCCGAACACCCACATGAAATCTGGCAAAACGATGCACAGCTATTGCACCAGCACTGGGGTGGAGGTATGGTGAAAGGTGAAATCATGAAGCTCATTGGTTAGCAGCTTAGCTGAATGGATGAGCTCCAGGTTCAATGAGAGGCCCTGTGCCAAAAAGACAAGATAGAGATTGATCAAGTGAGACACCTGAAGTTAACCGCTGGCTTACACAGGCACATGCACCTGCATGTACATAGAAGATGTTACTTATGTCTTAGTATATTACTATATTTGCTATATATCTTTGTGCAAATACTATATATTGGTTTATGCATGCCTAATATAAATAGTAAGAGTTGCTTATTCTAAGATACCCATTTTGCCACAATTACTAGGATAGTGGATGTCTCAGGGTTTTTCTGACTTCCCTGGATGATGAGGTTCTCATCTATGAAAAGGTGGAAGTGACCCCAGATACACTTTCAGCAGTTGAGGGGAGAAGAGGTTGGGTCAAGCAGGTGTATCTGGCCATTAACAGAAAAGCTGATGGGCTAGAAAGATAGACCAAGTTCCCCATGAGTATGGGCTACTTAGTCTCTATATCACAACCTGACCTCTTTATCCTGGGGCATAGCGTGTGTGTCCTACGAAGGGAGAAAGGACATGTTCAAGTGTAAGAGCTTTCATTATTATTCTCATTGGTCAAGGGAATTTGGGCTTTTTCCATCTAACATTTATTATGTTAATAGTTCCCTAACTGGTCCTGTATTCCCAGGTTACTCAGCTCAGGTGTGGGTGGGCCAGACGCTAGCATCAGTCACGGGTGCTGAATCCTGGACTTTCTGCTGGGACAACCAGAGGAAAAAACCCTCTAATATGAGGTAGGATACTGGTTTAGGCATGTTGCCAATCAAGTTTGTCACCATGTGGCAGTGGCATGCCTTTATATTTAATGTCCAACGTTGTTAAAAATGAGGTAGCCCTCCATATGATACCTGAAGATAGATATTTCCACCATTCGCTTCAGTGTCTTCATATTAAAGAAGACTGAGGAGAGACAACCGCTGTGAACAGGAAGGAGACTGTTTTTCTATTATCTGAGCTCCTGGATCCAACTGGGCCTGAAGTTTACAAGATCAGAAACCATTCTCCAAAACCAGTAATATTTAGATTTTTGTTCCTTACATATAAAAGAGTACTCATTCAGTACACACAATGTCCCTTCCTCTCCTTAGAATACAATATATACTGATAGACAGACAGACAGACAGATAGATATAATTATATACGGATAAAATACAATTCTTCCCATATAATTCATACTCCTTATAGTTCTTCTATGTGTCCTCATCACCTGCTCTTAGTTTTCGGTCCTGCTCATTGTAGATAATCAACAAATAATTACCAAACAAAGAGACTATATCAAAAGCACAAGAAACCTTTGAAAGTTAGCTCTTCCAGGTTTGATGCAGTAGCTGAGAAAAACTGAGGTATGTTGAGGTTAACTGACAAGCCCAAGGCCACAGGCTTAGTATATGCCAAAGTTAATTTATCAACCTGGACCCTGCTTGACTCTGAATTCTCCTTGCCACCTCTCTTACTGTTTAATTTAGTTCACTGTTGACATGGCCTCATTGGCAGTACAGAAAAGTCACTTAGTGACTAAGATGGAGTGGCCACAAAGTAAATGGCACCGTCAGCATTTACATCAGGTGTCCGTTCTCATGTCTTTCCCAATGAACAGACTCCCTAAACAGGCAGAGCACATCATGGGGGCAGAAATACCACTCAGAATGGAAAATGGCTAGGGCAGCCACTAAATTGCCGTTGTTTCTAAGTCCAATCAGAAACAAATGCAAAATGTCTTACAGGATATCCGCCCATTTATTTGCATTTCTAGAGGGTAGGCTCCCCTCTGACCACAGTGAAAATCAACAGTTCAGTAATTTTTAGTAGCACCACAGAAAGGATGCGGAATTCTTGCAAAACACTCTGCCAACACAAGGAAGCTGACTTCTGCTTCAAAGTGCACAGAGCCTAGGGTTGGTGTGCATAGCAGAGCCATGACTCAGCAGATATTGCAAGCTTGAGCTATGGGGAGTGGAGGAAGACACTTGGCCTTTGGGGACATTACTATCTCCTTGGTAAAGTAAGGTTAGGTGTGAAAGACACTCCACAGTTGGGCATTTACCATCCTAGATCAATGGTTCTCAGCCTGAGGGTTGAAAGGCTTCGGGGTGGGGTGGGGGTAATTGACCTTTTCACAGGGGTCGCCCGAGACCATTGAAATAGATAGTTATCACTCATCCACAGAAGGCTGAAGGAGGATAATGACGTCAAGGCCAGCCTGAGATACTGTTTCAACATAAACTAATACATAGCAAATTGAAGGAAAAACAAGGTGGTCAAAGGGGCTGGGAAGGAATCATCCTTCTGAATAAATGTAGGAAACAAAATAAAAGGACTTTAAATTTATGTGATGAGATGACTATAGCCTCTGTAAAAAGCATGGGGAGTGTTCCTGAGCCCTCCCTGTAACACAAAGTAATACTCTCTTCTATGACCATGAAAATACCTCCCAAACTATTATATCCTTTTTTCCCTGTTCTTATTTGAAAGAAAATGGAGAAATCCTCATTTTTTAAAAAAAAAAAAAAAAAAAAAAAGATAGTTATCTGCATTACAATCCCTAATGTTAGCAAAATTACAATTATGAAATAGCAATGAAAGTAATGTTATGGTCGGGAGTCACCACAACATTAAGAGGGTCGCAGCCTTAGGAAGGTTGAGAACCACTGTTCTAGATCCACAGTAAAGGATGGAGAAGGTACAGGAGCCCATTTCTCCAGGGGCAAGTTCAAGGTGTGGAAGACTTGTTTCTGAGGCTCCTCCCAGCTCCTTTGGCTTACATCTTGCCCTTTTGGAATCGGAATGCCATCACATCTCACTGAAGAAATAAGATGGCAAAAACACCAAGAAGGCTCTCAGCGTGACAAATTCTCTGGAGAATGCCAACTGGTGTTTACCCAGCTCCAGTCCCACACCGGTCATTGGAACTGTCCACTTAACAGGCATGGGCTCCTCCCTCTCTCGTTTCCCAATGTGTGTTTCTGTTTATTGCTGGATCTCCCTGTCAAAGAGAAGGTGCTCACTCAGCAAACCCAGTCTAAATCTGGACTCCACCACTGGTATTCTTTGGGACCTCTGTACTCTTAGCAGAGTCTGGGGCAACACCCTGACACCAAACTCAAAAACATTCTTCTTGCAAGTACATGAATATTCATGCTGACTGGGATAGTGTATAAATAGTTGCTTGTTAGCCATTTCTGGTCAAGTTTTATTCCTGGGTGAGATTTGGTCTCAGGCCTTAAATTTTTTGGTTTCAGAATTTTTTGGAATTGAGAATTGTAGGTATTGGTAGCTGAATAAACACTACTCATTAAAAAATTAAGTTACTACTATATCTAAGACATTCGCTCTGGACACACACGCTTGCTTCTGCTGTCTTTACAGTTTAGGAATGATCTCCTGCTTCTTCCACTAGGCTTGATGGTGGTGATGTCTTTTTTGCCTTCTAGGTGCCCCTCCTAGGACTTGACAAAAGTGGATTTACAAGGATCAGTAGGTGAATGGACACCTGGGTAGACTCCTAAGATTGCTCACTACTCTTTCTCTAGGATAGAATCTTTTCTTGTAGTGCATAACATCTTAGAAGGAATTGCTTAGTAATCTGTTCATTTGTTTGGTAGCCTGGACAGGTATTCACAGCCTTGGAGGCCATTGCATATGGATCCTTCTTTCCTGTTGCTCAGGAAACTCTACAAATGGAAGCCCTCCTAGGGATTTAAATTACCATATGAAAAGCTAGAGGTAAGTAGAAATTGTTAGAGGCCTGTTAAAGAAAAGTTACTTTCTCCTAGGCACTAGGAACTAAGTTTCTACCTCTGGCTGGAGACCTGGGGACCCAAATCATTCTGTTCTATCTTCATCCTGCTTTTATAACTCAAGCCAGGTAGGCTTGTCGGTCATCTGACCAGGAGCCCACCCCGCCACCAAAAATGGATTTGAAAAGAAGCAGATTGATTATCATTTTAATAAGCTAATGTGCTGATCCCAGCCAGATTGTATCAGAAGCTCAAAGGAGAGTAACTTCCCTCCACCTTTTCTTTGGACAACAGGCCAAAGCCTAAGCCAGCTTTCCCTAACACTCTAGGCCGCTACACTGGTTCTCTGAAGGCCCCACGCCCCTCTATCCACTCCAGCAGACCCTGTCACCAGACAGCTGCTTGCTGTCCCCGTTTCTGAACACGCCAAAGTGAGGTTTTCTCTTTTCCTCTGCATCTCTTTCCTACCAGCAGCTGCCCAGATTCACAGTTTACCTGCCCTGTTGTTTTTCTTTCAAACTCTAACACTGTCCTGGAGATTCCTTCTGAGTCCCCTTTATTAACAAGACTAAGAACTCAAGAAGGAAAACCTTAGACTCTATGGTGCTAATCTTTTCTTTAAAGAGTGTGTTGGTGGCTTTTCTGCACTAACAGATAACCAGTATGATGTGTTAGCAGTGTGGTGTTGGATACACGGATGGGTTTCAAGCACCCTCAGTCACTTCCGTTACATATTGTGATATCTATCCACCCACTCTTCCCTCCCTTCCAATCCTGTTAGAGCTAATCCCTTTTGTAGTGGTTTCATTACGACATCTATGCCACATACCTGTGTGTACATGTACGGATTTAACCTCAAACCCGGGGACAAACGGCTGAGGTGCCTATTTAACATATGGAAGCAAGCCTGGCCATCAGGTTCTCCCAGCATCCCACATCCCTTCCCTACTTGTTACAAGGTATGACTGGCACACTCTGTCCTCTACCGAAAGCTCTCCAGCCCAGGTGCTGGGCTGCCCTTCCTCCAGAGGCTCTTCCTTACATAATCCAGCCATTTTGGTTACTCACCTTTTTGTAACCTTTGCCCTCTTGCTTAATACACCTGGCTCCCTGTTCTTCACCCCTCCCCCTTGCCTAACCTGCCGCATGGCTCAGAGTTACGTCCACTCTGGCTTCTCCCAGATGTCTTTGCCTCTGGCTAGTCTCTGCCTCTTATCTATAATAAACTTTCTCCTTCACTATATCTAGGAACAGACATGTTCTTCCTTTTTATTTCCTTTTTTCCATTCAGTATGCATATATCACGTTATGCATACATATACTTACATATACATATAATCTTGGATGCACAAAGGAGAGAAAGCATATCTGTCTTTCTGATTCTGCTGTATCTCGTTTAGTCTGATAATCTCCAGTTCTATCCATTTTCCTGCAAATGATGTCATTTCAGAAGCCATCTTCTTTGAAGCCTACAGGGACCTCAAAAGAGTCACTCTGTATAGGAGGAAGGCTGCTTTAGTCATATGTGCAGGCAGATATGTGCATAAGGGCTATAGACCTATACTTGCTTAAATAAGGTCAAGAAGCACTGTACTTAAATGCTAAGCAAACACGCAAATGATTTATGAAGGCACTGTTCTGATGTGACCATTTGTCATTGTGGGAGTATGGCCCATGGTTTAAGTAAATCCTGTTGTTAGCATCTGGAATCAAGAATGACTTTGCCAATGGACTTGACCTCTTGTGACACCATCAGCTCAGTGATAAACCAAGATGGCACTTGGAATGAAGGAATAAAGAGAGGTCCCAAGCAGGACCTCTCTTTATCTTTATCCAAAGACACCAAGACTGGGCTCTGTACTGAGGGTGAAAGGTCATGGTCTGCACAGTGTGCTCAGTATCAACATTTTCCCCCATTTCTTTTGACTTCTTACTATCTGTGAAACGATTCAACCTGGTTTAGCCTAAATCGCTACAACCACAGCATGATTATCTATGAAGTTAGAGAAAAACAAAACAAGAAAACAAAAACCCATATTTGTCTGTTTACTCGATAAATTTAGATATAAAATAATGGGCACACAGGATACAATATGGGAGACCCTGGCTTTCCTGAGAACTAGAAAGTAGGGGTAGAAATCCCATGTTAACTAAAGGACTGACTTTAAAGAAGAGGCCTAGAGAGGGACCTCACTAGGCTTATAAGGAAACATCTGTAAGCACTGATTGCAGCACGAGTCAGGTACTCTCTTAAAATTTTAAAAATGCAAGTTATTTTTTTCTTTAACTCCACAAAAATTGGGCCATGCTGGCTCGAATTTCAAAAGTGTCTCAGAGAGCAATTCAAAAAGGAGATTCTTTGGCCACAGACCTGTTGGCTGTTGAGTTTGGGAAGACTGTGAAATTGTGAACAGTATCTCAAGGAGCTCGCCAGGGGCCCTTGCACATAACCAGTGATGCTGTTCCCAAATATCCAGGCATAAGGGATCCTAGCAAGAACAGGCCCACAGTCCTCATTGTTTTATTGTCTTGCTGACATCAATAAGTTGCTAAGGAAATCTGAATACTGGCAAAAGGGCCTTTATTCCTGACTTGGGATGAAACTCCTCAAGGCTAAGTGCCAAGGTAGTTAGGGCAGGAAGTGCAAGCTGAAAGGTAAAGGGGACTAGGACTTCCTACCCCTTTCTGTCATACTGACTCCTTTCCAGATGAACAGAACTGCAATGGGACGGGGTTTAGTTTCTTTGAGCCAAATGGTGCAGCCTCCACAAAGCAGCAAGATGGCTAACCCCTCCTTGTACACAGCCTTGCAGTGTGCTCTGTGTGCAGGAGAGGGAAAGAATGGAGTGGGTCCCAGTAGCTCATCAGAGACTCCTCACTAACACTCAGAGGACTTGTGGGTCACTAATTCAGAAGTTTCCTTTGGGGAAACAAATGAGAATGGATCAGGTTAACATTTGCAAGTAAAATAACTTGTTCCATTCCAAACTAACCAGTTATGTTTCTTGAACATTCTGCCAAAGAGGAAGAAATAGTGCCTTCCCAGGTTCTCAGTTGGCTCTGGCGTCTTCTCATCTATCATTGGGGTAATACGTTCAGAGTGGCATTTTGTAATGACAGAAACATCCCAGCAAATCGATAGTTATTTAATTCCCAACAAGCTCTCGAGTCCATTAAACCTGATTACATTCACCCATTTCTGTGGGTGCCGTTATTCTCCTGCACCAGCACTTAATCTATAACAGGAACTTATGAGAACTTTCAAAAGCAATTTCAGCATCAATCAGCACGGAGTGAAATGAGCGATTTGCTTGTAATTATTTATCGGATAGGGCAGCACAGGGGCCCGACAAAACTCCAGCCTTTGACCTTCACCCCAAATTTCCAACAGAAGCCAAAAGCACTGTTACTATGCTCCACCTTCAAGTCCTAAGATTCATGTTACCATCTGGCCACAAATTCCTTTCCTTGTTGTCAGGACCACTCTCTGCCTGGCCTATTTACCTATAACATAGACGCATAGTAATAGCATACATCCAGGGTAATTGGCAGTTCTGGTGCTATCTGGACAGACTGCAGGATAGATTCCACCACCCAGCTTCTGACAGTTAATAAAAGGTCACAGTCACAGAATGAGAAGGATATTTGTTCAGAATCCTCCACAGAAGTCGTCATTAAAAATATGAGTTTTGTAGAACTCTCAAACAGAGAGTGCTTGGTGGGGGTGGGGCTACAGGAGAAAAGCTTAAGTGTTGTACTGCATATATTTAATTTTCCTTTCGAACAGAAAGGAGACTTAGGATTTATTATCCAAGGTTGGTTATTTCTAAAGAACAGCAACAAATAGCCACTTGCTTCCTACAATGACCCACTTCTATCACAAGTGGATGTTGGCTCTCCAGAGAACTGCAGGCGTACACCCAGAAGCAATGGGTTTGAGTGACAGCATGGAGGTACAATAAGGCAAAGAAACAGGTCCCAGTTTCTTGCTAGCACATGAACCTCTCAGCACACAGAATAATAGTTTCAGCAGTCAAAACAACAGGCATCCCAACTTCTCCCTGGCTGCCAAAAATACAAACAGTTAGCATGGGATTTCCAGAATAACCTCTGAACTTCCTAAGGAAACCATTCTCAATGTTCCCTCTTGATGTGGGTCACCTCTCAGATTCAGAAGGGGGAGCTTCTCTCTAAAGAGACAACCTGTGTGGGGTGCCCTCCACAGCGCTCTGTATTTCCTGCCCTTCTGTTTCTGGGGTTAAAGCCTTTAAGCAAGCCATATCATGATAAGTTACTGAGCCTCATGATCTGCTCTGGGAGACCCAGTCCCTTGGAAAGCTGAGGAAGAGAGCAAACCTTTTGCCCCCTGGTCAACCTCCTGAAGCAGAGGCATGAATGTTAAACAGCACCCAGATCAATACAAGCAAATACAGCTCAACTACACCATTTATTCATCCATGAGAGATGTCAATAGCCAGATTAAGGTGATCCATCTTTTTGATTTCCTACTGTCTTTCCTTTGACTACACGAGGGCTTTTTTTTTCTCTTCCTGTATTAAAAGTGTTTGCTTTCTCAACCATAAAAATTCCAATTATTACTCAGAGCATTCTGGAGTTAAGTTGCTTGCTGGCAAAAGCCATGAATTACCTGCATCAGTCCTGGGAAGTAGGGGGCAGCAGGCACAATCATGGGCACGCCATAAGAATGCAGAAGGACTCCTTGCGACGCCAACATGCTTTAAATGGAGGCTTTATTCCCTCCAAGGCTGAACACATCAATAGAGAGTTAGAGGGGGAAAGAAATCTATAGACCCAACTTCTTCTCAACTACAAAGCCGAGCCAAATCGCTTCTGTCAGGAGCCAAGTGCTCATCCACAGGCGGCGGAGAGGGGAAAGGAAAGAAAATTCTGCATCAGCAACTCTTAATGTGAAAGTTTTCTTCCCAGACAAGGAAGGGACGCGGCAGCTGCAGGGTCGGAGCTACCAAAATGGAAGGAGCTATTTTGGGAGCAGCTCGCCCGACATGACTAACCAAATACTCTTCATTAATGTAGTCCTCAGTCCAAGGGAGATGGAGTGACAGGGAATCAGGGGGAAAGAGAAGGCATTTGTCCTGGGGAACTGGGCCAAATTGCAAGGGGCTGGGTCTACATGGGATTTTTAGAGAGAATGAGGAATAGAAATGTGTAAATTTACATTACAATCAATTACAACTTAGAGAACTTAAATCTTTACCCACATAAACCACCACCGGGAGCCTAGATTTAAGTTCTAAGTTGCAACTGATTGTTATGTAAATGTACAGACTGCCCTATAAACATGAAGACCTGAGTTTGGATCTCCAGTGACTATGTAAGAAGCCAGGCAATGTGGCATACATCTTTGCTCCCAGCACTGGAAAATGGAGACAGGAGGATCCTGGGTCTCAACTGGAGAGCCAGCACAGCCGAACAGAAAGTTCCACATTCAGTGGTTTAGTAAAAGACCCTCTCTCAAGATGTCAGTAAAAAGCAATAAAGGAAGATACCTGGATCACAGCACATACAGTTTCACACTTATACCCTTTGCCCCACAGTTATGCTCAAAAACCAAGCCAAACCAACCAACAACAAAAACCCACTCAAATCTAGCAGGTTCATGTGAGCAGCTGATTAAAACTTATCTGAGAATACTCAGAGTGTGGTAGCAAACCTCTAAAGTCCTAGAACTCAGACGGTGGGTATAGGATAATCATGGGCTTGTATAGCACGTTTAAGGCCAGCCTGGGCTACATGAAACTGCCTCAAAACATTCGACTCACTTTCCTCCTCTTTGTCACCCAATTTCAGTTTGAAGAGGCAGTTCATAAGTAACAAACCACTAGCTGAAATCTGAGGCTATTAGCTTGGTGGGTTATGGATCTCCATTCTTCCACATCTCTGAAGCAGGGGCTAATCCCAGACCCAGGAAGTAAAGTGGTAACCAATGGGAATCCAGACTCACACTAGGTAGCCACTTTGCAGCCAATAGGAGGCAGTGTTGAGTTTAAAAACCCCTCACACAATCACTAGGTAAGTTGTCACCCTGACATTGCACTGAGACCTGTGATCTAGACATGTGCTAGGTAACAGTCATTGCTATCTTGGGGCCACAGAGCAGGTGCAGCCTTGCTGTTGCTGTGTTTCATCTGTGAAGGGATTTCGCATGGCTTGTATGTGTGTCTTTCAGCTGTGATACATGAATTTGCAGTATATTAAACAAAGATGACAACCCCACCCCTACCTCCACTCTCAGAGATGAAAGGTGTTGAGACATATGCCAAGCAAGAGCTGGAGATGCTTGATTTGGAAGATCAGTTCCAGTGGGATTTCATGGCATGGACTCATGGTGGCTGGGGTGTTCCTTTCTTAGCTATACAATTTCATTTGCCTGCTAGACTCCAGACCCGTTTGGCCATGTAGCAGTGACATGGTGTCACATCACCTGCTTGCATTGTGTAATAGAGGTAGCTAGTTGCCATGGTTTCTACTCTTCCCTTCTCAGTTGGTATTTACCCATCTTTGACTTCAGCCGTGAGGGCTCAGATGACAATAAACTGTTGTATCCATAACAGGGCATATGTGGGCATATTTATTGCTACGCAACTTTGAAACTAGTAATATGGAGCTCTCATGAAGTAAAGTCTGAAGACAATTGAAGATCACCGTTATAGGGCTCAAGTGGTAAAATACTGAGTAAGCATAAAGGACTGCATTCAGACACCCAAGACCTTTGTGATAAGCATAGTAGGACCAGCCTACAATGATAGCACTCATGAGGCATAGACAGGAGGATCCCTGAGGCTCATAGCCAACTAGTCTTGATGAATCTGTGAAATCCATGTGCAATAAGAGTCATGGTCTCAAAAACAAGGAAGGAAGAGATATAAGAAGTTACCAGACATTGACTTCTGGACACACACAGACACACACAGAGACACACACAGACACACACACACACACAGAGACACAGACACACACACACACACACACACACAGACACACACACACAAAGTCACCTTCCATTCAGTCACCCCCTTGCCACAAACCACTTTTCTCTCTAAACAGGATGCACAATATAGATTTTGTCAAAATGATGATCAGCAAGAACTCCAGATACCACCACACGTACCCAACTATTGGCTTTCTCTAAGCCCAATGTCAATTTGTCCACTTTCAGATAGCCAAGGTGTTTTTACACTACACTAATTTTAGTTGCTTGATTTAGCTACATAATTACATTTCTAGATAACGACAGCAGACAGGGTTTGGCAGAGAATTCAATTATTTAAGGCTGGAGGTTTGGCCATCTTGACAAGGTTTCTCTGTAATTGATTCGCATGCATCGGAGTGGCCATGTTGTGCAATCCCGAAAGCTCCCGGAACAGCTGCACACTGACCCTTATTATACGACCGCCCACCCGATGCCGTTTCTAACTTTAGCTTCTGACCATGACATCCAAAACCACATTTCTGAGAAGTTAGCAGCAAGGACAGACACATCACCACGAGATGGGTATATTTTCTAATTGGCTTCCTGTTAACAATCATGACATAGAGACACTCTTCAGTGCTGAGGGAAGGTCCCAGGCACACTGATTTTTGGCTCTCTGGTATTATAAAGTACAAAAGTTGTGGCAGAAGGCAGGGCACACAACTTTTCACTTAGGGCATAAATGGACACATTTGCATCTTGATTACCCAGGTGTAGAAGAGTCTGAGGGCAAACTTCTGCAGGTGCTTTGGAAACTGGGGAATTGTATAAACGGGACAGACAGATCAGCAAAATCAGGGCTGGAGAGATGGCTCAGCAGTTCAGAGCACTTGTTCTTACAGAGGACCCAGAGTATGTCCCTAGCACCCATGGAGTAGCTCACAATAATCCCCAATTCCAATTCTTTTGGTCTTTATGAGCAGCAAATACGCACATGGCACATATACATGCAGGCAAACCTTTGTGGTAAAATAAACGGAAAACAAATGAATGCACAAATACAGTGTATTATCATATGGATTATACATGTATATACATGCAGTTTTACTGAAGAACCGGCTGGTTCAACTTACAAGATGGGAATGTGTCAGGACGGAGTGGCATATACCTGTAGACGGTACATATGGCACTTTCTTTCTTCTTTTCACAGAAGCTGTGCTATACAGTGTTTGCTGTCTCTATCTACTATCTTCTTTCATCTCTCTAAAGCAAAAGACTAACATTTTGGGTGGGGAATTCTTTTTACTTTCCCTGCCAGAAAAAGTATCATCTAATGAGATGCTAAAAATGAAGATCAAATACTATGCACCTGCCAGCCTTTGCGGGCTGCATGGGTAGATTCTTGTCTATCCCAACCACTGCCAGACTTGACCACAGTGAGGCCCAATGTCTCTGATTCTGACTTTCCACTTACTTATCACTCTAGGATGGTTGTAATCCCTGCAGTATTCTAAGCCAATAACAAACAAATGTGGCTAAATGACCACGACTAAGTGAATTAAATGAAACCTCTTTTTTTCTAACAACTGCTTTATTTCCCCAAGCAAAGTACATCTTATATTAATAAGCTCTGAATTTCTTTCTTTGTTCATTTACTAGAAGGTGTGCTACATTTTGTATAGCTCCACACTATCCAGAGGTTGGCATAAACACTCCTTGTGGTTATGTATCCAACATGCAATACTAAGCTCATGATAAAATTTGCAAACTTATAATCACAAAAACAGACAATGAGATAATAAAATACAGAGGAAGAGATGTGCTAATAGTGGCTGACAGCACAGCCAACTGCCCCAGATACCCTGTATTCAAAATGAAGGGCCAAATAGTGTTGACTGTCCTGGGTTTTCCTAGATATTAAGTAACTGTAAGTATATATGTGACAAATGGTGATCACTCTATTCTCTGAGTTCCAAGCATTCAATACCTGGTTACTGGAGCACACAAAAGCACCCAGGGACAAGTGCAAATGAATGACTGGTCTGTTTTCATACGACTTTATTAAGAGGCATTGAAACTTATATATCCTTGGGTTTTCCTGGAGCATGGAATATTTTTCTCCCTTAAATGCTTTCAACCACTTAAAAGTGTAAACTGAGCCAGGCATGGTGGTGCTCACCTGTAATTGTAGAAGTCTTGGCTCTGATATGGGAGGGTGAAGATGTCAAAGCAAGTGAGAAAGGGTGGGGGAGGGAGGAGAGTGAAAGTCCCTTTCTAAGAAAGAAAAGATGGAAAGAAAGGAAGGAAGGAGGAAGGAAGGAAGAAAAGAAGAAAGGAAGGAAGGAGCAAGGGAGGGAGGGAAGGAGGGAGGACAGACAAGAAGGAAGAAAGGAAGGAAGGAAAGAAGGAAGGAAGGAACGAAGGAAGGAAGGCCGGCAGGCAGGCAGGCAAGGCAAGGCAAAGTGTCAGCAGGAGGCCAGGCCATTTGTGTCCTAAGGATTCTGGTGACCAGTAGATATCCCCCAAGAGACAAAACCCAGCCCAAAGAAAGGATAAGGATGACATCTCAACACTGTGAAAGAGCTAATATTTGAAATTGCAGTATGTAAGTGTAGGTGTATGGTGCTTCTCAAGGGTCTAGGGGATTTAGACATAATGGGGTCCATTTCATTGTCTGAGCCATGACTCAGACCTTGGAAGGAGCAGTGTCTTTCCCAAGAGAAGCTGTGTCTACATGAGCCTTCCCAGCAGCTCTTGCCAGTTTCTCCCAGAGAAGCTGAGGCTCAGGCACTATGGGTTAACCACCCAAAACAAATCCTACAAAAGATTTCTCCTGCCTTGCTGCTGATCAAGTTTGGTTGTACTGTGTATAACTGCTTTTTTTATCTTGTAGAGACAGAGCATGTGTGTGTCACCACATGGACTCTCACAGATGGCTGAACCACACCATTCCTTTCCAGGCAAAGTTGGGCAACAGAAGACCTCTTAGAGAATTCGAAGGTAGTGGTGATATGGGTTTGGACCTGGCCTCATTCAACGTTCAATGTCCACCAGATAAAGCACTGTTTTCCTCCTTTTTCTCTTTCTTTTGCTCTTCCTTTCCTTTTTTTCCTTTCTTTTGTCTGCAACCTGCCCCAGCTAATTGCCTTTATGAAAGACTCCCATGTTTCAAGTTTCCTTTCAAACTTGCTGACTGTACACAAATTCTCTCCTTTTTCATCTCTTTCTCTTTTCCTTCCTTCATGGTCAACTATGTTGGTCTACGTAGGTGGTCATATTTTCTGCAAAGCGTTCTCTATCACCACATGCAGAAATCATTGACCTTCATCTTTTGGAATTATTTTAGTGTTACACTTAGTTCCAAATGTTGTCACATTGGATCATGACATGGAGGGTGATCATCCAGGGGTGGTATGTGGTTGAGCCAAAATGGTGGTTAGATAGGCCTTAGGCTATTCCTCAGTGGTTAGAGATCCTGTCTACTATGTACGAAGGCCCAAATTTTATCCCTTGCACCACCAAAACCAGGTATGGTGGTGTACAACTGTAATTCTAACGCTCAGAAAGGAGAGACAGGAGGTTCACAAGGTTAAGGACACCCTTGGTCAGGATGGGATACAGGAAATCTGTCTCAAAAAAGGAAAAAAGGAAAGAAGAAAGGTGAATTAGCGATTGGATAAATACACTATCCTATAATATTTTGCAGAAAAGTTTACTGAATACATGTAAGCAAAATGAAGAGGCTGTCTCACAAGAAACTAAGAGCTATCTGTAGCTCCAAGATCATCTCAAGGGACTCAGGGAGCATGGCTCATCAGATAAATCGGGAGTGTTACAGTGGTGGAGCTAGTGTCAGGGGTTAGCTCTGTCATCATTTTTTCCAGGGTGACATGCTCTGTCTGGAACACTCATCTCCACAGCAGTGACACAGAGTGCCTATACCTTCCCACAGGTGTGTTGAGGCAGTGGAATGACAGGTGGGATGTGGGTGTCCCTGGCACTTGAAATGTGCTTAGAAGTGCTAACTTTATTTTCATCTCTTTCTTTGGAGTGTCTGTAACATGTCTCTGCAAGGTATCTTCTCATCTGTGATCCTCATGGCAGATCTATGTCCTGAGTGTCCCTTCAACACTGACACCGAGGCCTCTGTCAGCATCTTATTCAGCTACTTACACTTCACCTACTCTCTTTCACAGATGGGCCAGCACCTCAGGAAGCATCTGGGTGCAAGCAAGCCTATCCATCCTATGGCTCAGAATATCTATGAATGTGGCTCAACACAAAACCAGATTCTTAAAACACCGAGCTTCCTGTTATTTTTGTTGAAACAGGGTCTCATGGAACACCCCTCAAAATCACCATGAGGGTCATTTGAGCTCCTGATCTTTCTGCCTCTACCTTCCAAGTGCTAGGATTATAGACACATATTATCACCCACAGTATTAGTGGTTCAAGGGACTGAACCTGGAGCTTTCTGTATGCTAAGTAATCCCTTTATCAACTGATTCACTTTCCTAACCCAATGGTTTCTTCAACTTGATGGCACAGTTCTTTAGCATGAACCTTGTAGATGGCAATATCCTGTCACAATGTGGAAAGTTTAGCTATTTTTATCAGATCTTCTAGATATTATCCCTGTTTCTTAGCTTTATAATCTATTCAGCTGAGATCCCAAAACATCTCAGTTGACTTGTCCTAGGGCAGGAAACATATGGCTAGAATTTCCATTCAGGGAAGCTACATTTGGTCTTCCCTGCTTTCTCTTCCATAGTTTGCTCTTCCCCATGGTTAAATGCCCTGTCGATTACCAGGGAGCAGCTATCTCCACTGCCGGCTCATCAAGAAGGACCATGTTCAGAGAGTAGCTGGAACCAACAGTGATGAATGTGACTCACCACCTGACTTTGTTTTAGTTCCACCCAGTGAAGGTAGAAAGGCTGCTTAGACGAGCTGAATACAGCTTCGACCTCAAAATCACATTCCTTGACTTATTACATAATGTTTACATTCTTGAATGCCAGTGTTCTAAAAATTGATAAGTTAATTCTCAGAATGGAGGAGATGGGCTTCAGAATATGATACAGCACAGCACCTGAATCACATCAACTTCAAATAGTACTAAGGGAGGAAGCTCATCATAGAAAGCCTCCACAGACCATGGGAGCACACACGAGGCCAGCAAACAGTGCTTGCTCTGGCTGCAACTTACCCTATCACTATAGCATCTTCAGTGGATGGCAGAAGAGTTACATCCAAGAACAGAGGCCATATCCTAAACCCATTATGGATACTTTTCAATGTAAATGCATAAGTGAGTTCATTCGAGGAAAGGTTGATACCTTTCCAATGTGATATCCTCACATTGATACCAAATTCATTATGGGTGTTAGCTATTTTATTATTTTAGTTGTATTTGTGTGCCTACAGGAGGTTATTTGTATCATATGCATGCAAGTTCCCACAAAGGTCAGAGGGAATTGGATGTCCTAGAATTAGAGATACAGCAGGTTGTGAGTTGACTGATGTGGGTGCTGGGAACTGAACCAGGTCTTCTGTAAGAGCAATAAGCACTTTTTACCCTTTAGGCATCTCTCCACCCACAACACAGTAA
This sequence comes from Rhynchomys soricoides, assembly GCA_019843965.1. Lineage (NCBI taxonomy): Eukaryota > Metazoa > Chordata > Mammalia > Rodentia > Muridae > Rhynchomys > Rhynchomys soricoides. The sequence continues at coordinate 28,581 of JADRCH010000168.1, forward strand.
CTATTCTTGTGCCTTGGGATCTATTCCTTCACTACCTAGTATTCCGCATCATGCTAGATCACCTCATCGGACACACTATAGTCTATGTCATTCAAAGTCTCTGTCGCTTAGACAGCGTATCTATCACCTGAGAACATGGGTAGTAATTCTAACTTATGGGGTGGTAGAGGATTTAGTATGTGTGCGTGCATGGCAGATGTGTGGACATTTGAAGAAAAGCTTGAGTGCTCATCCTTCAGTACCTTTTGACTTTTGTTTAAGGCGGGATCTCTCACTCAGTGGCTTGGAACTTCATGGTGTTGGCCATGCTAGCTAGCTTGTGAGCTCCACCAATCCCCATCTCTGTCTCCCTTCTCAATAGCCCTGGAATTACAGATGTGTACCATAATGAACACTTTCTTATTTGTGGTCTATGAACTCAAATTCAGGTCCCCATGCCTGTGAAGCAAGCCTTTATTGACTGAGACAACTCCCCAGCCTTAGGCTATGGTTTAAACAGAAACCATGTTCTAAAGTATTTAGCTGGAGAACTGACCCATAGTGGTAACCCCTGACTGGTGATTGTTGTCATAATGAGAGTAGACAGAGCAGCAGCTGGTTTGGCCCACTAAGTGAGTAACCTCAAATTTTTCCTGCTAATTTTCCACTGCTAACTGGTTAAATCAAGTGCGCTTACAAGTTCAAACTCATGCCTTCTCAACTCCACATGGTACTTCCTTCCATCTCCCAAATGAAAAAATTAACATACACATGTCAACAAAGGATACATGTATAGCTTCTAAACATGATAAAGAGCTTTAAAACCAAATTATGATACAGTCAAGTGCATGTTTCATGAAATAAATGGTGCCTTTAAACTGAAGAATCTGGGACAACATGTCACTCTCCCTAGTAGTATTGTCCCATCTCCAAAAATGGTTAGGAAGGTGCACAAAGTAGGCCTATCCTTGAGGACTCTGCTAATGACCATTAGAAGTTTGAGCCCCTAGCTGTGCAGATACCACAGAGCTTCTCTTGGTTCATTAAGTGCTTCTTGACCTGATTCTCCTCTGAAAGCCAGACTGACTGGCTGAATGAGCAAATCTAAGAATATCAGCCCCTCGCACCATCTCTGCTGAGATCAACAATGCTTCAGGAACTGACCTCTGACCTGTCTGGGGATGAATGGCAACTGGCTTGGAGAATTTGTTGACCTTGCTTGAGGCAAACAGCTATTCCCTGAGGACTCTCCCATTCAGACTGAATAATCAGCTACTCCTTGTACATCCTTGGTGCCCTCCCCATATCCCTTACCTTCTGTTCTGCAGGTGCCTGTAGGGGCTGGGCACATAAGATGCTTCAAATAGCTATATTCTCTAGCTCTGGGAGGGAAGCTGCTCCATCCCATCTTCATACCGCTGACCAATGGGCTGAACCACCTGGGCTGCACTATCTGCTCTGAAACTTGCAGCTGGTCTGGAATCTTACAAATAACACTCTGCATGGCAGAGACCCATTGTATGTTCTCTGTCAAAATGATCGATGGTCAAGCAAGTAAGTTTGGGGATTTCTCTCTCTCTCTTTCTCTCTCTCTCTCTCTCTCTCTCTCTCTCTCTCTCTCTCTGTACCTACCCACCTACTCATTCACCTATCACCTCATCCCCCACTCACTCATGTACTTTCTCAGCCACCCCTCTACCCATCCATACACATACACACACACACACACACACACACACACATACACATGCACACAGACACACACACATACATCTATCTGTCCATGTACCCACCCATCCATCCACCTGTTCACCTATCAACTCATCTATCCAGCTTTGTTCACTCCCTGTCATCTGTCAGCGAGGAGTTAATGACATTCCCGGTGCTTCTCATCCTTCCTTGTCTCATCCTTCATCTCTTCAGGCTCCTGAGCCACGTAGTCACTATCGTGCACTCAATGCTTGTTGCTAGACTTCATCCTCATTCCTGCCCATCATTCTCTTGGTTCATCTTCCCCATCCTACTGGAGTAGAGTCTGCCATATTAAATGCACTCCTGACAAGAAAACCATGACAAGATTGGGGATGTGACAGAACATAAGCCTGTGTCAGAGCTGGGCCCTGAACCAAAACAGATAGAAAACACCTCACTGTCAACAACCGTGAAACTCATTCTTGGCATATGGTACCCATTAACCTGTTGTAAGAGCCATGGGCCTAGGCCAACGTGACCATGGACGGCTTCTGCATTCTCAGCCCTCAGGTTCTCATTCAACCTCAACCACTCTCATGATAATTGCATGTTAACAAAACGCCAAAGCAAAGGTGAACAGAGGACTTCCACATTTGCAGACAAGTTGACCTTTACCATTTTGCTGACTCTTCTGAAGCTGAAAATCAGCTGCTAACAGGAGGCAGTTCTGTGCACCTGAGAGAGAAGCCAATACAGAGAACAATAGGGAAGTATCATCCTGGAAGGAGAGGACCATCACAAGAATGACACCCTAGAAAGGCCTCCACACATGCTTGTCCAACCTACAGTCTGTGGGCTCATGTGGCTGAGGATAGCTATGAATGCAGCCACTCATAAAATTGTGAACTTACTTAAAATGTGAGATTTGTTTTTCTGCAATTAATATTTTTTTTGTAACTCAATCACATGGGTTCTCAAGCATGGACATTGTAAATGACAACACATGTCACAAAAAATAAATGTGTGAGTATACTTGCAACTCAGGCTTGCAGGTTGGCACAAATCGACTCTTTTTTCCTCAGTATGGCTCAGAGGAGCCAAAAGTTTGGCTAGCCCTGCTTCAGGTCTCCCTAGAGGATGGTGTAGTTCCATGATATTCCTTGATTTTTTTTCCTAGAGTAGCTTCTTCCCTGGGGCTGAAGCAATGATTCTCAGTTCTTATTTGTGATGCATGGGACACTTGGATATTTCAGTCTTCATCCCAGAAAAATTGCACATCATTTGGGAAATTTCCATGTCACTCATTGTATAGGTGTAATGTCTGTCCCCTCTGAGATTCACCTGTGGATTCTAGAGCAGTCTTCTGATTTGATGTGAGATTTTGGATTATAGCTTTTAGAAAGACTGGGTGTGTACAAAATGAGACACTCTAACTGATGCTCACATGAACAAGCCAGATGGTCATCCTTATGTGAGACTAGACTGATGTGTTTGCCAGTCCTTTGCCTCTGAGGACCCAGACCTTCTACTCGGAAGACCCATCCACAACTTGGCAGGGGTTGGAATTCAAGGTGGTAAGAAAGCTGTCATAGCTTTAATTGTCAACTTGATACAATCTAGAATTGCCTTAGAGGGGAATCTCAAGGATGGACTCTCTAGATCAGATTGGCCTGTGGGTATGTCTGATAAATTGTCTTGATTATGGTAACAAATGTGGAAATTCTAAAGGGGCAGTTCCAATCCCTAGGTTTGATTCCTGGACTCTACAAAATCGAAGAACAAACATGTGCTGAGCACAATCGTGGATGCATCCACTTTCTCTCTGTCCTCAATTGTGGGTGTGACTGACTGTGTCCAGGATCTGATACTTTCATTATCCCAAAGAAATGAACTATACCCTGAAAGTGTGAGCCAAATAATTCCTTCTCTTAAGCTGCTTTTGTCAGGAGACGTCACAGCAACAGCAAGCAAAGCTAAAAACAAAAGCACTATGGGGAAAGACCAGGGTATGCTTTCCTTCTAATGAATGCTCCTTTCAGCTTCAGGCTGGAAAACAATACTATCAAACAAGAGAGAAGGGGGTAGACATCATAGGACACTCAGCCAGTCACAGGAGGGATGCATAAGAAGTGGGGAATTTACTTGTGTTCACAACTCATACAATATAGATGCAGGACAAGACACGGAAACAGGGTCCCCAGAGCTACTTTCTACTGGGCTGGCTGACTCAGGCTCCACTGAAGACTGTCTGGAGAGCTGACTGGGACTGGACATTTTCTCCTCAATGTCATGGCCAGGCAGCCGGTAGGAAGCAAGAGCCTCTGACAGGTGGGATTCCAACTTCCCAGATTAGCAGTGTCCTTCTGGGACACACCAGGGACATCAGAGGCAGAGCCACCCTGAGTGGCCTCATTTCCTCTATGGATCTTACATTACAATCTATTTTTAGATCGTTTCTAACAAGCCATGGACACTATTTATTATTTGCCAGGCACCTTCTAACCTTCTTGTTTATTAACTCATATAATCTTAATAACAATTCTATACGCTAAATCCTATTACTAACCCTATAGATCTGATAGAGACACTGAGCAAAGAGAGGTTATGTAACTCACTCAAAGCCTCCAAAATCTCAAGAAGGGGTGTGTGTGTGTGTGTGTTTCCTTAAGATCTTTAATTTACTCATTAAAAGACCCTAATTTTCTATCATAATGGCAAAGTATTATATACGTATTGACTGTGAACTTAGAGAGTGGAGCCAAGGTCTGACCCTAACATTTCCCTTCTGTGGTGCCCTAGACAAGTTACTTAGCCTCTCTGAAACTCAATTAACTCTCTTACATACCAAGGGTGATCCTATTCTTAGGTGGAGTGTTCACTAAAGAATATAACAATGTATTTATCAGTCCATTTTGAAGTATCAAAACTCTGTACATAAAGCCCAGATCTTACCATGACCCTGTGTGTTCACAACCCAAGTGGAAGATCAGGCACTTAAGTGACTACTACTACTATGATCTTTCTTGAATCAATAAATCTTCATTTTTGCTTTAATTGGGCTCCTGCCCTCACAACTAACATATTTCAGAATAATCTAAAAGTGGCTGGGAAATACTGCAAACCCATACATTCGAAAAAGGGAGGCTGGGTGGGACAGTGGTGGAGCACACCTTTAGATCCAGTGCTTGGGAGGAAGAGGAAGGTAGAGTTCTGAATTTGAAGGCAACTTGGTATACAGAGTGAGTTCCAGGATAGCCAGCGCTATACAGAGAAAACCAAAAACCAAATCAAACCAAACCACACTAAACAGCAAACTGGGCCTTTAAAAAAAATCTGTCTGTCTGTCTGTCTGCCTATCTACCTAGCCTATCTTTTTCTATACTTCTATCTATATCTGCCTATCATTTATATGTATACAGTTGTATTGTACACATGTCATATGTGAGCAGTGTGTAAAGGCCAAAGGTCAATTCCTTAGGCACCCTTTGCCTTGTTTTGGAGACAGATTCTCTCAGGAGCCCCATATTCTCCTGATAAGGCTAGGCTGGCTCTCCAGTAAGCCTTAAGGATTCGCATGTCTCCATCCTTCCTCAATATGGGGTTACAAACATGTACCACCATGCCTGGCCTTTTAATGTATGTTGTAGAGATCTCAGTCTGGTCTTCAAACTTATATGCCAAGAACTTTACCTACTGTGCCATATCTCTAGCACTTGTTCATTTTAAATGCAAACTTTGATTTTCATATATATATATATATATATATATATATATATATATATATATAATAAGCTGGTTTTGAACTTACAATTGTTCTGCTTCCCTTAGAGCACTGGGAGCCCCCAGGCTAAAAAACTTCTATAGAACTCAATGTACATCGGATACAATTCTCATCACTGGAAGACTTTGACTCAGTCTTTCTAACAGTACTCAGAGGTCCCCTTCTACACAGGAGAGCACTGGAGCCACTCATGAGTGACATGTCTAGTCTTCCACACCACACCTGTCTGACTCCCAGTCCTCTCTCCCTTTTCCTGGGTACCACTAAAGAGCTTGTTCCCCATTCATGTACCCACATAATATACTAGCATTACTCTCAAACCTCTAAGTCCTCAGAAAGGCTCTGTGGGTGGTAAATGAGAATTCCAAGATATTTTTCTGGAGAAGTGCCACTGCTTTGGAGCTACATCAAACCGATGGCACAATCTCCCCTCCATTTGTACCCAGGCATATCACATTGACAGAAAACAGATGCCCCTCTGTCCATATATCTTCAAATAATGCCTAGCATGGACAGTTGCCTGTCTCTTCTACAGATGCAGGAACGTGTGCAACCTGGCATAGGTACGGATAGCTCTGCATACCCAGCCATCGCAGGTCTGAGCTCAACAATCAGCACTCCAAAATGTGCCTCCTTTTCTGTTTCCATCTCCCTCAACTAACTGCTTGGAGGCAAAGGTGGGGATTCACAGAGGCCAGGATGTACATTTGTTTCAGGATTACCATACAGATCTTACCTCCCTGGAGTCTCCATGGCTGGCCTCAAAGATGAATGTGCCTTTTAGGACCAAAATAGAACAAAGGGCTGAAAAGGAACTAAAGGATTTAAAATTAGAATGGAGGAAAAAAAAGAAAGAAAGAAAGAAAGAAAGAAAGGAAGACAGGAAGGAAGGAAGACAGGAAGGAAAGAAGGAAGGAAGGAAGGAAAAACAAAACCTCCGCCCTGAAAGAGTCTGCCTTAACCCCTTAAAAATCAGCAGTGATGTCCATTTTGAGTATCATGGGTCCCCATATGTCTGTCCCTTCCCACTGGGATCCAACATTTGCTATAGCTTTTTATCATGCTGGCTAGCGATATGTTCATCTGCCTGCCTTGTGGAACAGCCTTGGTGTTATTTTTATGATGACTCTGAGCCTTTTTTCATGTTGCACTCCGCCAGAACTCTGGAGCACCACACACCTGTTCTGCACAGAACACAGGAGGAGATAGAGATGGGTCTCATGGAGGGAGGGGTTAGGTGGCCATTCCTGCCTGCTCTGAAAAGCCAAATGAAAAGAGAAGAAGCTGACAGAAACCATGAGGTACCTTTTCTGCCTTTGAAGCTATATTATGTGCCAGCACTTTATTGAACCAACATTCTCTGTGTTCACGGGTTTGTTGAGAGCAGCAAGACTCAGATTTGTTTTACAAATATGAACTCAGTTCAGTCTCACAATGACTGAGTTTGAGTACCCCAGCTCCTATAATTGGTTCAGTCTCACAATGACTGTGCTTGAGCACCATAGTTCCTGTGATTGGTTTAGTCTCACAATGACTGAGCTTGAGTACCATAGCTCCCATGATTGGTTCAGTTGCATAATGACCGAGCTTCAGTACCATAGCTCCTCTTTTGCAGGTTAGAAAAACAGAGCATGTGCTGAAGGCAAAATAGCACCCCGGGGTTTATAGGTGAGACTCTTCTACTATATTGTATTCTTAGTGTTACTGTCAACACCTATTGATCACTGTTGCCTATAGCAACACCTGCCTTTCCACCATAGCCACCATCACTACCATCTTGACCTCACCATGAGCACCTCAACCCTAATTTCCATCTCTGTAGTCACCTACCACTGCAACATTCCACTATCATCATGCACATCAATGCCACCTACAACCAACATGCCCATTACCACCTCCACCTCCAATATCACCTGCAACAACATCATAGCCACCATTACCACCATCTCAATCTTAATACAGGTCTCTCAGCCAGTCACCATCATCAACTTCCACTGTCCCATCCATCATCACCAAGAGGGTGCTGGCCTGCATTTCCACTCCCATGTCCTTCGGCACCTCTGTTTCTCTATGACCACCACAGTCTTCAACTCCACCTCACTGCCACCACCATGCTCATTCCCATTGTCACCTGCTAGTCTATGATGCTACCATCACCAGAAACTTGACCTCTCTGCATAGCCAACAGCGTTGTGTCTCCACCACTGCCACCAAGACCCTCAATTCTGTGGAATCACGGGCACTTAAATCTCTCACTATCACTTCTTTCTTTACTACCCCCAATAAGAGTAGACTGTAGACATTTATAGACTTTTGCCTGTAGTTTGATATCACGCTGGATCCTGTCGAGCCCACTCCATGTTATGTTCCCAACCATGCTATGCTCCTTACCCTATAGCCCTTTCTATTGCTCAAACATGGAAACCAAGTTCTACAACAGTTCATAATTATGCCCAAATAGATAGTCATAATTCTATAAGATTTTGACACATTTAGGTTCCAAAGCCAGACCTGTGTGTGTGTGTGTGTGTGTGTGTGTGTGTGTGTAAGGTTGCTGGTCAGACAGAAGTTGTAGAAGTTGATCATCCTCTCCGTCCACCATGTGGGTCCTGGGGATTAAACTCAGGCGGTTGATCTTGGCAGCAAGCGCCTCTAAGCACTGAGCCATTTAGCTGCCTCTGTAGTGATTTCATTGTTGTGGGCCTCATATGCTCTTCAATTCCCGGCTGGATGGGTTTTGTTACTAGATCATGTTGTGCTAAGAATATGCCACTGAGGGTTAAAAATCAGCATTTCTTTTCTTCGTAGTGCCCTAGAAACTCTTATAGCCTGTCTTCAGTAGCTGCACACCTTTGTCATGTACAGTGTTGTAATTGCTGGCTTGAATTAAAAGACATCATTTGAGAAAGTCACACACACACACACACACACACACACACACACAGGCTCGTATGCTATAAAAGAGTGAAGAATCCGCTCTTTCCATCCGCACATCATCATCTTGGTAGGCATGATGATAAAGGAGGAAATGTGCTTGGATTTTTATGTGTTTTTTTTTTTTAAATTGATATTTTCCACGATGCCATCAAAAGCTATCTGAACAGAGGGATGTTTATTTGGGTGAATCACCAGCTTTGCACAAATCCCAAGTGCTAATTGCATAATGGGTCTTTATAGAATGCCATAATATGGGTTCGGCTGGTTTCTCTGTTTTGGGTTTGAAAAATAGATTGTTTAATAAGCCATCAAAGCTATATGTTAGCCAAGTAAACAAAGGAGCAGATGTTGACTGCCGTCTTGTGCCTCGTAGACATAATTAAAGACAACGAGGCACTGGCGGGTTCAGAGAATGGAGGACAAACACAGACACAGAAACACGCACAATAGGATCATCGGAGTCCCTTTCTGGGCACCTGCTTTCTCCATCTGAAATACTGTATCGTATTTCCGGTCCTGAGGAAACATGGCAAAATCTTTTCTTTACTTATGTAAATCTACATTCATTCTGCCCTCTGCTTTTCAAGAAGACAGTGTAGTGAAAGTCAGCCTTTCTCAACAAATCTGTCTCAATTTCATGACTGCTGAGTGGCTCATGAGGTCGTTTTTTCTAAAAAAGGGTAATTTTTTTCATAGGCGTAAATGTTGGTGAGGAACCAGTTAGCACCCAAATTTTGATATTTATCAAAGGGATGCAAGCCCTTGTTTTGAGTGGGAGGCTGAGCGGAGCTTCAGCATTGGGTTGTACATTTGATTCTTGTGTGCAGAGCTCTCTCCGCTGACATGCTTATTTCCTAAAAGCTCTTCCCTTTTCCTCTAGTCCCAGCACTTGGAAATTCAGAATTTCATCTACCTGAAAGCCATCTTCTTGGCTAGAACACTTAAAGTATTGCTTGAAGTTCCTAAATATTCCTGCTTCTCTCTTCAAGCTCCTACCCAGTCCTACCCTGGTTTTGCATTCTTAGTTTTATTGGGGGTGGGGTGGGGACAGGCACACATAATAGCATTAAATAATGCAGTCCAGAATGAAAACAAACAGAGAGACAAAGGTGACCATAATGCCGCTCTCTGAGCATGCCATGAAAGAGTTCACAACTCAAAAGAAACTATGTTACCATACCTCTTTTTGCATTAAAAGCAAAACAAACAATCTCCAGGCTTAAAAATCAGAGGGCTCTATGGCTCACTTCATGGAAGTTTCCTAGATCCAGCATTTCAGGCCCACATAAAAAACATTCCCACTTGTTCAAAACAAGGCAGAACTCCATTCTGGTAAATAAAGGAAATTGTGATAATTCTTTAAAACATCCACAAAGCCATTGTCTAAAGAGCACAGGAAGCTGTGTGTTGGCTTGCAGTGAATGAGTGGCATTAGCCTTCGGTCAGCTCGTTTCCTGCCTCCTCTGCAGGTTCTGATGATGCAGACGGAAGAGGATTCTAATGGGGTTGTATGTCTTTATGCTAATAAAGTAGCATCGGCCCATTTTCAGGAGCAACACCAGAAAGCCTAAGCATTGAATGAGAGGCAAATGGGGCCAGGAAGCTTCTAGGACGCCAACCCCTTTACCCTGAAGCACCTAAGCCCAGTTGCATCTCCTCCTTCATTCATTCTTTATGGGAAGGCAAAGCAGTCCGTCCCTCAGTGGATCTGATTCACACAGGCTTGCGCACTCACACAGGCACTCAAACTGTGCACACATGCACACACTGTCTCAGAGCTCCAAGGCAGTAAAGTACCAGGCTCATTTGATTTATGAAGCAGCCTTCACAGCAGCAAGCTAACAGCATGGCCAGCCAGGACCCCACTCCCTGAAATGCCTTTATGAACAGGACAAGGCCCTGCTCGAGAACAAAAGCAACAAAAGCAGCGGTGTGGCTTATCAATCATTAATACAGACGGAGCCAGGCAAGAGCTGTAGTCCCTGCTAGCTGAAGAGCTTTGGTTCAAGCAGGGTTGGGGCGCTGGAATTGGCTTTACAGAAACACACTCTATCACTGTCTGTGGGCGTGACCTAGGAGCCTCACACTTTCTCTTTGAAACCTCCGTAAGTCCAAGGCTTACTAAGTGTCCTAAAATACAAACCAATAAACCTAATGGGTAAAGATGAAATCACATGGCTTATGCCTGTAATGCCAGCACTCACAAGGCTGAGGCAGGAGGACCGCCTAGAGTTTAAGTTCAGACTGTGTCACATAGTGAGTGTGAGGTCAGTCTGAGCTAAGGAGGTAGAGCTTCTCATAGCTAACTAATGTGAAACCAGAATCTGCTTTGAGGAGGAAGGATGTTCAGGACAACCCCATTTCTAACTAGTCTTTCCTTTTAGAGCAAAGCCAAGGGACACTGTGGTCAGTAGGGCTGTTTGGACAAACAGCCTGGCACATGCCTCTTAAATCAAATTCCACCAGAAGCCTCCATGGCAGGATGAGGCAGGACAGACTGCTCACTGCAGAGGATTGTCTAGGTGTAGGGTCTGGAGGAAGAACACTCCATGACTTTAAGCATCAACTCTTCCACTGAAGCTTTTTGTTCTGTGTGTTTAAAAAAAACGAAAGAAAGAAAAAAGGAAGGAAAGAAGGAAGGAAGGAAGGAAGACAGGCAGGCAGGAAGAAACTAAGAACAGAAGAAAAGACAGTCTTTACTGAGCTGGACTTGCTGTTACACAACTCTAATCCCAGCACTAGGAAAGCTGAGGCAGGAGGATTGCTAGGATTTGGATGCCAGGCTATACTTCAAAGCAAGACCCTGCCTCAAAAAATAAATGATAAACAAATCAAGGAAGAAGTAAATATACCGACTCCCTGGAGGCCTGTGTGTAAGATTAAAAGGGATAAGCTGTGTAAATATGCTGAGTCATGTGCTTGCCACCCAGGACTCCATAAACGTTATTGATTATGTCACTATTTTAATTATGTCCTTGTCATCATGGTGCTGAGGACGGCGAAATTCTCTGGTCCCCTCAGTGGACTCACAGTATCTCTTCCTGTTTACAGATAGCGCTTTCTTTCCTAACTGATCCAAAAAAGAAGAAAGGGGGGAGCGGGTGGGGGTGGGTATAACAGTAATAAAAACAAAGTTGGGGAATCCTGAGTTTGACACCGAGACCCCTAGTGGAAAGAACTGAAATTGCACCAACGAGCAAAGACTCCATTCCCTTCCTGCTTCAGCGGCTCCTCAGACTCCTTAAAGAGGAAGTTGGGGCAAAAAGAGAGAAGAAAGCAAAAAAGGAAAAACAAATGCATAGCTTTCTGCAGATTATCTGGATGAGCGAGCCTGTGAGCCCGTGTAAGTAGAGGCGATGGGTGGCAAAGCCAGCGCAGAACTGATCGTAGGATGCCTTTGTGTTTCCAGAAACTCCAGGCGTGACCCAGATGGAGTCCCTTACACCTTGCTCTTCCCAGAATAAAAAAGAATAAAAAGAGACAAACAATCAGACAGCAGGGGCTCTTCTGCTTCTCGAAAGTTTGAGAATGAATCTGTCTGCTTTAGCTATCCATAGCTAGGGCACTTACTCTGGTATCCAAGTCAGGGACCCCAACGCCACCAAGGCTCCTCCTGAAGCTCATAGCTGCATCCGAGCAGCCACTCACTGTGTTGAAGCCTATTAGAATCCGCATCAGCATGTCCCGAGAGTCTCCAGCGCCAGGGCACCACGACATTCTGAATAGAAATAAATGAAGCTCCTGCAGTGTGATTCTGTCAGCTTTTGAGAGTAAATAACTTTGCTACTGACAGGAGCAAGACGATTTTTACTTTCTCTCTTCCTGCCATAGAGCATTAATTGAGCTATACAGCCATATCAGAACCACCAGCAGCAGCAGGAAAGACCCAAAAGAGGAAGCAAAGCAGATAACTGAGCAGACAGGATGGATGAGAGACCCAGAGTAGCCCTAGGTTGCTGGTACCTGTAACCTCAACATAGAAATGCAAATAGAAGTGGGAAGCTTCCAGGAACCAGCCTTCTGCTACCTTAAAACACTTCTCTGTCTTCTAATGTCTACATCAGGATCTGCTTTTTTCCTATCTTGAGTATCTACGGGCTATTTGCTGCATCGCAAGTCCTGAGTGGTATCCCACTTTCACCTCACCAAGAACAATATAAAATGGCCATTCTTAAGATTAAGGTCCAAATCAAGTTAAGTGACTTGCTCAATTCAGTCAGATCAGCTCATGAATAACAGAGTTGGGATTAAGCCTTAGCCTGGTCTACACAAGGGCAAGAGACACCTGCTTTTTGCAGACCATGTTTTGAGGGTTGGACACCCAGGGTTCTAAGGGAAAACCAGTGTTTGCATGCCAATTGGAAAGTCAGTCTCTCTCTCTCTCTCTCTCTCTCTCTCTCTCTCTCTCTCTCTCTCTCTCTTTCTGTCTCTTTCTGCCTAAGATTCCATAATTGCTACTCATTGTTCCTGGAGTATTCCAGGAGAGGGGTGTCATCTTTCAGCCCAGATCTTCTCCAAAGAGCTGAGCACTAACTAACCCAGGCTCAGGAACCAGTTCTCCAGGAAGGAACACCACAGATGCTTGCTGCTATTTCCAATAAGAAAAATCCCATTCTGCAGGTGAGTGCCGGGCAAACATTAAAAGACGCTTTAAGCCAAAACCCTCCTTGTATTTTACTCCTGAGTCCAGGGAAATCTGAGGCCCTTAAATTCTAAACCTGCCTGTACTTTGTTCCACAGCCGCAGAAGAAAAAGAAAAATATTCATTAAGTCTCTGAGAACACACCTTCTGAATTCACCACATTCCCTCTCTGCTTCCTATTCTGTGTGTACTGAAACAACGCAGAGAAAAAGATCAAAACGAGGTGCAACTGTCCAGCCACTATGGCCTTGGTGTGCACGAAGGACCACAGCTGCAGCCTTCTGACTCAGTCCATTGTCTCAGAGCCTCTGTATAGGCTGATCATTAAGTACAGGATGTCTTTCCTTTGCTGTTGGCTGCTGTCTGGGCAGAGGGATGGAGAAGTGACATGAAGAGAGCTGTAAGTTAATTATATAGCCTGTCTCTCTGCATACTGGACCAGAAGAAGGGAGGAAGCAAGCAAGGAAGGAAAGAAGGAAGAAAGAAAGGAAGGAAGGAAGATGTAATTCAAACCCAGGCATGACAGAAACACACTATGGTTCAAGCTGATGTGTGTCTAACTGCAGTATTATAATGTTGGTTAAGGATACTGAGATTCTTCCAGAGACAGGGGCCCTAGGCTTTGCTTCCTGAGAGCATCTGGCACCCCGTGGGAGTTCAATGGGCACAGAATGAGCAGAGGGTGGTGATAGCCAAGGCTTGCCATTTCAGCAATGACAGTGACTGAGGCAGGAGGAACCAAAGTTCAAGGCTAGCCTAGGCAACTTACTAAAACCTTGTTTCGGAATAAAATGTAAAAGGAAGCCTGAATACAGATGAAGGTCGGTGGTAAAGTACTCACCTACCATGTAGTAGGCCCCAGTGTAACTTCAAGTGACACAATAAACGAGTATACACACACACACACACACACACACACACACACATACACCATGGGAACTCTATAAACCTGGAATCAGTGGGCAAGTATGAGAGAGACTGTTGATTTCCCTGGACAGTGGAAAACTTATCACCAGTGTGCTAGGGAAGGGTACTTACCCACTTAACGTAGATTTATTTCCAAGTTAGTAAAACTATGTCATCTGCAGCAATTATTAGGTGGGTAAAAATGAGGAAGGATCGGCTTATATAAGCGTACCTAGATACCTAAAGGTGGAAAAAGAAGGAGCCATGTTTATCTCATTCACATCATGTATGTCCCTTGACACGATTACTTAGTTGTCTTGGTGCCTCTTGGTGAATATGATCCCTTAGCAGTTTGATCTAAGCCCCCTTCCTCCTTACTGTCTCTGTCTTGGGTCCACGCCTCACAGGCACCGGGTCACAATTCTGGGATGATTTTCTTTCCTTAGGACACTGCACCTCATTTCAAAATGATGTGAGACAAGACAGACCCATGCTCTGTCCTCAGAGGCTGGACCACTCTGTGTAAGACCTATTTCCACTGCTTGACGTCTCTGTGTGTCTAAGTGTGAGATTGCCACAGTGCCTGTTGTAGCAGAGAATAATTCTGTGTACATGTGCGATGTGTGCTTGTTGATACATGTACATGTGTGCACATGAAGGTCAGAAGACAACTTGTTTCACTCCTCAGGCATTGTCTACATTTTATTTTTTTTGGAGTTGGGGGTCTTTCCCTGGCTTGGAACTGGCCTGGAAAGCTAACTTAGTTGGCTAGAAAGACTCAAGGAGCCTCTTATCTCTGCCTTCACTGTGCCTTAGTTTTTAGATATGTGCTGACAAACCTGCTTGGTCCCTACCTCCAGCAGGTGCTGGGTACTGAGCACAAGTCTTCACACTTGCTCACCATGTGACCACTTACACTGTCATCTCCCCCACGTGCTTGCTCTTTTTTTTATTCCTAGGCTGAACGTTCTAGCTTTTCCCAGGGCAGCATCCTTCACCTCAGGTCAGAAGAGCAATCTCTTCTCCAGAGACCCTCCTGAGCCTCATTCTCTTCATCTCCTACTTTATGCTCCCCTAATGTGAAGCTATTTTCTGGGTTCATCTCTAGACACATTCATTCTTTTACTGGGGCCTCAGCCCCACAACAGCTATGTAACATACTGAAATAGCAACAGCATTTGGAAACAATTTTCACATAAACAAGTGACTAGACTGCGGCTGCGCATTAGACTCAAGTTGAGTGCAGTGACTCCTCTCTCTCCTTGTTTAAAGGTTCGTTTCTGAACAGCTATACTCAGGGTACATCAGCCCTGAGGCATTGTGGATGAAATTTAGGAAAAGACTGAAAGACAACAACTATTTCACTGCAAAGCTCAGATGATGCTCTGGACACTGTCAAAAAATCATTAAATACAAGAAATGTGGATCTGCAGTAGAGGAATCCAAAGGACAGGCTCCCAGGCAACGGTCAGAAGTTGTCTTTTGCCCTTTCTCAGCCAACAGTAAACAACCATGGCTGCACTATCCTAGGAAGGACAGAGACAACTTCCCAGGCCATGTCAGCAGTCTGCCCGTTTCCGCTGCAGTCACTTTCCTAACCTTATGAAGGGCTTGGGCACTGAATTTGGGATTCGTGGGTAAGCCATTTCCTAATCATTCCCAGATGTAAGGACAGACCACGTGAGCACTGCTCGTTTTCCCAACTTGGACTCAGCGTGGTAGAAGAGCCAAGGGCCTTCTAAGCTATTGTGCTTAAGAGCTGACCCTATTTGACACAGACCCTTCCTCAATAGAGCCAGGAAAGGCAAGTAACATCAGGGTGACAGCCACAGGCCAGAGCTCAGCCCTGCA
The DNA here is from genome assembly GCA_019843965.1 of Rhynchomys soricoides. Classification (NCBI taxonomy): domain Eukaryota; kingdom Metazoa; phylum Chordata; class Mammalia; order Rodentia; family Muridae; genus Rhynchomys; species Rhynchomys soricoides. The sequence goes on from JADRCH010000168.1 coordinate 44,369, forward strand.
GGACTCTCTCCAGCAGCACTGGAAACAGGCAACTTTATTGATGAATGGAACTTTCTATGTTTGTCTTAATTGAATTAAGCAGCACACTGGGACACCTCTCCATGTCCATTAAAGAAGTCTCTGCAGATGGGACAATTATGTCCATGTCTGCCAGCCCTGCCTCTTTCTCAGGATGATGCCCCATGCCCATCACAAGCCCCCTTAGGCACAGATGTGCCAACCTGATTTTGTTTACTATGCCACAATGTCTTTCTCTTCCAGAAGACCATGATTTGCCTGATAAACTACACTGCTTTTTACCAGCCAGTATGAATAAACAAGCATTATGTTTTCTCTTGGGGCAGGGAGCTTGGCGAAATGAATCTGAAACCCCTAAAAAACAATTGTCTACCCTCCGCACATCAGCTACCGGACAATCACTCAAGGGCCAGCTGTAAGGAAAACAGATGGTGTGTGAGCACTAATGACACAGGCTTTCTCCATTCCCAGCTCAGGCAGAGCTGCTGGCTTGCATGTTCTGACACACAACCTACCACGAAATGGCAGACAGAGAGGGATGGCACAGAAGACTTCCGTCTGTAGACAGACAGATGTGTTATGGTTTCCACAAATGAAGGTTGCTTTAAGTGGCTTTAATGAAGAGGCAATCTAGATAACCCTGCAGCCAACCAAATTCACGACACCTTTTTCTCCATGGGCGTGAAGCAAAGAAGCACCCCAGTCCATTGGACACTGGGCCTCACCCTGTTCAGAATGGTGACACATACCTTCTTTCTTTCATTAGAAAAGACCAGAAAAAAATAGCAGGGTTCGTTAATCAAACAATTTATAGCAGACAATATCTGAAAACAGAGGCAGGCAGACGTCTCGTGGCAAACAGCTAGCCAAGCACGCAAATGTGCTCATTCTAACCACTTAGATCCCTTTAAACAATTCAGACATGAAGATAATCTATCCTAATTCTTCCCTGCATTATTGACACTATTGACTACCCCCAATCCACAGCACTATCTAATAAATCAGCATGGGATTAAGCCAAGAAGAAAAAATGTGATAAAGTGTCATTTGTCCCCTCCGTAAATCATCGGATGGAGAGACACAAGGGGACTCGCTGCGATGAGAATTGAACTTTCCTACGCAGCCATAATGGTTATGCCTTACCTAATGTGTCCCAAATTTATAACTGCGGCTGGTGCCGGAGACCAGTCCCCGCAACCCCACCGCCATTCAACCTCTGTGAGAGAGCCCTTCTACCCCAGTGAGTTTCCACACTGAGCAGCACTTTCTAATTAAAGACAGAAAGGGCTGATGTTCGGGTTTCAGTTCAATTGCTTTCGATCTGAAGGTGTCCACCATGAGCAATGGCTTCATTTACCAGGAATTACCCTTTGTACAAACCACTTCACTATTTAAAACAAAGCTCATGCATCACCATTAGGTTGGGAAAAATGACCCATCGTTGGGTATTGACAGTGGTATGGGCCACTTTAGATGTCCCCTTCTCCTCCCCTCTTTAATGTGGATTTTAAGTATTTGACTCATTGTTAAATTTGGACTGATTTAAAGGTTGAGAGTGAACAGCGTTTGACAGATGAGAAGCCTTCATGGAACAGAACCAGAGATACTGAGGGTGGGGTAGGAACAAGGAGCAGTAAGTTCAGATGCTACTGGTTTTCTTTATGAAGTCAGAACTCTGTGAAATACAGCTCCGGAGGTCTGGGGCTTGAAGTGCACATCAGAAAACAAACCCTAGTGTCTGTCCTGCTGGCAGTCTCAGCATTCCATTCCAAGAAATGGGTGTCTGGTGTTTGTTCCCCTCAATTTAGGAGATTTGGTAGCATGTGTGTGTGTGTGTGTGTGTTGTGTATGTGTGTGTGTGGTGTGCGTGTGAGTGCATGTAGTAAGTGTGCACGCACTGTTTTCTATTAAGCAAACAAGATATATTCTCCTTTGATCTCACTGATAATAAGCTCCAAATTTGGAACTGGAATTCAGAATTTTCCCTCAAAGCTGGAATGTGTAAATGAGTACCCAGTTAGGAACTCTGGACCGATTCTGCACTGGGAGAATACAAACTAGAGGACTGGTTATAGGAGGATGTCACCATCAAAGAAGCCAAAGAAAAGGGCCACTGCGGTGCATCGAGACCTAAGTGGAAGCATGCGCTCAACAGGGAGAAAAAAGCCAACCACTTCTTCAGCCCTTCACCCCTTCTTTCCAGAAGTGGGCTACAGCTTTAAACCCATGCAACGTGTGACAGTGTTTAAGTGTGCTTGGGTGTGTGTATATGCATACATGGAAGTGATGACATCATCAGCTGGATTATCTAGATGCTAAAAGGGCTACCCAGCTTCATCCCATCTCACAGTTCCCAACTATAGTTATTGACTGGGTGTTAGGAAAGGGGAAGGAGGAGGAGGGGGAAGGGGAAGGAGGGAGAGGAAGAGGAGGAGACAGACAAGAGAAAAGAAAGGGGAGAAAAAGAAGAAATCATAAAGCTCGGGAAAATATCTATTTAAAGGAAAGTTACTAGAAAATGTAAATGAATGATACAGAATAAGTCAGATAATGCAAACACTAAAGACGCCACCTCGCTGGTCTGAATAAATAATATTTGTAGCAGAGCAATTGTGCTGCTTTTCACTTGACTTGGCTGAGGCATCCTAACTGATTTTTGTTTTCATGAGTTGTCTTAAGGACAAATCTGAGAGAATTTAGGAAGGAAGAGGATGTTAACACCAAGGCCAATGAAAGCACATAACCAAGTCCTTTTCCTTGAGTACCAGATAGAGAATAATCCCTGCATGAAACTTCACTCCAGGATAACACCTTCCAGTGAACACCAGTTGTCCCCAACACACGAGACCATGCACAGTGATAAAAACATGACAAGAAATGTTTCAAAACAAGAAAGGAGAATTTAATTATCTTCTTATATAACTGGTGATTAGGAGGACAGTAATTTGTGACGTATGTAGTTTTCTACAGACAAAATTAAATGCTTCCAGCGAAGGCATTGCTAATCTTAAGTGAAGCCTGGTTTGTCTATTTGATCCGTATGCTTTGAAAGTACCACCTCGCTCTCTGTTCATCAAACATGTGCATATGTAATACTAGCAATAGATTAACAGCAGAAAAGGGTATAGTGATTCCATACTGACAGATGATGTGCAGTGTGCACTGGTATGTACCCCGTGTGGATTAAGGGGACCGAATTCTCTCTAAATCAGCCGACTGTCCTAACAGCTATCTGAAAACAATAACACAAGACCCTGACATTGAATCAAGGCATCAAAAGGCCAGAACAGATGACCCCAAGGCACCAGTCTCTGATAGTGAAGGAGGCACTGGCTATACTCTTTGATTATAAACAGGACAATCAAAAATAAATGTCTGTCTTATACTTCAGAATTTTAGTAAACCTCCATAAGAGACATATCTTGTCACTTATACTGTTTCTGACCCCCTGCCCTGCTGTTTTGTTACAATCACTTTCACAGAAGGTATCAAGGGGAGAACACACCTGAGAGAGCTCATTTCCATGCCCATCCTCCACCTCCCTTCCTGGGAAGCGGTGCTGTTGATTTAGCCACCTTTAAATATTTGTTATGGCTGCCAATGCTTCCTGAGTGAGGCTCCACTCCATAGCAGGTGCATTCTGTAGTGGGAAACCTTGGATCTATATGTTACACCCATCCTTTTCACAGCAAGAATAGCCTCTTGCTCAAAGTCACTCTCTTCCTCCCTAATGAACAAAACCAGTTTAATGATGAAGGCGCAAATACAAACTAATTAAAACACATCCGTACCGGAAACGCAGGAGGCACAGAGAGTACCCATAGCATTCTAAGAGTTAGAAAACATCATTCCAATTGATTCACAAATAAAATGAAAGACGTAAATATAGGATTAAAAAGCTCCTGTTATTCTAATAATTTGATTCGGTCCAATTGAGCTTTAGCAGCTGAAGCAATGCTTACTGGGATATTCTTGTGGTGGGTAACTGATGGAAACACACAGGCACTTGACACACATTCACAGCTGAGGCAAAGAAATGGCAGAGGCTGGTGAATCATATATTATCAATACACTCCTAAGAGATGGTTCCTGGTATGACTGACTAAACAGGAAACAAAATAAAACAAATGCTTACAAGCATAAACCAATTTATTCACAGGATGCTTTTTAGAAGACTGTTCTCAAGAGAGAAAGAGAGAGAGAGAGAGAGAGAGAGAGAAACTAGCCTCAGTAAATATGTGGAAGAAACATGTTTTCTGGAGGCAACCAAGCTGATAATAAATTACCCAAATGTTCAAACTAGCCCCCCCCCCCCCAGCATGTTATGAAGACATATATTCCCTTAGTACAGGTTGGAGTGGGACACAGGAGGAAAGGGGCCCTCTCAATTCTTGCAAAGGAAGTTTGGTTAACACAAACACGTTAACCAAGCATACCCTTGAAGTGAATTCATAGAAAGGCAGGCAAAAGGATTACCCCAGTGAGAACTTCACAGGACAGGACAGAGGCCCCTGGGAGTCAGGTCCTGGATTCTCAGCAGCAGACAAAACCCAGCTAATCTTGCCACCTCACAGCCACAGACCCCGCCCCGTGACACAGCTGGCCTGCCTCCCCGCAGGGCAGTGCTAGGCGGTTTCCAAAGCCCAGGGGTAGTGCGTTAGGCAGATGCCTTTCTAGTAAGAGGCAAGGAGACCCAGTGAAGCCCAGAGCAGATACACAGAGCAAGAACCAAATCCAAAAAAGTCGCAGATGTGCACTGATTGGGAATGTAGCCAACAGACATGCCTACTGAGACCATGGTCAGGGAGGGGACAGGCCAGGGGTGCAGAAACAACAAAAGGCAAACAAAATCACTGGGGCCAGCCAAGACCACCTCTGACCGTGTTCACCCAATGATGGGGAGTTTCAAAAAAAATTGTTTTTAAAGAGGTGGTATCAAGCTCCAGAAATCCAAATGTTCTGATTCTTATGGATAGATAAGCACAAACTCTCTCTCTCTCTCTCTCTCTCTCTCTCCCTCTCTCTCTCTCTCTCTCTCTCTCACTCACTTTGTTTCAATCATTAAAACAGCTGAATTAAAAGTACAAGCATCTGGATGTCTTCACTGAGCCCCCCAAACTCTCAGCATTATAGGGATTCCCCCCTTCCTTCCCCTCTGGGACTTCTGACATGAGAAAAGATGCTCACAAGAAGAAAACAGTTTTTCATTTTCAAATTCCCGGTCCCTTAGGTTGGAAATCAGCATTCACAAAGTATTCAGACAGGTGAATTATAATAGCATCTTGACTTGAAACCAGAGGCGCCCACCCAACCCCATCTCATCCCAATGCTATAGGCCCCCAACCCAAGCCCCCCCTAACGCTCAGTCCACTGAAGCTGTACCCAGTCTGGGTAAGCTGAGAAGAAGCTGCCACCACCGAGAAAGAGCCGCGCATCTTACCTGCTGTAAGTACATAAAAGTCAAGGCACACGAGAGCTGGGGACACATGCCCACGTTGGGGAGTGCCACGCAGGTGGCCCCCGTCAGAGGATGCTGCATCGCGATTCTCGGTGCCCGCAGAGCGAGAGCGGAGACGCTCACATACAATCTACAATCGCGTTGCCTTTTTAAAAAACCCTCTTGCCTGGTCGCTACAGCTTTGTTTTTTTTCCCCCTTTTTAATTTTTGCTGATTATCTAGTCCACACAGCAGTGGATGTTTCTCTCGCTCTCTCTCTCTCTCTCTCTCTCTCTCTCTTCCTCTTTCGTCTCTCTCTTTTTTCCCTCCCCCCCACCGCACCCCAAGAGAGTCCCTCCTCCCTGGCTCTCCTCGCCCTCGGGTTTGCTAGTACCCAGCGTTCATCAGCCTTCAACTAAAGACACTTGGAGAGGCAGAGAAGTAGTGTTGGTTCCCCTCGGCTTATCAGGCCTGTTATTGGAGCGCTCTTAAAGTGGAAGGTGGCCCTCACCCCACCCCGCCACCCCCTAAAGGTGACAAGAATGGTCAAAGTCGACTTCTTTGAAAGACAGAGGGTTAAGATGCTCTGATAGAGATGCTAGAGGGGGAAGAGGGAGAGAGAGAGTAGGGAGGGGGAGGAGGAGAAAAAAGGGGGGAAGGAGAGAGGGGAAGGGGCAGGAGAAGGGGGAGGGAGGAGGAAGGGGAAGAAGGAGAGGGAGAGGGAGGGGAGAGAGAGAGAGAGAGAGAGAGAGAGAGAGAGAGAGAGAGAGAGAGATTGAGATTTTGACTTACAGCTTCACTGTTGCTCACTCGCTTGGTGCTGATGCTGGGAGTCTTCTCATTTGCCAAGGAGGTCCAGGGGCAGGGTTGTGGGTCTCTTTTTTAAAAATGGACTCGCCAAAATTTAAATTTTGTCTGCTAAAATCCTTCGAGGGGAGGGAGAGGGAGAGCGAGCATGTGAGCGTCCCACATCTCCAGCAATCAAAGGATCTGGACCATTAACGAGACTGCTCAGCTGGGACCCTGAGGAGTCCGGGAGATTTTCAGTCCGCGGTTTGTTTGCCTGACTCGTTGGCAAATAAACACATGAAAAGGGATTCCTCTTTTGTAAGAAGCTTGAGGGTAATGGACACGCCAGGATTTGGGGTGCTGCTGGGGGAGGGGCAAGAAAGAGGTCCCTCGGGGCGCTGCTTTCCCCCTGGAACCAGCCTCTCCTGGGCAGCCCCAAGCCGTGAGGATCCACCGCAGCTGTTACACTAAAATGCCAACTCGAGGTGAATTCGAGGGGGCTCCTTCCAGGCTAAACCCGTTGGTCTTCTCAAATTATAAATGCAAGGGGTGGGCAAAAGTCCCTGTTTGGTAAGAGATTACTGTGCGTGAGGCAAAGAACAAATTGAAATGGTTTTATTTTATATTTTCCCCTCTTGCCTGGCCTCGTTGGTCAAATTAACATTCCACTCTGCAGGCGGATCTTCCCCCTCCCCTTTATCTTATGAAGTAATAATTATTCATTAGTAGATTTCGTTAGTCTTTATGCAATAAAAAGGGATGTGATCTGTGAATTAAGAGAAAATATGAAGACTCTAACACGTCCTTGATTCCCACAAGGGGGGAAAATCCTGGCAATAGTAAAATCATGATCAGGAATAGTTGCCATATTTTATACAGATTTATTTTGAGCTAGTGATTGGGTTTTTTTTTTTCTTTTTATTCTAAGACTAAGGTTCCCTAGAACCTGCTTGTTTGGTTCCCTCAAAGAATCCCAGGTGAGGGTCCGTGCCAACGCTGCCGGGCAGAGCTAGCTGCCCCTGAGAGGGTCCTTTCAGGATGGGACACTGAGGCAAGATCCTCCGATTGGCTGCTCCAAAGGCCATCCCCAATGAGTTCTCTCTACACTCTCAGCATAATTAAATCTTCTAGACTGATCCCTAAGCTTGCAAGACACAATTCACTTGGCAGACTAGCCAAATGTTTTCGGATGGAAAGGAAAGGAATGATAGCAAGATTAGTTAGGTGTTGTTTTTCTGAATCGGTATCAGAAAAAACAATAAGGTCCCCACTGGGCCCCAACCTAACTGCCTGTTCATTTCCACCTCCACCTTGCAAACACAGTCCTCAAACTGCTTTGTTGGGGCTCCTGTATCCTGTCAACTCAAGGGCCACTCAACGGCCTGTTTAACCCTTTGCAAACCCTTTTCAGGGCTGGGAGAGCAAGGGCTAAGTGCGTGTGGCGTTGCTTGGGGGTAAGAGGTTCGGCAGAGATTATTCTGAAAAGAAAGAAGACTTGCTGCATGTTGTCTCAGAAACCAGTGACATTTGTCACACAAGCTCTGACTCATGCAAACCTCCAGTACCTCTTTCTTTACCTTCCTTCTTTGTACTTAGTTCTATTTCATAATTTCGTGAACCAATGATAAAGAACGAAAGACCAGATAGAGCGCTTGGCTTTCCAGTCTCTTTTGCCTCAAACATCCTTTTTTTTTTTTTTTTGAACCGCCGAGATTTTTTTTCCAATCAGACACTGGAAAAACTACAGTCTTCCAAGAACAAGGCAGAAATTTCTCTCCAGCTCATTTTCATAAGAAATGAGATAAGGAAAACCTGGCACTTTAATAAGACCTTATCTGAAGGGTTTAATGAAAAACAAATACATCCTGCAAGGAGCCGCCAACAGTGCTCACCTGCAAGAAGTGTTTCCTTCCAACATGAAGGCCCTCAGTGGGACTGAGTTTCTACAAACCCATTCTGAAGTAAGGACTCATTCTTCGGCTTAGACTTCTGGCTTAGAGTCTGCAACACTGGGGATCCATCAATGAAGCCGTGGGCTCCCAGCCCTTCTCAACCAAGTGAAAATTGTTTGGAAGGAGATTCTGTACTCTGGACCAACCAGCCCAAATGTCCCCACACAGTGAGAGCAAACACCATCACTAAGTCCACTTTTCCTGGACAGTTTGTCTATGAGAAGACATTTGGACAGAGGAATGACTTAGTTTGTCCTCCTGTGGGTAACTGCAGTGTCAAGTGCCAAAGGACCCCAAATCAAAAGGTGTATTTTTTTCTGCGAATATTTTTGATATAGTGATGACAAAATTTGGTGAGGCTTTCAAGGTGGCGTCGGGAGGTGCCAAATCTGAACTCCATCTCAGTGACATTAAAAAAAGGAAATTTTATGTCACTTACTCCTGGATGATTCTTTCTGTGTCAGCTAATGGGGAAGAGAAGGAAGACAATGTGATTTTTTTCTTTCTAAGAAGCTTCTCAGGCACTGGAGGTGATGTAATACATTGCTGTCTGTGCATTCAGGGGCTGCCCTGCTGGCTTTTGACTATAAGGACCCTTAACTGAATGCCTATAGATGCTACAATGGCTTCTGTAGGAGGCCAGAAGGCTTAAGAAAACATCAACAGTATGAAACAACAATAACATCTTCACACAGTACTTGCTTTAAGAGCAACTGCCCAAGTTAACCCAAGCAATAGTGTTTGCAACATTGTTCTTTCTCCTTTATATTTGTCAATGAGTTAAGAGAATGAAAGAAGTCCTTTCCTTTCTTTTCTTTCTCATAAGTTTCCTTAAACCGTCAACACAATAAATGTCCCATCAAAGGATTGTTTGCATGACAGTTGCCATGTGTCAGAGTGAAAAAGACTGAAGGAAGAACATTTGGATGTAATTCATAAGCAATTCCGAACATTGTATTAGCTCAGTGACCATATCAGTATAAAGCTTACTCAAGTTTGAATCCCATGTTCAAATTTAAATACAGGTAACTGCATAGTTTCACTTAGTCAAGTGGGAATAAAGGAAGCCCCTTTAGAGAACTTGATTATTCTTTGTCTCTATCCTGATCATCACTTTGACTGTCTTGCAACACTTAAATGCAATTTAGTTAGTGTTAACCTCACTCCAGGGGCTGTCCCAGTCCTTGGAGCTGGATTGACCCAGGGAGGACAAACAAACATCTCTCACATCATAGAGCTTACATTCAAGTGTGCGTGTGGTGGGGGACGGGGGGAGTGCAGAAATAAGCAATGAAGATTAGAAGCAAGTAAACCATGTACCATAACAGAAAAGAGTGGGTGCTGTGGGAAACAAGCAAGAGGCAAGTGAGATGAGGGGATGCTGGAAGCCAGGTGTGTGGAGGCTGCCGTCAACAATAGCAAGTGTGCCAGCTCTGTAAAATGCAATGTCAGCTTCCAGAAAGCCCCCTGTTTCTTGCCCTTTGCAATCTGATTCCAAGCTTCAGGTTATCTAATAAATGGATTTTGGAGCTCTCTGGGGGGCCATCCATGAAACAGCAGTGGGAAGTTGCTGCTTCTAATGCTGCAAAACTGGAGAGACTTTCCCCTCCATCTTTAATACTAGACATGCAGGCTTTAAGGCACTGCCTGGTAACATAAGATACACTCAGAAAATACTTTGCAGGATGAATGAATGGATATGTGCATGGGTGGATGGATGGAATGGTCGATGGATGGATGGATGGATGGATGGATGCAGTAGAAACTTGGATTACAGGACCTCTTGCTGTCTAATTCCACTCAAAAGATATAGTTTCAAAGTCATGACTTGCCTTTTGCTTCTATGTATTTTAAGTTGCCCGGAGGTCTCAATCCTTGATGCTTCCTCCAAGCCACTCTACAAAAGATCCATTTTCACACACAGCTCTTCAGGTGGAAGCATCATTCCGTAGCCCTGAGTCACCAATGATGCTACCACAGACTCACTCAGATGAGCTCATTCTGAGCAATGAGCTGCTTCTCCAGTGGACCCATTCCCACTTTTCAGTTATAGTTGCTTTGCATTTAATGACAGAGTTCAGCCTAGAGATCAAATTCTGCCAGTACAAAGAACCCTTAAATCCACCCTGGGTGTGGGCTGTCAGTAAACATATGCCTAAAAATAAGCCATGCTTGTAAACAGGAACAGAAACCTGTGCTGTACCCAGATTCTGTAAGCACACACTACAATGCCTTGCCTCTCTGTTATGTTTAATTTTTATTTTTTACATTTTTAAATTTTGAGATATCAGGTCTTGCTTTTCTGTTTAGGCTCACTTTGCACTCACACCAATCCTCCTGCCTCAGCTTCTCAGTTGCTGGAACTAGAGGGATGAGCCACCACATTCAGCACACAAATGATCTTCTGGGAAGGGTGAGGCAAAGGGATCAGAATTCATGGTCATCTTCTACAACATTGAAAAATCCCAGGCCAATCTCTCCTGTTTTTGATTAAAAAGAAAAGGAGAGAAAAAGAAAAGAAAGGAAACAAGCAAACCCCAAAATAAATTCAAATAAAAACTACAGTCATTGTGAATATTATTGCCTTTTGAATATAGGACTGACATTAATTGCAAAATAAAATTAGCTAATTAAAAAGATAAAATGCCTACCAATAATAATAAAATTGAAGTCGCTGTGGAGAGACAAACCTTCTCACGCAACTGTCAGGAATTCAAAACTGGTTGGGTTTGGGAGCTAACATTTTGGTACTGATTACAGAAATGTAAAATGTTCTTATCTTTTCAGGGAATTATTGCAGTTCCCCAAATCTGCACTGCTGAAACAGTTGCCTTGAAAGCATATATGCCTGTATTGGGATGCTCACTCTCATGTTGCTTATACAGGCAAATGACACAAAGCAATAGAGGAAGGCTATTTAAATGTAACTACCATACACGCACCTGTTAGGAGGCACCAGAAGCATCTGTATGCTTTCCCTTGGAGAAATTACTAAAAAAGTACTCTAAGAAGCTTCAGAATATACAGAATAATATTTCTGTGTGAAACCAAATCAAACAGCAATAAAGGCCCACAACTGGGGTCTGGGAGATGATTTGGCAGGTGTAAGAGCTTGCCACGCAAGCCTGATACCAGAGTCCAAGTCGCAGGACCCCAGAACTCCTTTCAAGAGACAGGAAGTGAACACAGAATCTTTGGGAGAAGAGCTAGGAAACTCATGGACCAGGCAACCTGGGATATGGTGCATAGCAGCAGAAATAAAGGAGGCTTCTCTCAAAGAGCTGGAAGGAGAGAACTGATTCCCCAAAGTTGTCCCTTGACTGTCACATGTTTGCTATGGCATGCACACACCTGCATACACACACACACACACACACACACACACACACACAGAGTGAAAATTTAAAAATCAAAACAAAAACAACAAAACCCCACAACCATGTTGCCTGCTTTGTACACACATAATTTATAAATTGCCAGGGGTTATGTGTTTGAATGTAAACACACATGCAAGTCCAATGCATAGAAAATGACCTGGAGGTCTTTGATTCAAAAATGTGTTTATCCTTAGAGTGATGGGGGGGGGGGATTTGATTTTTTACTTTATACACATTTTTGTTGTTTGGCTTTTCACAATATGCATATGTGTAATTACTTTGGAAATAAAATAAAAATCCACTATTTCTATTGCTACCTCATGTGCATCGCATTTGTTATCATGAAGGCTCCAGGTTATGAGGCTAGAGAGATTACTAAGCACTTAAGAACATCTTCTGCTCTTGCACAGGTAGGAGTTTGGGTTCCAGCACCTATGTAAAGTAGCTCACAACTGCCTGAAACTCCAGCTCCAAGGGATCTAATGCCCTCATCTGACTATCAAAGGTACATGCACAGATGGTATACACACATAAAGAAACTTATGCACTTGCATAAATACAAATAAGTTTTAAAAATGCTCACAAGGTCTTTGCTTCTAGGGATTCCTTTACAAACGGTGGGAAGCATCCTTAGCTAATCTGTAAAAACCTGCTTTTATCTACGACTAAGTTCCAACATCCTGGATATCTAACATCTACCATAAAGAAACACACTTCATATTTGTGAGACCCTGCGTTCAGTCCTCAGCACCCCCAAAATATAAAAGGTAAAAAGAAAAGATGTGGGTGAAAGGTTTCAGGGTGTAACAGTGCCACACTTGCTTTGGGTACAACTTCCCAGGGACAAGACACATTTAACTTGTTTCAGCAAGGTCACCATTCCCTGCCCTCATCTCTAACGCAGAGGCTATTACAATACAAACTTAAAACAGGGACTGCATGAAATTAACAACTTTTACATTTGTGGCCAAGTTAGGTTTCTTCACCACACACACACACACACACGCACACACACACACACACACACACACACACACACACACGCCATCTGCTAGCTTTGTCACTTCGAAAAGGAAAGGGCATTTTACACCCAAAAGCAAAAAAGCAAGAAGGACATAATCTCAAAATAAAGGACTGCCTTTCAAATTGATTAAATTTAGGTCTATTAAATTTTTCACTAAATTGCCCTTGATTTTCTCATTTAGCTGCAGTCTGTTGCAAATGCCATTTGAGGAGTCTGATGAGCTTGTGGGTCAGCATTTGGGAACCACTGAGATAATGAATGTAAAGTGCTTCTCAGCCCAGGCACCCACACTCTTGGGATCAGGAATTCTTGGTAAGTATCATGGAGATGCTTGGAAACAATTGCAGCAGCGTTCACTGGGCCCCTGTAAGTGTCCTCCTCTTCCTGCTGGCTCTCTGTGGCAGGCACCCATGCCCTTGGCAGTTCTGAGCATTCTGACCCACAGAACAGCTTGACTTTCTCATAGCAGAGGTGTCAAAAAGGTCAGGGGAATTGATTATGATGGATCACCAGGGTTTATTCACTCTCCTCAATGACACAGCCCAGCTCCTTCAAGGCCAGCAACCTAGAGCATAACCCAGATGCAGTATACAGAAACTCTTTGGTTCATGATAGGGTATGCAGTACACTGAATAGGGGCGAGTGTCTTTCCAGCTCCACATCAGGAGGCTCAGTGTTCATACTTCACTATCCACTAGCAAATATCTACTAAGACCTGGGGATAAAGTACTATTGCAGAGTGCTTGCCTAGTGCGCACAAACCCCTGGGTTGGATTCATAGTACTGAATAAATCAATCATGCTGATGAATGTCTGTAATCCCTGCACTTGGGAGGTGGAGGCAGGAAGATCAGAAGTTCAAGGTCATCCCCTGGTATAAAACGAACTGTAGGCCAGCACAGAATATGTGAGACCTTTTCTCAAAACTCAAACAAAATAAAATAGTCTAGTGATTTCTAAGCTCCTAAAACCACAGTCCCATTCTCTAGTGGAGGATAGTAATATCATTTTTAATAATTAATTTGGTAAAAATTAAAATACAGACGTATGTCTAATGTCCTGAGATTGGAACATATGTCCTAGCAACGATCAACCAGCAACAGAAAATATTATTATGAATTATTTTCTTATCAGTCTTCAATGAGTTAATGAAACATTTATACTTTTTGCCAAATAGATAAGTAAATCACATTCAAGACCAGTAAAGTCAATACATTGACAGAATGCTGAATTCCAAATATAATTTTGTTTTCGAAAGGTTTTTAAATAACATGGCATTATAGAAAAGTATATAGACATGGCCTTTTGGCTCCAGTCTTCTGAGCTTTTTGCTTGTTTGTTTGTTTGAGATTTTGTAGTTTTGTGAGGGAAGACAGGATATATATGGCCCAGGTTAATCTCAAACTTGTTGTCCTCCTGCCTCAATCTCCCAACTGCTGCCTTTCCAGGCATGTAGCATCACATCAATGCTGCTTTGCTTTGTTTTCTTTTTAAAGGCAGAATCACAGTGGCATTGAATTCAATGTAATTCAGGCTGGTCTCAAACTCAGTGTCCACTCTTCAGTTTCCTGAGTGCTAGGACTATAGGCACTCACCAGTGCTGTAGTCAGCCCTGCCCTGTCTGCTACATACTTGACTTAACCTTGCTAGTAAAGCAAATATACACACCAGTCTTCATCTGCTACACCTTATCCAGCTTCCCACATAGTATCTGAGGTCAGTTCCTCTTTGTGTTTTGGAGAGGGACTGGGTAACATATTTTAGATGATGACTTCTGGCCAGATGGCAACTAATGTTTTGGTTTGTTTTTTACCTCCATGAAACCTTGTAAGATAGCTCTTGATGGCTCTCTACAATATATGAAAATACATGATTGATAATATAATAATTCATAATATTTTCTGCTGTTTATTGATCGTTGCTAGGACATATGTTCCAATCTCAGGACATTATACATATGTCTATATTTTAATTTTTACCAAATTCATTATTAAATTGCATTCAATGTATGCTTACTGGCAAATAGGGTGGAGAGTGGGGTTTGAAGAAGGGAATGAAGGACTATCTCCCCAATTTATCAGCTGTACCAGTGGCAGCAAAGGTATTGCTTCCAAAATCCCAACTCATTACCATCATCACTGTGACCACCTTCATCATCACCACCACCAGCAGCATTCCAGTCTTTGTTGTTTGGAGCCCCAGGCTTGAGTAGGCAGTGTTCCACACATCACCCTTTCCAGCTAATCTACAAGCCTTCCTCTCCCAGACACCAATCAAAATTCCCCAGCATCTGCTGCTGTACACTGACATTATCCTGATTCTCTGCTCCCTCTCCACTGACAGGAGGTGGAAGGATCGGGATATCCATAACTGCCCTACAGTTTTCCAAACCAAAAGACCCTGCCTCTGCCAGAACGCTCTTATCACCACCTCTGGCCAAAGTGACAAGTTACAGTGAGGGTTCTATTACTTAGCCTAACTTTAATGGGCTGGAGAGATCCACAGTATACCCCTAAGTTTAAAAGGTATCCAGAGCAGGTGAATGACTTTTATTTTCATAGGAGCTTCGCTGAAACAATAGGTCCCAAGAGGAGACTCTAGGGGAGAGAGTTCAATGCTTGGCAGTTGAGAGGGTGGGAGTCAGCTCTCAGCACACAGGACAGAATGTTAAGAGCGTGGGACCCAGGAGGGTAGGCGGCAGAGACAAAAACAGCTAAGTGGTGATTTCTTCTAATGAATATGTGGGTGAGGAGGTCTACTTTGGGAAGCCTCCATACCCACCCACTCTGTGTTCCGACTTTCTGGATGGAACTTCAGCAAATCTGAAGGCAACAAATCCTGCAGAGGATTCTCTCCCTTCCCCCAACCCACTGCGATAGGCCTGGCTGCAGGGTTCTTCGACCCTGTAAATGGTCAGAAGTATTTATCTTTCTGAAGCCAGAGTCTCCCATGAGCATCTCTAACTAGATGTAGCTTCATGTCTGACTTCTGCATATCTGAGTTAATCTAGTTTGCCCTCAGCCTTCCAAGGTCTTGTCTTGGTACACAGGAAAGAGGCGCGCCAGGGACTCTCAGATCTGTGATGGGTGCACCTTCAAAGGCTGGTGGCTGTTAATGGTGAGCACAGGAGGGTATAAAGATGTACAGAACTAGGTTATGCTGGAAAATCTAGAAGGTCAGGATGAAGATGTACTGATTATTGAGAGGCAAAGCGCCTTCATTCACTGGATCTCATCAAATCTGTGCTCTCTGGACTTTCATGTCTTGGCCCACAAGTTCATAGTGACAGGACTCACATATTTTTATGATCCTATCTGGCCAGTTAGCTGAGATATATATGCTGTCTCTGGGCTTAAGAACAAAGACTCTACATGAGGCTAAGCCCCTCACCATGTTCTGCATACATCTATCTGTTTGTATGACTATCACAGTCAGTACGACTGGAAGGCTGAACTAAACAGCAGATTGGGCATTTAGAAATGATTCTGGTGGGGTCTGGACACATTTCACCTTCAATGGAGACACTGGCTGCTCTAGCACCATTGACTTGATTAGGTTCTGCAGGCACCAATGTTTCCCTGACTTTTCCCTTTCCCTTTGAAAGCAAGCTTAAAAAAAAAAAAAAAAATCTTCAATGGTCTGTTTTTGTATTTCTGAATCCTCAAAAGCTTGGAACCAATGGTCCCCATTGTCATTGAGGGCATCACCTTCTACCTAAGGTGCTCCAAAACTGTCCTTCTGAATTGATATTCTTGTACCCAGAAGATCATCTATTATGTTCACTGTCATTTGGTTTTGTTTTGTTCTTTAAGCCATCATTCTCTTTCCTAGTTTCAGATGTAAATAGCCAACACCCTCAGCATAGGAGTGTACCAGAAAGGAATGTTCTGCTTCCTTGGCTAGACTACCTCATGTGCAGCATAGAAGATCCATGTTCCACACAGACAGCACTGAGTAGCATTCTGTGTTTTATTATGTCTCTTATCGTGTGTGTGTGTGTGTGTGTGTGTGTGTGTGTGTGTGTGTGTGTGATATTTTGGGGTGAAATGTGTGCACCTGTGGAGACCAGAGTTCAGCATCAGCTGCTGTTCTTCAGGATGCTGTCTACTTTGTTTTCTGAAATAAGGCTTCTTACTGAACTGAAGTTTGCTGATCCACCTGGCCTAGGAATTACAAGCTAGCATGCCTGCCATTTTTCAATACGGATTATGGGGATACAACACAGGTCCTCATTTCTATGAGGCAAACACTTTACTGACTAAACCATCTCCCCAGCCCAAGATCTCTTGTACCTTGATCATTCTTACCCTTCATGAGTGTTTACACACACACAAAGAGAGACAGAGAGAGAGAGAGAGGCTGAGTCATTTTTACATTGTAAGCAATGCCGAAATGTACAGAAGCAGTTCTGACTGAATCAGTCTTCACCAGAACCACATCCCTGACAGACAGCAGTCACCTGACAGGGCACATCTCAGGAATGCTCGTGAACATTACAAAGCCTCCAGCATACCTCAGAACCAGAACACAATCCTTTCTGCTAATTTAAGACCCCAAGTTTGTTCCTGAAATTGTCTGTTCATGAAAGCCACTCCCTTCTGCTTGCCTGCCCTTGAGGCTGCAGAGTGAGCTCATCACATCTCCCCCTGATGCTCTGAATCATGAACCCAACTCTCAAACTCTGTCCCTCCATCTCCAGACTTATAACTATAATTTCCCTCTTGAATTTCTTCCATCCCCATTGAGCCAGTGAGTCACTTAGTCTTTTTAGTCTACCGTAGGAATCTGTTGTTCCCAAATAAGTCTCTTTGGTCTCAGCTTGAGCACCCCCCTCCCCAATTCCTGCTATCGATGGATCCCATAGAGGACTTTCAACTTTATAAAACCAGGCCTGCCAATCTTATGCTCAGCAAACACCAATGACAGCTCTCACTGTTAGAGCACACTAATAGTTGCTGTGCTCTGGTGCTCTGTCTCTTGCCTTTGATAACATAACCAGTGTTCCTAAATGACCCCATGCTTAAGCTTCTAGTCACCTCCAACCCCGTGAAGATTGTTGTGCCCAGTGCATAATGATGTGTCTGTCTCCTGATGTGTGTCTCCCTTCTGAGCATTCTTTGAAGTGTGAGTGAACACCAGAATGCCCAGGGTCTAACCAGTAAACTCAGAGTTAAATGGGCATTGTCTTTTTCTTGCCACATTGAGACAGAGATGAATCTGATAGCTCCTTCTCTATGTGTCCAGTTGAATTCACAGAGGCAGTACTGGGCACACATAGATAATGCCATGTTATTCACAAGAATGCCGTACTCATGGCTTAGAAGGAAGCATCTTGTTGTTTATAAATGGTACATCCAGTATTAACCAGAGTGAGTTACTCGTCTATTTTCTGTCTTCCAACACTGTGTTCTACACACATGTGCAGGCACATCTTGTGACAAACTCTGATCTGCAACAACCCCCCCCCCCCCCGCTACCTACCCTCCATTGCTCCCTTGTCTCATTAGAACAACAGATTATGGCAAAATCATGGCTGAATGAATGGGGAAACTTGTAAATGTCACACTTTCCTGCACCTCTGGGGTTCCGATCTGTTTCGTTTACCAATTGGTTAATTTATACATTTCCTTATCAACCACACCTTGAATGCATTTGCTGCGCCAAATTTTGCAACTACATCTGGAGATACCAGGGCTGGAGGTTGAGAGACAGATCATAGGTTCTACCTTAACTAGATGTTTTAAGGTCGTCTAATTAAAAGAATTACTTTTAGCTACTTTTAGCCTAAGAGTCAGCATTTTTTCTCAACACCATGTAACATATTAAAAGAGTGAACTGTACTCTGGGGTTAATTGAAACCAGTATTATTTGTCTATATACTCATTTTCAAATGTTAGTATTTAAAGAGAGGCTTACCTTTTCTCTGATTAGATATACCATAAAAGTTTCCTGTTGGACATTGTAAAACTCAACTCCAGTTCTGTTCCTGCATCTACATTCTTAATGGTGTTTTGTGGGACATTGGTTTCTCTGAAGGAGTTTGCTGGTGTAAAGGAATTTGTGGGGTGGAGAACCATGAGTGTGATGTGTGGTGCTGTGAGGCAGAGATTACAGGCTTACCCTCTCACAGGGAAAACACAGTGGTAATATAAAGGGCATGCTGCCAGGTTCAGTGATCCGTGTCTGCAATCTCAGCCCTTGGAAGTCAGAGATGGGAGGATCAAGAGCTTCTGGCCAGCGAGGACTTCATAAGAAGACTGCTTCAAACACAACCCCTCTGCAAAAAGTAAGACTGTGCCCTTGTGTTGCTTTCTTGAGAGGAGACTGCTACAAAGACTGGGAAACTGACTTCCTGGATCTCAGTCTTCCTTCTGTCAAGTCCTTGTTGGGTGACTTTCTGAAAAACCATTTGGATTTTTGAGTTCCGGGTGATTAAAATATAAATGCTAAAAGCTTGAATTTTATTTTATTTTATTTTGTTTTACCTTTTTGAGTTTGGATAATATTTCGGAATAATACAAGCAAACCACTTTATGTAGTACTCAGAAACCCCCTTAAATATATGATGGACAGAGGCTTCAAAATGGTGATGATGATGGTGGTGGTGGTGCTGATGGAGACGACAGTACTTGTCAGTGAAGATGGTGAGGGTGATGTGTGGTGGTGCTGCTGATCGCTGCTGATAATGGTGATTCTGATCATGGTGTTGCTAAGAGAGATGGTGCTGGTTGGAGACAATGGTGGGGCTAACCCTGTAGATGTTGATAACGGAGATAGAGGCGGTGCTAACAGAGGTGACATCAGTAGCGGCTGTCAATGATGTTAGCAGTGATGACGACAGCAGTACCGATGATGGTAATGATGATGGGGGCAGGGCTGGTGGTAGCTGAGGTGATAATGATGAAAGTGTTCTTGGTGACAATGGTGAGTGATGATGGGGCTCGTATCCGTAATGACAGGGATGCTGCTTGTGATAACGATGACGGAGATGATGCTGATGGACATGGTGGTGGTAATGTGATCTGTCCATCCTATTCTGTCCTGTCCTATCCTGTCCTATTTACTATTTTGAGACAGGGTTTCTCTTTATACCTTTGGCTGTCCTGGAACTCTCTTTGTAGTCCAGCCTAGCCTCGAACTCAAAGGTCCACCTGTCTCTGCTTCCTGAGTGCTGGAATTAAAAGTGGGTGCCACCGTGGCCAGGCTTGATCTGACTATTCTTGATTGTGAAGGAAGGGTAATGTTATACATAATTGGCCTCTGTCCTGCTATCTTAGAGTAGGAAAACAGGAAAATGTCCATCTCATCTTCTTAAACAGAGCGATTGCTGGTTCTCCCTTCACTCCACTGTATCCAGCCACAGAGGCAGCTGGCATGCAAGTTACCTGTTTGACTCTCCTGCTTTCCCTCCTCATAACTTGCCACAAACATCTCCAGGGGACTGTCCTGTACATCAGGCAGCATCTGGCACCCATGCCCTTCTGGGTAACTGTTGGAATATTAATATTTTATGACCTTCTTAGGGAAAACGCCAACCCCAGGGTGCTGATACCTCCTCTGATATCATTCAGACTCTCAGCAGGCAGACATGTTCCCTTTCTCCAAGACCTGTCTCTCACCAGCAAAGCCATTCCAATGTATTTTCTCCTGCATAGTCAATGTCCTATAGAGATGTACACAGTTCCAGGAAATAGCATAAAAACCAGCAAATCCAAGAACCACTGGACATTTGCTGTGTGCCAGGCACTGTGCCAGTTTTCTCACATTTATTATCTCCTGCTATCTTCCCAGCATTCCAATAAGCAAGGTGATAGCAACTCTCCTGTTCTACAGGCCTGGAAACTGAGAAGGAGATAAATTAGTAATTCTCTTAAGCTCCCGGCTGAAGTACCAATTCAGGTGTGTGTGGTTTCCTTACCTATTTATTTATTCTATAATGCACTGCTGAGGATGAAGTTTGTCAGAATATCCAAAAGCTATTTGATGGATATTGGTGCTCTCTGAGGGCCTGTTCTTTCCCAGAAATTAAACTGGATGAACAGCTTCTAAACTGTGGTTCATGTTGATCTTGCTTCTTCCAGCCTCCAGGTATCTCAAACTATCCTAAGCTCACTGGAGCCCGAACTGAAGTTCTGAGGTCTGAGGAAGATACAAGGTCACACTATGGCCTCTCTGTTTCCATAAATCATAACCAAGTGGACCTCAGCAAGGAAGTGCATCTGGGAATGGTAGCTAGCCATACACATTTCTAGCTCAGTACATTTTCCATTAGATTATATTCCCTGGCTTCGGAAATACAGGCCAGGGAAGATAATTTACAAGGCATTGACATTTGTACAGCAAAGCACAGGAAACCTCTGCACAGTGCACGGCTGCCCAGATATGCACTCATCTGGGAAATATCCCTATTATGACTTGAGAATGAAATGGCTTCCATAGGCTCCACTCTGAGGGAGGAGTGCCCTGTTGAGGAGGTTCTAGAAACTTGCAGGAGGTCATTGGTGCCCAGGGTGCACAGTCCTGTCCTTCTCCACTTACTTATCACCATGAGGTGAACAGCCTTTGCCCTATTCCCCAACCTGCCCGACCATGGTCTTACAATCCACAGAGCCAGCATCTGAGATCTCTGAAACTTTGTCCTAAGACGAATCCCCACGAAGTTGTTCTCTCAGACTATTTGATTTGATCACAGTTATATAACAAAAGGGATACACTCTCTTAAGTAAGATCAATCTATATTGTTAATCCATACTGTTTATTTCTGAACTAATCTCTTTCTAGATGCCAATTCATCTCTTAGCCTAGATTCAGCCTATGCTTCAGGAAAACCACCAGATGTTATTAGTGGCATAGTGATGACAGGTGGGGTTTTTTTTTTTTTGGTTTTTCAAGACAGGGTTTCTGTGTGTAGCCCAGGCTGGCCTAGAACTCAGAATTCTGCCTGCCTTTGCCTCCTGAGTGCTGGGATAAAGGCGTTCGTACCACCACTGCCCGGCTGTGATTACAGGTTTTTAAAATTGTTTTTATTGTTTATCTGTAATGAATCAAGTTTTTTATAATATGTTTTGGGACAGAGAGAAGGAGATATTTTCTTCCCTTTCTTTTTGAAAAAATAAAAGTAAATAGCACAGGTCCCAGAGCAAAGGCCTTCATCTCCCTTCATACCCCAGGTCAGAGCCTCACCAGGGCTTGAGGGGCGGAAGGGCTTGACCCACCAGGAATTAGCCTTGATCTCCTTGCTATCCCAGCCCTGTAGACATAAACTGATGGAGAATCTAGAAAGAGAGGTGCTGGCATAGGCTGAGTCTCCATGCAGCCTAATTATAGTCACCAAAGAAGATCCTTTCTTGTCTCTCCAGATCCTGCCTGACAGCTCATCACTCCACTGGCATTTTTGTCAGGAAAGCCTCATTTCTATTTTTATTATGAGAACTGCTTGTCTTTACTGGCTCTTTGTACATAGATCAAGACATTATCAGGACCTGCACATTCCCCAGGCTAATGGGAATGAGTAATTTTCCCTCTCTATTAAGGACTCTGCTACCTCCACTGCATTCCACAATATTTTCCTCACACTGAAGACCTTAAGGAGCTGGGACAATGTTAACCTCTCCCGTGCCACACCCCTCGCATTCCAAAGCCTCATGGTAGTATTTATTTCCTGCACTTGTGTTCAGCAGAGAAAGTAGCTGCACCGAGTTGCAGCATTCACTTGTTTAAGTGGGACCTCACTTATAACATGAAGGACAAATTTCTACCTCGTTCTTTCTTGAACGTCTTTTACAAGAAGGGCTTATCTCTACCTAAATAAGGTGAAGCAGAAAGAATTCGGAGCCTGGGAACTGGAGTCATAGACAGTTTGAGCTGTACAAATGGGGGGCCTGAAAACAAACTTGGGACTTCCACAAGAGCAGTATGCACTTCTCACTTCAGAACCATTTCACTGGGAACTGAAAAAAGCCACATGACAGCAGAGACCCAATGAAAGTAGGAAGCCAAAACTGGCATTAAACTTCGTCTCTTTCAGTGAAAATTACACCCAATGACAGCAATGGTATAAAAACCCTGTATATAAACACTAAAGTTCATCCCATGCTCAGGATTCTGAAAATCATTTACATGTATCATTTTGTTTAATCCCTGTGTCAAAGTTTTCTACTATTCATTTATCTACTCATTCATTACACATTTAATTCATCTATAAATATTTATAGAGCGGTGAATTACCTTCTAAGGATTGTATAATGTTCCCAGTACATGGTGATTAGATACAAACAAACAAGTAGTAAGCAAGTGACTACTACTCAGACTGTTCCTGCACTGAAACAGGAAATCAACTTACTACCAGAGACAGCCATGAGAACTATCAGTCCAGTAGAGTTCCAACACAACTGAGTCCTAT
This sequence comes from Rhynchomys soricoides, assembly GCA_019843965.1. NCBI lineage: Eukaryota > Metazoa > Chordata > Mammalia > Rodentia > Muridae > Rhynchomys > Rhynchomys soricoides. The sequence goes on from JADRCH010000168.1 coordinate 67,367, forward strand.
CCTTACACTTTAGCGCTTATTCCAGGGACATGCAAACATTTTCACACAACAACGTATATATGAAGACTTGTGGTGTTTTTATTCATATGCAAAGTTAGGAGTTGTTTCAGATATATTTCAATAGGTAAATGTTTAAAGAAACAGCAGTATTCTATAGCATGTAATACTATTCACATATATGTATATATACATATAGTGTGTATGTGTGCATTAACATAGAATTTATAGATAGATGTAGATGTAGATATAGATATATCAGCATAGATTGAATCTCCAGGAAAAAGGAAGTACGCTCCAAAGGTTTGCTATTTCATGGTTCTGATTTTGAGGTATGTACATTTTGTTCAAGTGAGAATTAATATTTACCAAAAAGATTTGTGGGGGTAAGGGTGGGTATTTAGACAACCAAAAAAGATAAGGAACTGCTATGTTCCTTATCTTTTGGCCTTATCTTATCTAGTGACTCTGGTGGCCACTGATCCTCACATATGATAAAACGGAACAAAATGAAGCATCTCACTCCCACCACACACATGTGCAACTGCAATAAACCTAGAGAAATCAAATACCATCAGTAGATTTTTATCAGTGTACACATCCTAGAATGAGATACTTTACTATAATTTTGTCAACATAACCATTAAGGAAACCAAGTGAAGGCAGCGATCTATTATTCTATACTGAATCAAAAATTATCTCAATAAAAATCTAATCAAACAAGATTACATGGTAAATTTTCTGAGGCCAGATATTGTTCTTGGTATAAAGGAAAAGATTAGGGTGTGAGTGGCAATATGGGAGCTACAGATAGCAGGGGGTGAACTTAGACTGAGGAAGATGTGATTTCTCATTGGGAAATTAAAGGCTGAGGAGTTGAGGAGGAATATGGTGAATGGCACATATCCCAGAAAATGAAGCCTTGTGATAGAAGTGTAACCACGAATGGGTATGCCAGGCAGCAGAAGGAACATGGCAGAAAGGACACAGCATGAAAAGGTGAGGGGACCTTCTGCAGGTGGGACCTTTCTACAGTGAGAAATGGACTAGAGAGATGGCTCAGAGGCTAAGAGCACATATGGCTCTCTCAGAGGTCCCGAGTTTTATTCTTAGCACATAAGTTTGACAGTTCACAACTGTGTGTAACTCCAGCTCTAAGGAATTCAGTGCCCTCTTCTGGCCTCAACAGACACTATACTCATATTATGGTATACATGCACACACACACACACACACACACACACACACACACACACTGCATAAATAAAATAACTCTTTAAAAAATGAATGATTATTCTCAACTTTTACAGAAGTTGTTACTACCATGTAGGCACTAATAAGTGATAGTAAGCCATAAATCCAGAAAGTTCCTGGCTTGGGTCTCAACAACTAAGCCGCCATAATATTATCTGCCTCTACTGGTACAGCTTTATAGTGCTGGGGAAATAGTTGAGTGGGAAGAACACTGCTTTTATAGATGAGGGCCCAGCTGAGTTCAGTCCAGGCTTTATGTGCTACATCATCTGATGTTCCTTCAGCCATGTGGGAGCAGAGTAGGGAGAATCTCCGGTAGCTCTCAGGCCAGCCAGTCTGGCATACACAGCCAAGAACAAGATACATTCACAAATGAGGCAGAAGGTGAGGACTGTCTCCATGTGCACATCAGTGCACATGTGCTCCCACAGTCACATATTCCCTTTCATGTATACACACTCATCACACATACATAAGGAAGAAAACCTGGTTTCATGAGGTTAAGCATGCGAATACGATTCAACATAATGTTCCTCCTATAAATTTAGCCAAGAGAACAAAATTTATGTTCAGAGAAATAGCTAAATAGGAATGTCTGAAGCAAGAATTTCAAAATCAGCAAAAACTGGAAGCAACCCAAATGCCCTTCAACTATTGAATGTACACCGAGTGATGCATCCACACTGTTAAAAATGCTACTCAGCAAGAGAGAAGGAAGAATGATCTATTGATAGACGCAGTCACGTGGATGAGTCTACATCCACTTTGCCCAGAGAAAGAAGGCATGCTCTTGCTGTCTTCTAATTCCATTCTTGTGAGAGTTTAGAAAAGACAAAGACAACAGCGGCAGCCATGCTTCTGGCGATTCCTGTGTGGTGGGCTGAGGGACTGAGTCCAAATAAGATCAAGGAAACTTTTCAGAGAGATTACGATATCCCATATGCTGATGCTGGTGATTGTCACATGACCAGATGCGATATTGAAATTCATGGTTTGATGTATTCAATGGGACAAATTTTCCTGCATATAAAACGGTCTTAAGTAAGCCTGGCTTATATGCTATGGTCTCAGGGAATGAGTGAAGGTAGACAAAAGCCAGAGGAAAACCTTCCTTGTGTCCATGAAGTTATCGGCAGTCCCAAGAGACAGCAATACTAATAGTCTACTTTTCAAATGTAATAAATAAAATCAGAAGGAGAATATGACCTCATAGAGGGTGGTGACTGGTGTCTAGGGAGAGGCAGACAGCAAGGTAGGGTACAGAAAGCCTGGCCAATACAGAAGGGCTTTTTCTGAGCGTACCAGGCATTTCCCTCATGTGTACCCTCTTCTTTGTCATCCAACAAGAGAAAGTGTTTCCCATCCAAATCCTCCCAGATGCTCAAATCACAGTACACACCAGTGCATGTTGGTTCAGTAAGGGCTGATTCTGCTCTGCATCTCTGGATTTGGACATGGAAACTGAAGAGGATGATTTGGGAGCCACACAGAAAGGTGATGGAAAACTGGGAACTAGACCAAGCACCAGGAAGTGAATGGACAGAGGAATCAACAGAGGAACTCTCCAAAGAGAGATTGCCCAAGACTTCTGACATCTTTAACTTTGTCATTTGTATCTGCAACTCAGCTTTGGTGGTTATTTCTTGATTTTTAAGAAGATATGTCTTTCTATACAATGAATTGATACTCCTTACAACCCAATAATTCCTGAAATCTCATGCCCTGCAGTAAATTGAAATTCCTTAGATATTTGTGGTAAGAAAGAATAAATGTGTCCCCTACATGCCAATTTTTTTTTTTTTTGCTTATTTCTGTTTCCTGAGAAAATGCTGAAAAGCAAAGGAGCAACAGTCCATTTGTCTTTCATCTTTAGAAGCCTATCTCAGCCTGCAAAGAAGACAGCCAGGATGTCTGCTTAGCTCCAAATGAGGCAAAAGGCATAAACAAACTAGACTTCCCTTATCAATGCCCATGCTTAGAAACAATGGTTCACTGGTGGTTTTGTCTCTTGTTCTTAGTGATTAAATGTGCAATCAGACCCGGGGTTGGGATTCCAGGGTCAGCTTTGCTCCCTGTGCAGAAACATCCTGCTGTGAATTAAGGTCCAAATGTGCCAGGCTCAACAGTCTTAGGGTAGCTGATATGGGCTGTCTCTTGAGTCAGAAACTACACCAGCATCTGTGACTATGGCCATATTTGGCAGCCATGGCTGTGCTCTCACCAGGCCTTCTGGGTTCTCAAAGCTCATGCCACGAGGGAATCATAACAAGCCAACAATCAATTCCTCTTTCCGTTGTGTGAGTCACTGGGGGCTGACTCTGAAATAGGGCTAGGAAGTTTGGCCATTTCTTGAAGTTCTCTTTCCTCATAGGATGCCACATGAGAGAAAGATGAATTCTGAGCTTCCTCTAGGGGACACAGCTTCTGGTGAGGCAACATTCAGATGAGCTGGCATCATGCACCATCATGTGTGGACGGAACCAGAAAATGCTCTAATAGCAGTCAGGATCCAGTCAGCTCATTTTCCTGCAGACCCACCCTCTCTGGATTCCTCCCCCCTTACATTTTTAATATTGCCTTCATGATATGGTCTTATCCTCCTGTTCTTTGCTCTAGAGGATGAGGGGGACTTGCTGGTGTGGCTCGGGCCTCACTGTGCAGAGATTTCAGTCAATGCTTGCTGAATGAGCAAATAATAGAAAGCCTGGTGCACACAGATAGAAATGAATTCAAGTGCAAACCCCCAAAGAGACCACCTGGTGAAAGGCAGAAAATATCATTAACTGAAAACAAGACATTTCTGAGAAATCCGCATTTCAGCTTTACCAAAGAGACACCGTAGCACTTTGCCCAAGTGACATGTTATATACAGAGAAAATGCAGCATTTATTTCTATTACACCAGCTTCCTCTGTGTAAGTCAGAGAGGTTAGACGCTCAGCACGGGGTCCCTCTTGGCCAAAGATCCACATTAAAAAAAATAAGAAAGGAAGATATATATATATTTTTTTTAAAAAAAATGATCTCAGGAAACATATGGAAATTTTGTAATCAGATAAAATGAGAGGTTGTTGGGTTTTTTTTTTTTTTTGTTTGTTTGTTTTGGTTTTTTGCTTTAGTGATTTTTTTTTTAATCAGTCTTCCTTCTCTATTCATATTTTAAGACCTAGCTCCTAGGAAGATCGTAGTGTTTTGTTTTTTAAAGAAAAAAAATAAAAAGCAAAAAGAAAGGAAACATTAAGTTTCTTCACTTTCTAACTAACCCCCATCAAATGGTCCCTATTCAATGAGGTCAGTTTACTTTGAGCACAAGACATTAGCCAAGCTACAGGAATCATTGGTAGCCTTAACCCTTGGGAGGAATATTAGTGTCCATTTCAGGGTTTATTACATTTTTAAACAAATGAATTGGCCCTTGGTAATGTTTTTCCAGCGGGGGCGGGGGGAGGGAGTAAGTTCCTTTCAACTTTTTCAAAAGAATCTCAGGTGAGAAGAGATGGAGAATAAAGAACCTAAGAAGAAGATGGATGGAAGTCAACCTGAAACAAAGACATCCCAAAGTCAGTGATAGTCTGAAGCAATGACATAGCCTGGACTCTCCATGTAGAAGGCTCAGGTGGGAGGACTGCCATGGGTTCTAAGCCAGTCTGAGACACACAGCTAGACTGTGTCAAACCCAACAGACAGACAGTCATAGAAAGATTGATGAATGATAAAACCATGAGCTGTGTAAATGGATAAACTGGTAAAAGGAGATCTCCATGGTACTGAATCTTACGTTCAGTCAATCATCTAAATAGCTTTTTTTGGGAAACTTCCTTGTGGTTTGCAAATATCAAATATACACTGGAGTTCCTCTGTAGATATTCTCAACTGAGATAAAGTGAAGATGTACTCATGCTGAGACACTAAGAGAGGTGTAGGCATTCCTTAAGCATTATGACACATTTATTTAAGAAGATGATGCATTTGCAAATTCAATCAGTAGGTATGCAAATGGGCATGAGTTTGCACATGAGCAATTGTTTGAATACAAGTATAACAAACATCTGTCCCCATTTCCAACTTGAAGTTATGCTGTGGAATCTACATCAGGATGTGGGGAACAAGGGAGAGCTAAAAGCTACAGCTCACACCTCAACCTCTCTCTTTAGCTACCTGTGCAAGGAGAAACTGTTCAGTGACAGAGTGCTTGCCCAGCATACCCAAGGCCCTTCAAGCTCTCTCTCTCTCAAGCTTGATGGTAGTGGGGAGAGATGGAGAGAGAGAGAGAGAGAGAGAGAGAGAGAGAGAGAGAGAGAGAATTTTGCATTGGTTACCAACAAGGAATGGGTAAAGACTTTTTTGTTGTATTCTGAGATATTAGCCTGTATGAATATTAATCTTTCCATTATTATCTTTTCTCCCTCTCTCATTTCGTGTTCTTCTTCTTCAGGGCGGTCCTTTTCTTTTGGGACAGAACATCTCTCAATGTCAAATAGCTATTGTGGACTCTTAAGTTCAAAGAGAAGGTGATTTTTCACTTAAGAGGAATTCCGCTTTATATTAATGATTCTTTTATGCCCTGCACCAGACTGAACTTCTCTGTCTGAGCCTAATAAAATATCAAACCATTTCTATATAGAGAAGCTGAAGACCATGGTTTTGGGTAAAAACAGTTGAGGACGATTTCTCTCCTAAGCTTCTCGAGCCTTCAGGAAACCCCAATGCTGAGTCTAAGAAGTGACCTTCCCATCCTGTATGCTGATGGTCAGTTAGAAGATGTTGGACACACAAACTGCAGCTACACTTGGTGCTTTGGCCTCAGTCTAGATAAGAACTGTCTTAATGGTCATGACTACAACCAAAGAGTATTCTGGAACGCAGAGAATAGGAGGCCCATGTGTCTCACCTAGCGATAAGGCAAAAGATGGGGGTTGTTTTCAGGAAAGTGTCTTGAAGGAGGCACATTTCCACACAGACTTTGTTGGATCTTCCCTGAGATGCAATATATGTTTTGCAGCAGAATATCATATTTTGTTTCTTAATAATCCATCTTTATCTTGGTTAATAACCACAGATATCATCCCTCCAGGATGAATAGTTTAAGAAAAATCATTAAATAAAAGTCAGTTAATTGCATTTCTGAAGAAATCCAACTTTTTAAGTGTTTCTTCTGAGAACAGAACTGAAATACAGCCAAAGGATAAATTACCTTCTTTTTTGGTTTTTACCCCTTCCTCCCAAAACACAGATTCTGACATGTGCTTTTCTGCAAGGGCTGGAGACACATTCCAGTTTCTTTCAATACCTCAAAAAGGAGGCAAAGTTATACAATCTACAATTCACTGCACACAAGCTGCCTTTGATTGTATTGCCTTGCAAACTAGATACTTTGCGGGGAAGCATAAAACTGTTTATCACTAAACATTTGAGATTCTGCTCAGATAATTTACATATAATTAGACAGAAGCCCACACTTGTAAGCAGCAGCATGGCCTCGCCTCGAACAGACAATTCTTCGGATGTTTTCGGAAAGTGTAATGAGGGTTTTATGAGTGTTTCTAATTTGTCTTAACATGGGTGGGAACAGGGGTGCATTACTCCTTTCCACAGCCAGGCCATTACATAACTCAGCGCAGAATAATGATAAGCTGAGGTTGGCAGAAGTAACCTGCCCAGGTAGGTAGAACAATTAAAAACATTCTAGTCTTTTCCAGAGGCATAAAATGAATTTGATGATGATCCCTTTGGAAGCATTAAAAAAAATTAAAAAGGAATCATCCAAGGATAGAAGCCTCCTACTCAGGTTCTCCATCCTTCATTATCTACCTGGGAAGTGGATAAAGAGGGATGTGGAGAGAGGAGAAAGACAAATGGGGATCTTCAGAGCTGAGTCCCCCTGAGCCTACAGATGCCGGAGCTCCCAGGTGCCTGTTTTTGTCTTTTCTAGACATCTTCTGCACAAAGGTAGTTGCTTCCAAATAGACTGACCATCACTCAAACGTGTAGCATTGTAAAGGAGAGCTGGGGAATTAGGGGAATGGGGAAGTGTCACTATTTCATGACACAAAGACTGCAGCCAGAAATAGCTAAGCCCCGGATGGGACTGCTCTGAAGCTGCTCTGCCGACTAGGCGCTGTGTCTCCAAGGGCCTTTTCAGAGTCACCTCTGCACTTGCTTCTTTTGAATCCACAAAGCTGAGTTGCAGTGCTCTCCCTTGATGAACAAGGAATTATGTTTTGGTTTCTCCTTACTGTCTTTTCGATCAAAACCGGGCTGCATTGTGCTTTATGGCCGAAATTTAAGCAGCACATAATCCCAGCTGTATTCACTTTATATAATGACATCTTCACCCCCTCCGCCGGTATTGCTTAAAGGCACTGTGAGCAAGACCAAGTTCCAAAAGTCCCCAGGGTATCTCTTAGATCCTCCCAGGCAGACATGCTCAAAGGCTCCATCTGGCCCTAAATGAGGCAGCAGGTGAGGTCTCGATTCAGGATGACCCCTTTGAGGCTTTAGAACACAAAGTAAATTTTGTGACGCTTGTAGCATATACAACCAAAACAATATCTATTAATTTTCTAACAACAATCTTGGGAGACAGTCTGTCCAAAGCTCTAATTATGTTCTCTGCCAGCTAAGCTCAACATTTTGTTTGGTGTCATCTGAACTTCTATTTGGGAGACTTTACAAACCCCGCCTCCTGACTAAAGCAATCTAACAATCACACACAAGTTATAAAAATAAACTCCCCTTCCTCAAAACTATGTTATAAATAACCATCCTATACCTAAACTATGGCCTGGTAAAGAAAATTACCAATAAGTATTTGAAGATTGGCCAAGATACATGAAAAGTGGTAAATGAAAAGAAACATATGTTTAAAATAGGAGATGGTTAGAAAGTGATAATCAGTTTGCACATTTGAAATTTATGCAGCCAGTAAGTTTTTAGGGAATGTTTCATAACATAATCCTTTGCACTAAGTTATTTATGAATTGGTTAATTCTGCAAAGTATAATGTTCCCTGTATGTTGTTTCTTCTTCTACTATGACCTCCACTTCTCTCCCTCCCATTGTCTTTACCCCTTTGAGACCTTTCCTTTCTCTGTGTGCTTAGCTATGGACACACACGCACGCACGCATGCACATGCACATCCATCCATGCATCCACCTACCCATCTACCCACTCATCCATCCATGCATCTACCCACCCAGGTATCTATCCATCCATCTAACCATCTACCCACCCATCTTCTGACCCATCCATCCACATTCCCACATATCTGTCCGTACACCCACCATTCATCCACCATCCATTTGTCCCAGATAGAAGCACCGGTGCAGTGAAGTGACCCTCAGCATACCCTTGTCTGTTTTCCCCGTGTCTTTGAAACACTCATTCAGATTATTTACCATCACGAAGCTAGGATTTTAAACAATCCTCCCAATCTACCCTATAAGAAACCCTAGTTAATGTCTGTGTCAAAAGCAAGTTTAGAGCAGAGTGGTAACAAGCTCTTGGGAATGTTACAGCTATATTTTTCCTCCAAGCTATAAAGGGGACTGCTTTATAACATAGTCTGTGTTTGTATGTAGGGGGATGCTTTGCTGTATAGTAGATTATTTTCTTGTTTCTTTGCACAGGTCCTATTTTTATTAGTATACATTAATTATACTATATAATGGGTTCCATTCTGACATTTGCATTATTGCATATAACATACTTTGACTTTATTCACCTCTCTTCCCTTCACTTGGGACTCTCTGGCCAGCCAACCTAGCCTATTTAGAGAACTCCAGACCAGTAAGACACCTCCAATTAAACAAAAGATGGGTGGTGCCCGATGAATGGCAAGGGAGTTCTTCTCTGTCTCTCCTCTTTCTTTTTTCTGTCCCCCAGTCTCCTTCTAGGGTTTATTTCCTATTGTAAAAGTAGAACACAGCAGGCACTCGGCAAACATGAGCAGTGATAGTACCTAGAACACAGGAAGTACTTAGCAGTTATGGTTCATGATAGTACCCAGAACACAGGAAGGACTGAGGGCACTTGAGTTAATTCAAGCCATTTGGTGGTGCAGCTCTTACTATCTGAATGACTGGATCAGTCCCCTAGACCAACAAAAGATTTATAAAGTATTGCTCAGATTAGGCTCTGTGGATTTTATAAGCAGGTGGGAAAATTCCATTTTCGAGTTTCCCTTGGTGCTTTGTGTTGTTCCTAATATTGAAGTGCCGTGTGCCACTTCAGAGAGGAGGGCCCTTCAGCCAGTGCTCATAACATCCCTCAGGGATTTAATAAGAAGCATTATGGACTTAAGTAATACTACAAGAAAACAGAAACAATCGACGACATATTGAAAGAATTGCATAATACACTTATGTACTGCAGATAATGGAGTTATGCAGGAGCAGGGAGGGAAAACAAATGCAGAGTTTGGAGAGGAGGGGTTTTACAAACAGAGCAATGAGAAGGATGTGGTGGAAGCCCTCTCGATTGTGCACAGAGCCTGGCGACTGAGAGGAGACTACTGAAGCCTCCTGTGCGAACCTAGACCTCACTTCCCATCACAGCAGAGCTTCCTGGTATTCTCAAAGTCTTTACATTTTTGTTTCCTAGTCTAGCCTATGAAAACTCCAGGAGCCATAGAGCCCATTTTATTTCTCAGTTGAGAAAACAGAGACAGAAAAACATGAAACAACGTGATCTATATCCCTGGATTCATGTGTGGTCTAAGCATGCTAAACATATTTCTTTTCCTGCAAAGGGGCCAACTGAATTTACAAGAAGAATATGACATGTTCAAGTTGGTGAAGTCGAACCAGGTGTTGTGGTACATGCTTATAACCCCAGCAGACTGGGGCAGGAGGAGGGTGAGTTTGAGGTCAGCCTGGGCCACATAAAAAGACTATGTTCCAATTACTATCCTTTGTGAGAATAATATGTCCAAATCATCTAGCATGTTATAAGTGGTAGGCAGAAGAGAAGAAAGCCTAGGGGGAAATTACTATGGGACAAGTCTCCCACCAATATGAGAGGATTTATCCATACAGACGAGGAGAAAAGAAGAATGCCTAAGAAATTCTGAGCTGTACCTCCTGAGTACAGCCACATTCATGTTTACAACACTGGGGCTGGTGAAGCTAGCTTGGTTTCCTTGAAGGAAACAAACAAACAGACAAACAAACAAAAAAACACTGACCACTGCTTTGTGCCTACCCTGTGAAATCCCTTCCTACATCTGGCACATGAGTCCTGGGTGGTACTTAGGTTAGATAAGAGTCTGATTACATGTTTATTTTTAATAGTTTGTTTGCATGGTTTTGCCTCAACTTCTAACACTATGTTTTTTCACATAGTGCTGACATAAAATATATTTAGTAAAACATCAATTATAAAATTTTAATAAAACAAGAAATAGCAAGAAAATGGCTCAACTATCGTTATGATTTTGAGACAGGGACTTACGTAGCTAGGTAGGCATCCAACTTAATTGGGTGCTGAGGACGGCCTTGAACCATCAAGTCCTTCAGATCTTCCCCATCTCCGAAAGACTGGGATTAAAAGTGTGCACCAGCTTGGCCACTTAGATAATGTCCGAATCATCACAGTGATTGTGGGGGCCAAAGTGTTTCTAGCATGCTGTAATTTTAGATGCCATGAGTTAAATAGAGCCTTACTATAGGTTCTCCTAGAAAGATCTTGTTGTTCTAGCTCAAGAATGTCTTCTCAAAATTGAGATGATGCCTAACAATATTCTAAATACAGACAGGATGGAAATCCAGCCTCCTTACACATGCAAATAAAGACTGCAAGCAGGGGACAAAATGTCCATGTGCGTCCCATCTCCAATTACTGGGGATTCATACCAAGAATATGGACTTGGGTTTTATATTCAGTCTGAACTCATGAGCCTTCAAAAATGTACATGTGTGATCCATTCTATTTCAGGTCTTCCTAGGAACTCAGAGGCAAGACTGCAAGAGCAGAGATACTAGAGTTACCTCCGAGAAAGTGAATCCACTCAGATAAAGACACAGGCCCCAGCCTCACACGCCTTTGCCTTCTAAATGGTGCATGGTAGAGCTGGACATGACCCTAAGGCTCTCCATTCTAACCACAGTGCAAAGGGTAATCCCACTGCCCGAAAAGGTTCCCTTTAAACAACAGAGTCACAAATAAGTTTTACAGTCGATTTGGAAAGAGTGAAAGTAGGGGGCAAGAAGCAGTGAAAGAGAAAGCCATGAATAGGTGATTAATAGGTGAAAAGTCAAACCCTGGCTTTCGGGTTCAAGCATCCTGAATTCCCAAATACACAAGATTTATAAAATTCTGCTTTTTCTTTAAAACATTTTTGTCTCATTGACTGTGTATGTGAGTGTGTGTATATGTGTGTGAGGGTGTGTACCTGGGTGTGTAAGCGTCAGAACATGCGTATGGAGGTGAGAGCACAACTGTGAAAGTCAGTTGTTTTCTTTTTCTGTATGAATCCCAGGATTGAATTTGGGTCAGGTTTGGTGACTTTACATGGTGATCCCATATCACCAGCCCCTTATCTCCTCTTTTCAAAAAGATTCAAGAGGTTTGCAAATTGGCATTTTGTTCACCCTTTTAATAACTAGGCTGCTTTTCTCCCATGACTAGAAAGTGAGCAATCACTAGATTAAACTAGATGTTTTTACTTCTGTTAAATTTCATAAAATTCATTCTATAAAACAGGTTTCTGTTTTACTTTAATAAAGGCCAGGAACATTTCCACGGGCCATTCAATTGCTAGTATGCGTTATTTCAATCAGGTGATTTATTGCTGCCTGGACTGTTTTCTTAGGTTCCCATCCTGCCTCCAGTGTGATGGGCCATACCCAGACTTAAGGGTCTCATTAACTAGGATGAGTTTGATTGCAGTTCCACCTCTTATCTGGTGGCTGTAGTTTCTCAATTTGTAAAATAAAGACATAAACTATAAAAAATAAAGTCTACCTCCTAAACGTCTGTCAGCTGTGGTAAGGACACAGAACATGTTTGCTATTGAAATTATGACACAGGCAAGATAATGTTGAGAGTCTCAACCAAGGAGGTTGGAAACCAAGTTTCCAGCTGCCAGATTGATAGCCCAATTACACCAACAATGTTGGCAACCACCAGACAGCATTCTCAGAGTAGCACTGTGGGGTATATTGGGGGCACAATTGGCTAAAAAAAGCAATTTGGGGTCCCAAGATAATTCTGCAGGAAAAAGAACTGGCCATACAAGCCTTGAGATCTGAGTTCTTCCCCCAAAATCCACATAAAAATAGAAGGACGTAACTGAATCTACAGAGTTGTCTTCTGACTTCACAGGTATGCTGTGACATGTTTGTGCCCACATATGCATACTGCACGCATACACACACACACACACACACAAATCCACACCTAGAAATTATAATGATGATGATGAGAAAGAAAGAAAGAAAGAAGGAAGGAAAGAAAATGGCTCATAAATTCTTACTAACACAGCTGACTAAACATGAGCTGAACAAGGAGACCACCAGACATGTTAATGTGGAGAGGGAAAGCCCACAAGGCCTCAGCCCTGCACAAAGAACCACAGCCAACTAAGTAACTCAGTGAGCAGGAGAAATCATCTTCCCCAGGGAAAGGACACCAATTAGTTATCAAATACCAAATGGTCAGCCCTGAAAACATCCACATACAAGTGATATTGCACAGACCGAGAAGGTTGCATTTATGTATTTAAAATACAGATGCATTTAAATATGTGTGACAACAATTAGTGAAAATAGAAGTCATGAATTTTAATGAGACGCAGGACAGTTACATGGTTGGGAGAAAGGAAACGGAAGGAGGCAATGATATAGTTATATTACATTCTTTTAAAAAAAGAAGCCAATGGATAAAATCAATTCAAGAGGTAACAAGAAGCTAGCATCCTTTGACCTTTAAATAGTGGGTTGGTGGTTTTTTTTAGAATTTAGTATAATGAAACATTAAAAATATAAACAATCATTTACATAGAGAAAAGCCCTCTGTGGTATTATCATAAAAACGAGAGAGAAAAAGACAAAAACAATTCCTAAAATTTGAATGATGATAACAACTTCTCATACAGTAGAATATTATGGAATGATTCAATGTAATTTTGAAAATTATGATAGATGGCAGAATAAAATATTCACATTTTAATTCCAAAACGAAGGCCGTAGGGATATTCTCTGAAAAACATACTCTGAGGTTCATGTTGTGAACTCTCTCTCTCTTTCTCTCTCTCTCTCTTGCACATATACACACTCCAAATGATTGAGAATCTGTCAAAAGTATTAAAGATGATGATAAAGAAGAATGATTCTGCTGAGATAATAGTCAGCATGTATGGATGTGGACCAGCCATCACATGTTCTGTGTGCTGGTTAACCAGTTTAGGCATCTTATTTCCCCTGCCTCCTTTCCCAGGACTGTGAGGGTGACAGTGTCATACAATGCTTCTCTTTGGTGACAGAAATATGTTGTGTCGGTGTTACAGACTTGAGGACAGTCAGGACAAAACCATCTAGGCTTCACTCATCAATTTGGACTCCTTGTGATTGAAGAAGGTTCTGGAAGGTTCTCCAAGGGACTTGGAGAAGAAACAAGCAAGTAAGCCAGATCCACTGTTATACTGGCTTCTGTAGTTGAGCATCTTCTCTGGAGTATGGTCAAAGGCCAAGAAAAGCTGAGGCAGGAGGACAACATGTTTAAGGCCTGCCTTGGATACTGACTCAGTTCAAGATCATTCTGGGAAACTTAGTAAATTTCTGTCTCAAAATAAAAAGTAATGTGAGGCTAGTGATTGTTCAGTGGATACATGTGCCTGTCCTGTAAAGTCTAGCAACCTGGTGGTGAGTTTAATGGCTAAACTCACCATAAAAGGAGAAAACTGGCACCTACAAGTTATTTTCTGACTGCCCCACACATACTATGGTACACATGTGCATGTGTGCATGCTCGCTCTCTCTCTCTCTCTCTCTCTCTCTCTCTCTCTCTCTCTCTCTCTCTGATGATAATGATGACTGATGATAAATTCTTTGTTTGGTTTGGTTTGTGAGACAGAGTTTCTCTGTGTACCAGGCTCTGGCTGTCATGGACTTGATTTGTAGATCAAGCTGGCCTTGAACTCACAGAGAATCGCCTGCCTCTGCCTCCTGAGTGCTGGGATTAAATAAAGGCTTGTGCCAGCATGCCTGCACATGATGATGTATTTTTTAAGTGAAAAGTAGGTTGGTTAATTCAGCCCTTGACCAGCTTGTGTGAGATCTTAGATTCAATCCCAAGTACAGCAAAGAAAGAAAGAAAGAAAGAAAGAAAGAAAGAAAGAAAGAAAGAACATCAGAAAGTACTTTGGGCTGGACTTGGATCACTTCAGTAGCCTCCTGTTCTTTTCTCTATTTCCACCACTGCCCCCTGTTGTCTGTTCTCTGCATCACAATCCAAATATGCCAGGGCTTCTGGCTTCATCTTTTCATCCCACTGAAGATGATATCAAAATTCTTGTGACCAACTGCCATTCACTGCACTAGGATCCCCGCTGTCACTCTGGGGGATCTAACTTAGTCTTCTGAGTCACTTTTGAGCCCAGGGGACCCTCTGGACTAGCTCTAGCCCCTTTTTCCCTTCTTTTTCAGATGCCCACCAGGTCTCCATTGCATCCACCTCACCCACATCTCTGTCCTGTCACTCAAGCAGGCCTCCTCTGAAAATCCATCTCCAAAGTTGTAGTTTATCTTCTAGTATGTCCTTTGTTCCTTTCAGGTTCGATGCATCTATCAGTTTGTCGTTGAGCACTTATGCCTTCCTGATGCTATTTCTCATTTGTGGTTATTTGTTTGGTGTATATATGAAGACACTTAGACACATAGCAGATGCATACGTTATACAATGAAAACTCGTAAGCATCCCCTCAGGTAAACTGAGGCTGAGTGTTGTGATCTCATTTCTAATGTCACCAAGTGTGGGGCATTCTGAGCAGGACTGGCTCTCCAATAAGATCATGATTTCTCCCTTTTGCCCCATTTTTGATACTGAGAACCCTGTCGTCCTTGTGTTTAGCACCAATTTAGAAAAAGAATTGGATTTCCAAGCTTCCGATTGCTTTTGCAGCAACCAGACTGCCCTCTGTGCACTCCAGACATGCTATCTTCTTTTTATTTGGTGATAAGCAGGACACCTGCTGATTATTGAGGCCACTACTACACCCTTCCCTGACAAATCACAGATGGCACTTGGGGAAGGTGACCAAAGCTGAAGATAATGGCCAGAGGCAGTGCCACTTCAGGACAGGGAAGCTGGACGCAGTATGAAGTACAAGGTTGTCACATGGGAGGAGTGCAATGGATGTGTGCAAACAAGCTCTGTTGCTGCAGAGATCAGAACTGAGCTTTCAAGCTTCGATAATGACTCGTATTTGTTACTTAACCTCCCTTAATTGCTCCAGGCTTTTGTGCTGTATTTCCCAAAATGATTCCCAAACGGAAGGAAAATACACTGAAAGTTTAGTAAGGGAACATAAATATTTTCCCACAAAACCTTTTAAAAATGCAGTTTTCTCATTAATAAGAAAAAAACAAAAAACAAAAGATAACAGAATGTGATCAGAAGGACAGGGATGAAGGTGACAATGACTGTGGTAGTTTGCAGATCCTCCCCACAGGCCTAACCTTGGAGAACCTGTTTCCCAGTGGGTGATGCTGTTCGGCAAAGTCTAGGAGGTGTGGCCTTGCTGGAGGAAGTAAGTTCCTGGAGGAGGGCTCTGAGGTTTCAAAGCCTCATTGCATGCCCACTTCGCACTCTTTGCTTTGTGCTTGTGCTTTGAGACATGAGCTCTCAGCTGCTGCTCCACCAGCTATGTCTGTAGCCTGTGATCCACCATCATGGACTCTATCCCCTGGAACGGTAAATCCAAATAAACTCTTCTATAATTTGTCTTGTCCATGGTGTTTTTATCTCAGTGATAGTGACTGATATCATAGTAACTAACATAATGATCAAGAAACAGCATGCCGTCTTTAATTAATGTCTTGAAAGGAGCCTGGTAAGAGTCTACAGGAGAGTGTTTTCCACTATTGTTGAACAATAGGTCTCCCTTCTTTACTCACCAAATCTGAAACCTCAGAGTCAGGCTCTTGTGACCATACCATGTGGTGCTCTGTCATACTATGCCCAGACTCCCATGCTGTGAATAGCTCCTCTGTTGTTATGCCCACTTTAGTTCATAAGGAAAGTGTTTCTCAGACTGGCATCCTTGCCAATAGCTTGTGCCTAATAGACAGTAACTCTAGAGTAGTGGTTCTCAACCCGTGGGTTGCAGTGATCCCTTTGACAAAACCTATCTCCAAAAATATTTACATTACCATCCATAACAGTAGCCAATGTATAATTGTAAATGAGCAAGAAAAATAATCTTATGGTTTAGAGGTCATCACACCTTGAGGAACTGTAATTGAAGGATTGCAGCATTAGGAAGGTTGAGAACCATTGTTCCAGAGCCTGGGATACAGGGTATCTTGGTACTATCTCAGTACTCTGAGAGCTTAAAGCCAGTATTTATGAAGAAGCAGTAGCTCAGAGTGCTAACCTGTGCTTCTCAGGCTCATGCCCTCAGAGGGTGACAAGGAAGTCATTCACTCACTTCCTCAGCAATCATTTTCTGGCACTCAAGAGAAACTGTGCCCCACACTGCCTGGGGAGGGTCCATTTGCTCCTTTGAAGTCTGAGAAAAATGATGACATTTAGAAGAAAGATGAAGAGAAGAAGGAGAAAAACAGGGTTAAGGAGAAAATGTGGAAGAGGATGAGCAGAGAAGCAGAAGAGGAAAATGGAGAGGAAAGAAGGAAAGAAGTGGGGAGAGAGGAAGAAAGGGGGAAAGGATGAGCAGAGAAGGAAAGCAAAGGAGAATAGGGGGAGAGGAAGAAGGTGAAGAAGAGGAGGGGAGAGGGGGGAGAGGAAAGGGAAGAAAAGAAGGGGAAAGGGGAGGGAAGGAGGGGAGGAGGAGGGGCAAAGCAGAAGAGAAGAGAACAAAGGGGAACAGGAAGAAGACTAGGAAAAGAAGAGGAAGAGAAGAAAGAGGAAATGGACTAAAAGAAAAGAGGATTGGGAGGAAGAGGAGGAAGGACGGGAGGAGCTCTTGCACAAGTTCAGACATACTAACAGACTTATTCAAACTCACACAATCAAAATAAATTAGAGCTAACCTGGAAGTGTAGCAGGCTGGATCTCTCCTACAGCAAAATGGTGACCTGATGCCATTGTTCCCCTCAATGTCTGTGGTGGTGGTTTGTATATGCTTGGCCCAAGGCGTGGCACTATTTAGAGGTGTGGCCTCGTTTGAGTATGTGTGGCTTTGCTGGAGAAAGTGTGTCACTGGAGGCGTGAGCTTTAAAACCTTAATCCTAGCTGCCTGGAAGCCAGTCTTCTCCTGTCTGCCTTTGGATGAAGATGTAGCACACTCACTCCTCCAGTACCACCCTGCAGGGATGCTGCCAGGCTCCTACCTTGATGATAATGGACTGAACCTCTGAACCTGTAGTCCAGCCCCAGTTAAATGTCACCCTTTATAAGAATTGCCTTGGTCATGATGTCTCTTCACAGCAGGAAAATCCTAACTCAGACAGAGTCCCTCTCTCTATGCTGGCCTTGTTGAATTTGGGGTTGTAGAGAAGACGATAGGGCTTGGTGACACTTCCACCATCTAAAAAGATTCTTAAAGTGCTTTGCTGTGAACTTTCTTGACCCCTGTGGAGCAATGGATGAATGCTTAAGCAGAACCCAGCATTTACCTGAATCATGGGCAGAGCCCAATGACTGAATCAGAACTCTCCAGGGCCTTCACTACATAGTACTTTCATTGCTATAGGGTATGAGGTCAATAGAAAAGCAATTTTTCTGTTTGGTCTCTCTGAGGACCTCTGTTTTGAAAGCCTGGAAAGGTAGCCCTTGTGTGGAGCGCACCCTAAGTTCAATGTATCCTTCAGGGTGGGTAGGAATTATTTCCATGGCAGCATTACATAAAAATAAAACCAAGCCAAACAACAACAACCACAAATGGAATAATCGGCAATAACACTGGTTGTGTCTTCTAGGGTGGGCACTCTATTACCCATATTAGTCCCATTTAGGCAAGTGATGTGCTTTCTCATGGTGATCCCAAATAATCTTGGCTTGACATTTAACATGTGAGAAACCACAAACTCAGCACATGGTGATATCCTAACAAACAAGCAATGCAACTCCTCTGATCTCAAGGAGCGTATAGACTACAACAGAAGACAAGCCACAGAGCAGCCTATCCAGTCAGAAACCACTGACTCAGAGAGGGCTTGTATAAGCCACTATCCTTGAATTGTTTACCAAAGGTCTGCTGCATGTTAGATGTTCCCAAGTCCCATCCCACGCACAATGATCTTTCCCCAGAAGGCTGGTTTCTGAGACCAGTTCCGTCTCCTCCCAGGGCATTTACCAGCTATTGATAAGTCTTGTAGTACTGTTACTATAGCTTGGCCTCCTGCCAAATGAGTGATTGACATCTATCAGGAAAAAGTCACTTCTCAAGTAAGTGACAGAATTTCAGAAGCCCAACTCTTGCTTATGAGAGATGTTTTCAGTACACAGAGAAACTACTTGAATGTAATGATTCTTTAATCTCCATGGTTTGCTTACACTGGAAATTTCCACTGGCAACCTAGTCACCTCGGTTTCTTTCAGTAAAAGTTGTCCCCAGATTTCTAAAGAGGGTTTGTACGTGCAGTAAATGGGAATGGCTAGCTGAGCAGAATTGCTGCAACTTTGAGGACAGCCTGAATTACAGAATGAGAAAAACCTGAAAAAGGTGAACCAACCAATCACCAATGAGTAATCAGATTGGCTAAGGATTTGGTGCAATGATATGTGTTTTACCTGGATTTGGCTCAAAGTGTTTCTTGTTTTTTTTTTTTTTTTGGTTTTTGTTTGTTTGTTTTGTTTTTCTTAATATACAAGAATGTCTTAGAAATATCTTTTGTGTTTATGTCTGCATGCATACTTGTATGTGTGTGTGTGTAGATGCACATGTATCACAGCTACATGTGTATGCATGTGTGCATGTGTGCATGTGTGCATGTGTGCATGTGTGCATGTGTGCATGTGTG
>JADRCH010000168.1:86767-144723 GCA_019843965.1 Rhynchomys soricoides
ATGTGTGCATGTGTGCATGTGTGCATGTGTGCATGTGTGCATGTGTGGAGGTCAGACAACAACCATAGGTATCATTCATTAGATATTCTTCCTTTCTTTTTTCTCTCTCTCTCTTTCTCTTTCTCCCTCTCTCCCCCTCTCTCTCCCACTCCTGAGAAAGCATCTCCAAGTGGCCTTGATAGGAATGTATCTGTTTCTACATGTCCGTCACAGGGCTTACAAATGCCACCATGTCCTACTTTCCTTTCTAGTGGTGTTCTAGGCATCAAACTGAGGCTGTCACCCCTGCACGGCAAGCATGCTATGCAATGCTACGCACTGAGGTGTCCCCTCATCTCCCACCTAGGAATATCTCATGTATGATTCGCAATATGAACAGCCAGAATTTATAGTTTTACAGCTAACAAGTATTTACCTACATGTCTGCTTTATGTGTGTGTGTGTTTGTGTGTGTGTGTGTGTGTGTGTGTGTGTGTGTATGGGGGTCTTTTGAGATTAGCTTTTTTCTCTCCACAAAGCCTTTAGTTTTTTGGTTTCGTTGACTAACATCAAAGAAAAGGTCCTTTCCCACTGACAACTCCATAGCTTGATGGTATAGAAGAGGTCACTTGATGTCAACAGCTTTTCTCCAGTGACAAATTGATGGGCTTGGTCAACCAGGTCAAATTGCTTCTCAGAGACTTTTCATAAAGTGGGGTTGCTTCATTGTAGCTGCTAGTTTATCCCAGAGGTGGAGGTGAACCGAAGTTTGAAGAGAGGAAAGGGGTGACGGGACTTAAGCAGCTGCAAAGATATGTCCCATGTCAGAGGGGAAATGGGACCCATCTTTCTTCCATCTAAAAACATCACCTTAAGGGAAATCAGAAGATGGCTTCCAACTTCCCACACTCTCCTTTCCCTGGGGGACCAAGAGTTTTAAATCAGGTTCTCTTCCTGGTAAACCAAAAGTCTGCAATGGCATCTGTGGGGAGAACCCACTCTCAGTTCAGAATAAGCATTAGACTCAGTGACTAATAAAGTTCAGGTCAGTAATGAGGAGTCAAATGAGATTAAGCTGCCCTCACAGAATAGCAGCTCTGACCTTTGCATTTCATTTGAGAGTCATCCATGGTATTAGTAAAGCAATACAGTATGGGATGGCACTACTTTGCTGATGTGATATATATATAGGTCTCAAGTATGAGTCTCATGCTTAGGATCAAATTACAAATGTGCCTGGCCTGCTGTATTTTATGCACTTGCACTATAATATTTCAAAATCTTCTTGTAGTAATTGCTACCCCCTTCATATAGACACACAAACACACACACACACACACACACACACACACACACACACACTCAGGAACATACAGAAATAAAAAGAGAAAGAAAGGTGGATAAAGGATCCAAAGAAAAATCATGCATAGAATTGAAATAATATTGGAAATCTACTTAAACTTTGTGTACTTATACACAAACCAACTATCAGACAGAGGGCTTAATCAAAAACATTCCTTCTTGTTTGTTTTTCTTTCTTTCTTTTTTTTTGTTTCCTTGTTTTGTTTTTTCCCATTTCCATGTTCAAATCTGGATGCTACAAATGGAAGTGAACAGTCATCGAGGAAGAACATACTAGGCTGCATATGGAACTGAGCTCTGCACACACAGGATTGTGTGTCTGTTGCATGTTTTTAATCAAATCTAGATCTTTCCAGAAGACACTAGCTAAGAAATGATGGCTGACACCCCAGAAGCTGTGAATTACTGTCAAGAATGCCTTTTTCTGACAGAACACGGCCAACTGTCCTCCAATTTTCACCTTTTCTCTGGGTTTCTATTTCTGCTGGGGATGGTGATCTTCTCAGAGGCCATGGTTTTGCCAAATCCATCACCCGGCACCACTGGACTTCCATCTGCTCCACTCCAGGAAAGCAAGCGATTGACCCATGGGATCTCCTCCTGGCCAGTGATCCTCAGGCCAAAGGGCAGTGATTGCCAACTCACACTATGATTGGCAAGGACTTCCCACAAATAGACTATCAGTGTCCTCATGGTTAACACTGATTGCCAGCCTGACAAGCTTTTGAATGGTGTATGGACAAACCTCCAGGCATGTCTGTCAGGAATTTCTTAGGTTGCGTTAACTGAGAAGAATCACTCTCAGTGTGGACAGCACCATGCTATAGGCTGGGGTCTTGAACAAATAAATGGGAGGAAATGAAACTGATCTCCAGTATTCATTCCTCTGCTCCATGATTGTTTTCAATGTGACCAGTTAGCTGGCTCATGCCCTCACTGGCATGATAGACTGCTGCATGGAACCGTAAGCCAAAACAAACGCTTCCTTCTTTAAATGGTTTGGCTCAGGCATTTCATTATAGGAATAAAAAAAGTAAGCAGGACACGTGCAAAGCTGAATAATGGAGCTGTTTATTGACCTTGGGGAAATAAGATGTTGCCACGTGACTGTGGTCTGCATTGGGGTGGACGTTTGGATGAAAACTTCACTTGGGAAGAATAAAAACAGCTCTAGGAGGGGCTATGATGAGTGTGGAATGCCTTGGTGAACAGTGGTAACAGAGTGGGAGACACAAGCTTGGTAGGGAAACCAGCACAGAGCGCTGGCTTATCAGGTGGCGGAAAACAGCTGGGAAAACCAACTAGATAAACACAGAAGTTCAGCTCTCAGTTAGAAGCCTCACCATTCATTTCCAATCAACAAACATTTGATATATTGAACAAAGAAGTAGGGCTAAAACCAGAATACTCGTTGCTCCTAAAGGGGCCTGGGTTTTGATTCCCAGAGCTTACATATCTGGTCAAAACCATCCATAACCCCAAGTTCTGGGGAGCTGATGTCCTTCTGACCTCCATGACTCACTAAAGATGCACTTGATACATTTACACACATGTAGGCAAAACACTCACATATAAAATAAAAATAAAAATAAAAATAAAGATCTCTAAAAAAAGGAGAAAGAAAGAAAGAAGGAAGGAAGGAAGAATGAAAGGAAGGAAGGAAGGAAGGAAGGAGGAAGTGTGTGGTCCCTAGGAATGCCAAGGGATGTTCTTGCTTCCTCTCAGGACTGCTCTGTCAGCTGGGGACTGCAGCCTGACCCCTGGGATGTGCAGACACATGTGATTAAGTCTTAATGAGATTTTCTGATAGAGAAACAGTCAGACTGGAAAGTGTTTTCTGAATGCAATTCCTTGCAGCTCCACAGCTACTCTCAGAGAGCTGATGCTATGCAAAGCTCTCAGAAAACACAGGAACTAGATTAAGTGTCATGTCCTGTTCCTAAGAGTGCTCAGATTTCAGGGGAGAACAGAGAGAAGAATGGAGCACATTGAAAGGACACAGCTGGCTTGGACAGCACCTTGAGAAAGGCAGAAAGGATAGAAAGCTTGTAGTCGGGGAGAAGGATGAGAGGCTCCCCCAGTGATAGATGCAGTGACTTTTCAACTGATTGGCCAACTCTCATGGGAATACTGGAATGGCAGGAGGTTGGTGGAGAAAAGCCCTGTGGGGATTAATGGCAGAGACCTGGACAGTCCTGTTTCAAGAGGGTAAATAAACATATACCACAGGATGATCCCTGTGACTCACATTTAACATGAGTGAGAGAGCCAGAGTAATTAACAGGAGGACAAAAGTCTAAAAGGTTATATTTTGAGGGGTCAACATGATGTATAAAGTTATGAAACAAATTGAGATAGGTTCAAGTTATTTATGTGTGTCTGTACGTCTGTGTATGTGAGAGTATGTGTGTGCTTGAGTGTGTGTGCATGTGTGTGTGTGTGTATGTCTGTGTGTGAGTGTGTGTGTGTAAACTTGAGGACTTCTGTGCCCTAGTATGGATACGGTATTCTCAGTGGACAACTAGTAGTTTTTCACCTTCTGCCTGGTTGAGGAGATCACACTTGCTTCTGTTGTGTATCCCAGACATCAGGCCCAGAAACTCTGGAGCAATTCTCCTGCCTCTGCCTCCCATCTCCCATCCCATAGAAGTGCTGTTTGCAGATGTATATATCACATCTGGCTTCTTATGTGGGTTCCAAGTGCTGAACTCAGGTAACTAAGCTTGTGCAGCACACGGGCAAATAGGCTGAGCCATCACATGAATTAACCTTCTACAAAACTTCAAACTTCTGGAAGGTGAAGTGGCTTCCTAAGATGCCTGGTATCCATTTATGTGGTGGAACATCATTTCTTCTACTTCTGGGTCCACAGGAAATTCTGGGTACAAAGCTGCGAAGCAGGAAGGCAAGGTAGAACAGAGTGGAGCTCAGATTCTCCCCCACTGAAAATAGGCCACGAATTTACATAGCATTTATTTTTAACAGCATATTTTAGAAGCTCACTACTCCTTATTAAAAATGAACAATGTATTTAATAGTTTATTTTAATTCTAAAAGCAGTATACATTCACCGTGAAAATCTAGAAAATGCAGATAAGACCAAAGAAGTCAACTGAACAATCCCTTTGTCCCAAATTGAGTTGTTTATGATTTTTGGATATTTGTGGCAGATCTAATTGGTAGTGTATCAAATCATAAGTGCTGAAATTTATCTCAAATATTTCCCCTTGCTTTTAAACATTTTTCTACTTGTAAAAGTTGCCCTACATATGCAATTGTATTGTAGTTCAATTAGACAGTATTGGTCCAGACATGAGCTATGTATGTATGTATGTATGTATGTATGTATGTATGTATGTGTGTATGTATGTATATATGCTTGCCTTAAATATATAAATCATGGAATAAAGACATGACTCAGTTGGTAAAGTGCCTGCCTAACATTTCTGGAATTGATGTGGGTCTTGGCTTGAGCATAGGTCACTAGATTTGGCAGCAGATGCCTTTACCCACTGAGCCATCTCTTTGGCACAAATTCTACATTCTTGATAAAACTCCTATCAAGAGTCACTCCAGATTTAGGAGCCCAGCATATAGAAAATATTATCACTTTTTATATGCATTCTCCAAGAGCTCTCTTGTGCGGACTCTGGACTCATTTTTGGAGACATAAGACACTATGGCTTGAAGCTAATATCTTCTATGACTAGTATGGGAAGCCATGAGAAGATTCACACAGGTAGGCATGGTATATGACACAGAGATAGAAGAAGGGAATATAAGCTGCTAACAAGCATCTCTGAGAGTTATGAAGCCAAAACATAGGCAAGATAGACAAGATGACCTCGGCAGAACAGAAAGGGCAGCAACATATGAGAACCAGAGAGGCTGCCAAGAGAGCAAGAAGAGAGCAAGCTGGAACTCAGCCTTCTCTACCAGCACCCCTGATGCCATGAGTCCACAGACACGGCCCAATGACCCATACAATATCCAGGGCTATCCCGATTCATAAAGCTCCTCTAATAGCTAGTTGCTTGGTTTCTAGAAGTAAGGAGGCTTGTTTCTCTAGAGTCTTGGCTTTCTTGGTCTGTTGATTCCAAGTAATGGCCACCAGGAAAGATTTTTACTGAGCATCTAACATTCTTTAACTGACTACTCACTGGTTAGCTTAGCAATGGCCAACTTCAAGCCAAAGAGGAAGCTCTTCAATCCACCTCCCCTTAAAAAGCATAAGAAGGGATGCTAATCTCCCATGTGGTCTTGGTTGTACTGCTGTCTGACTGTCCATCTGCAGCCTTAATATCTCTTTTAATAAATACTTCACGTTTAGACAGCCTGGGTAAAAATCCTCCTTCAACCCCAAACTCAAAGAGTTCACATTACATCAGGAGTGTACATATATGTATACGCACATGCATACACACACACACACACACACACACACACACACACACACACACATATACGTACATACATACATTCATGGTGAAGAAATGAAAGCCACAGTATCTCTGTCTTAGTCCTTATTTCTTCCAGAAAAATGAAAAGGTTTAGAAGAGAGTACTTTAAAAATCCACTGTGATGAAAAATATTTAAGGGGAAGAATGTAAATAAAGACAAGAGAGAGATAGAAACTTACTTGCCCAGAAAGGCTTATGATCTAGGCTTAAGACACCGGACTCTTCAGTAAATATACCTGTCAGAAGTTTACACAACATGTGTATCTTCACACATACATAGGTATGGAGGTTCTAAGCTTACAATGCAACCAAATATAGGAAGGCATCTGGAATACTAAAAAGAATGGAAGAACCTGGTTGTAGAGGAACATACCTGTGATCCCAGAGCCCAGAAGTCTGGGACGGGAGATCCATGAGCTTGAGGACAGCTTGGACTACGTAGTGCAGTCTGATCCTGGCTTGGTTGTAGCAAATGAACAAGAAATGACAGCGAAAGTACAGGAAGACCACGGTTCAAATTCAAGGTCTAATACTTGCTACTATGTAACTTTTGCACAAAATTCCTTAATGCCACCTGTGTTACCTAATTTTATGTCACATTGACACAAGTTGGGGTTATTTAGAAAGTAAGAACCTCAGTTGATATAATGCACCCTCCAGATTGCCAAGTGTTCATTCTCTTTATTGATGAGTGCTATGGTGGGTCAGCTAACTGAGGGCTGAGCTCCTTGCCCCAGGGCAGGTGGTCCTAGATGGTCTCAGCAAGTGGCACTTATCCACTTATCTACATCAGTTCCCTGCCTCCGGGTTCCTGCCCCAAGTTCCTTCACTGATGGAGTGTGATTTGGAAGTGAAAGTGAAATTAACCCTTTGCTACACAAACAGTTTTTTGTCATGGTGTATTGTCACAGCAATAGAAAGTCTAACTGAAATGATGTAGAGAGACAGAAGACAATATAGTCCCCAGAGGCATACGGTCTGTCGTCATGAGATCTCAGGCCTAGTCAACTGCAAGCCTTTGCCTGAAATCAGCAAGTCATCTCTGAATGACATGTACGGTGGCAACTTGTTTGCAGGTCTATGCTACTGCATTCAGGTAGAAGGAAGCCTTGAAATTTAAAGCTAATGAATGGAGGGGTTAAGCCTCTAAAACCAACCGAACTCAGCTACCAGAAAGCTCTGTAGGCCCTCCGTTGTTATTAGTGAAGAGCTCATTATCTTACCCCAATCCAGCCTTTCTCCTTCCTGCATTGGATCCTACATCTAGTGCTCAGTGCTACGTGCTCAGTCAGATGACCCATCTTTCCCCACGTCTATGCCAGTGCTCAAACAGGGTGGAAGTGACAGTTCTTCATTGGTGTTGTGGTGGTCATTTTTAATTTTTCCTATTATTTTTATTGTCTGACAAGTTCATACATTTATGCAATGAATATTAGTCATTTTCACTATCTCAAGTCATTCTTTCTAGTCTTTTTGTCCCCCACATTCTGCTTTTGTGTCTTCATTTGTGTGTGTCCTACTGAATGCAATTAGCATTACTTGTCCCAGGTAGAATGGGACAAGTCAGTGGACCAAGGGCAATTGCTTCGTGGCTACACTACTGAAGAAAAGTGATGCCCCACCCCTAACCAGCCTGTCTCTATTCGCTTCAGGAGCAGAGAGGCCTCATGGGCTCCTTCCTCTTCCATGACCCAACATTCATGATGCATGATGAACTATGATGAGCCCCATCTTGTTCACGTCTTATGCAGATAACAAGCACAGCTGCCATGAGCTCATGAGTGTAACAGACACATCACACCTAGCTTCTGTCCAGAGTGGCTTAACAACCTCAGTGTTAGCAAGAGGGAGTCTGCACAGTCATTATGGAAAACAGAACAGAAGTGCTTCAAATTTTCAAAGCTGAATTACTATATGTTTCAGCAATCCCACTTCTGGGATATGTCCAAAGGAAAAGAAATCAGAATACCAAGGAGATATCTGAGCTTTATGGTCATTCCAGCAGGACCTATGGGAGCCATGATGTAGAATCAACTTAAATGTCCATCCAGAGGTAAATGGACAAAGAAAGGCAGAGCACAAGTATACATTCGCAGATACTTGCCAGCCATAAATAAGAAAGAACATACTGTCATCTGTGACAGGGATGAACTACACTTATGGTATGAGGTGAAACAGGCCATGTACAGAATGACAAATGGTCACAGTCTCACTTCTATACAGAACCTTAGTGCTTGAGAGCATGTGCTGTCTTGTAGAGCTGAGTTCAGTTCCAAGCAATCATAGTGAAGGGTTCACAACTGCCTTGTGATTTGTGCTTTGGGGATCTGATGCCCTCTTCTGGCCTCTGCGGCAACTACACACACACACACACACACACACACACACCACAAAAGTCCCAAATGTTTAAACACATTGTCTCCAGCGAGGGTTGCTGCTTTGGGAGTCTGTGGAATCAGTAAGAGGAAGGATTAAGTTAGGAGAAGCTTGTTGTGGAGGGGGGAGGAGGAGAGGTTGAGGTTTACAACCCTGCTGCTTCCAGTCCTGTCTCTGCATCTCCACTTTCTAATCTGCTGAGGTGCAAACAAACTGCCTCACACTTCTGCTGCCACCTCTGAGAGACACTGGCTTTGAGAGAGCATCCATCCATCCATCCTGCCTCTCAGCCATGATAGACTATGCCACCAAAACATGAGCTGAAATAAACACTTCTTCCCTCCCTTAAGATGCTTTCTTAGGCTTTTGGTCACAAGAATCCAGAAATGAATTAATGCCCTCTCAGGGGGGATGCTGCTCCCTGAGAGGCAGCTGACAAGAACCTAACAAGTGAAGTCACACTTGCCTATTGCTTGAGAACACTGCACATTTGAGCTCAGAAAACAAAACAAAACAAAAAATTATATTTAAAATCTTATAAGAAGATAGAAAAGACAAGAGGACTTTCTTGGAAGAAAAGGACACAACTCATCTGAAAACCTTTGGGGGAAAATGAGAGAGAGAGAGAGAGAAAGAGAGAGAGAGAGAGAGAGAGAGAGAGAGAGAATATAATGGTTAAGAAATAAATGTAAAACAAGCAGGCTCTATTCTTCCCCTTAAATGACAATGGCCAGTGGTGAAGACTTCTTTTTCTTCCTTTCTATCTTTTGTTAAAATAATGCTAATCCTCATGATTAATGGAGATTTAGGGAAAGAATCTCTCTACATAGGACTGTGGAGAGTGTAAATTGGTTTAACCTTTCTGAAGAGACAACTGAACAATGTGTATGGAAAGGCTTAGAATTTGCACAGCTATCACTCCTGGGCTTCCACATGTAGGAGCTGATTGAGTAGTGGTTCTGGGTACACTTCAGACATCTGCTCAGGCTTGCCAGTCACCATGGGCTTGCTACTGCTGGTGGTGGTGGTGGTGGTGGTGGTGGGGAACCAAAGGATAAGATTCCCAATTAGAACCCCCAAACCATTGCATACAATATATTTGGTACCACTTTGGCAGGTTAATAGATATTGTATTTGTGCGTTCTTTAAATATTAAAAAAAAAAATACTGTTTTTATGTGTGTGAACATAAGTACAGGTGTACTCAGAGGTCAGAAACATCTGGAGCTGGAGGTACAGGTGATGGTGAATCGCTTACCTGTTGTGGGTGCTGGGTACTGAACTAGGGTCTTTTGAAACAGCAGCTTGTGCACTTAGCCACAGATCCATCTCTCTAGCCCTCTTCTTTTAAAAAGAATTACTTAATTTTTTTTTGAAAATGTACATGGATATAATCTAAATCCTGCAAGGATCCCACAACCTAACATTATGTTCTTTTAAAAAAAATAACCCACTAAGTAAATTGTACTGCCCATCAATTGGGGCATACACTTGGATGTAGGTAAGGTACCAGAGACCACGCCTTAAAGAAACCCCGTTGTTATGAAGAATGTTGATCCATAAGTTCTGTCTGAGATGAGGAACAGTGTTTCAAAATATTCTGAGGCTTGGAGGATAGAAGAGTCCCAGGATAGTTGTAATAAATAAGGCTTGGGTTATATCATTATGTTTTCCTTCTACTAGACAATGATGGACTCAGGGTTAGGCAGAAAGGGGGTGAAGAAAACAAGAGAGAGAGAGAGAGACAGAGACAGAGACAGAGACAGACAGAAAGAGACACAGAGAGACAGAGACAGGGGAGGAAGGGAACAGTTATCTGTTGGACAATAATCAACAATCAAACATCAGCTGGAAACTCCTTTCTCCATTGGCTACTGGGTGTGGAGAGAGTTCACTGTTTCTGCAAATTCCCAGGTGTCTGTGACTCTTCCTCCTATCTTAATTATTCTTCTTTACCACACCCAGAAAGGATGTAAAGAAAGAGGTAACAGGAAGGAGGAAAAGGAATGAAATGGCATCCACACCTGCAAAATGACCTAAGAATTTAGTAAACTTTCCAGAAGGTCCATATTGGGGTCACATCACCTCAATTTCCGTCCCCTTCACCTACAATTCCTTCCTTCCTTCCTTCCTTCCTTCCTTCCTTCCTTCTTTTCTCTGTACTTTTCCCCTCTCTCTTTCCCTCCCTCCCTTCCCTCTTTTCTTCCATCCTTCTTCCTGGGTCCTGTTCCTGGGACTCTCATCTCCTACCTACTGTACACAGTGACACAATATTCCTTGGCTCCAGCTACAGTCTTGCAAAATTCAAACTGAGACTCCAGAGCAAGGACACAAAATTCTCATCAGAGACACCCACCGCTCCCTGAGAAGGCGAGTTGATGGTGACACACTAGAGTCAGCAGCGTTTGCTTTTCTAATCAGTGTATCAGTTGCATATGTACAGAGTCACACAGACAGTGTACAAATAGCCAATCCTGAACAGTCACTCAGCATAAAGGTGATGGTTTAAATAGAAGCTGTCCTGAAATATCCGTATCAACATGTCTAGGAAAACTAAGTTAACTGTAATGTTCACTGACCATTATTTTTGATGAGGAGGAGAAATGTGTGACCATAATAGTCTTTGTGGCTGCCTGCAATATCTGCATGCCTGTAATAATGTGGTACTGCTTTTATAATGACAAGCGTCAAAAGAAAGGTCACTCTCTCGAAGGAAGGTTGGGCCTGGCGGAAGGAAAGGGCACACCATCAAGGAAGGCTGAAATGAAGCAAAGTTGTCCCTCAGCTCACACCAGGACAGCCACTATGTACATGCAAAGCCTAGCTTTCCTGAAAGGGCTGCTAAGTCATGGCAAGACTATTCTGGAAGACTCTCGTTTACACAACAGCCGTTCCCTCAGCAACCCACTGAGACAATGGACCTTTCTTATTACTGAGGTGCTAGAATATGGCAAAAGAGCAATTGCTGTGGTTAGCTTTGAACTCAGATGTGTACACACACGCATAAATGCCATCTCTACACAAAGATAAATTAATTTAAAATTTTAGAAAGGAGATGGTGAGGTGGTTCTCAGATAAGAGGGCTGTCTGCTCTTCCAGAAGACCTGGTTTTGATTCTCAGCACTCATGTGGTGGCTCACAACACTATTTAACTCCAGTCCCAGGGGACCTGACACCATCTTCTGGCTTCTGATGTGCACCTCAAGTACATGGCAGACCAGCATGAAGATGTCTTTTTGAAATCCATTACTATATACAATGAAAATGCACTGCTAAAAATGTATAGAATTCACCAAAAAGGAAAGCCAGCCTACTTCTAAATTAGTCTTGGCTTCAGTGAGTTTCACCAGAACACACACCAACTTCAGTATCAAACTAAATTATGAAAGCTATCTCAAAATATTTGCTTAGAGTGAAAGTAAAAACATACTCAGCAGTTGTAGAATTAGTCATTCACCTAAGGTGGGTGATAATTTATGCCCTACTTGCAGTCAAAAAAGAAATGTATATTTATAGTGGGATCTATATCATTTTTCTTTTCCGGGAATGAACTAATTTGTGTTTGTTGAGTTGTTTCAGGTTGCTGTGGGCTGGCAGAACAGACTTTCTATTTGTAAAGCTAGAGGGATTAAATTAGGTAAACCCTACGGGAAAGCAATTGGGAAGTAAGAACAGTTGTGTGAACATATGAAATATCATTTAAGCCACTGTGGAAGACTGTGGGCAGAAGGGTAATCCTGGAGGTTCTTGTCTTTCTTTCTTTTTTCAGTAATAAACAAACAAACAAGACCATCCCTCAACTTTTCTTTACTTCTGAGTTTTCAGGAGTCAGCAAACATCTTGAAACAAACAAGGAAAGCTAAGGGACCCAGAGGTCTCCATCTGCTTGCTTAGCTTAGCTGCCTCACAGACAAGGTAGGACCAGCACTCTTTTCCTTTCTTTCCCTCTCTGTCTTCTTTTGTCTCTTTTAAAAATATGGACACAGGATTTGTCAATCATCTTCTTCTCTATTCTCATGAACAGTCAGAGCAGTAGACCTCACAATATACCTTTCCTTTGGCTCAAGTAGGATTTCCTCATCTTCTGTCCTCTTTCCTTCCATCTCCCCCTCTCTCCTTGAATCTCCTCCTCCTCCTCTCCCCCCCTCCTCTCTCTGCCCCTCTTACTCTCTCTCTCAATGTGTGTACATATATACATGTGCACAGGGGTGTGCAGATACACGTGTACGCTTGAGGGGAGCAGAAGACAATCTCAGCTATCATCTGTTAGTACTGTCTGCATTCATTCCTCCCTCATTTTTCAAATGTGTGTGTGTGTGTGTGTGTGTGTGTGTGTGTGTGTTTGTGTGTGTACACGAGGAGGTCCAATGGAGATTATCCTTGATTGCTCTTTTGTTTCATTCTTTGGGGGCAGAGATCCCTCAACCAAACCCACAGCTAATTCTTGCTGGACAGCTTGTCTTTAGACCCTCTATCTCTGACTTTTGAAGGCAGAACTGTAGCTAGGCCATCATTTGTTTAGCATTTATGTGGATTTGGGGGGGGGGCTGAACTCTGGTCCTCACACTTGCAAGACAAGCCTTTAAGCACTGAGCCATCTCTTTACCCCCTAACTGTGTGCTTGCTGCTGTTGCACCTAAGTTCCCCACTTTTACCTGGAACTCACTGAATCAGCTAGGCTAGCTGACCAATGATTCCTCAACGGGTTGGCATTTGCCTCTGCAGGCTGGGTAACAAGTGAATATAGTTGTAAAGATCTGTGGAGCAAGCTCTGTGGATCATCCTTATGCCTGCACAGAGAGCACACCATTGGCTCAGCTATCTCCCAATCAAGTAGGGCTTTAAAAATTAGTTTAGAAGTCAAAGTTTGAAGGGAGAGACTTCATCTAACAACTAGATAGTCTCAATTCTTTTTAAAACATAAACATTCAGATAACTGGATTCATCTCTACATCACGCAAATGGCTTAGAGCTGTGGAGCCTGTAGGCATGGCCTAGTGAGCAGCAGTTCTCTGACTACGGTGGTTTTATCATTCATTGCCTCTAAGGTCAGGTTCATATTTTATTCAGAAGGTTTTTTTTTTTTTAATTTTGAAAGGTTTATTTTTATGTATGTTTGTAAAATGGTGGGTTGTCTGTGTGGGTGTGAAGCATGTGTGTGAGTGTTCAAGGAACCAGAGAGGTGTGAGGTCCCCTAAAGCTAGAGTTACAGGCAGAGATGAGCCACACCACCTGAAACTTAGCTCCCCTGCAAAAGAAGCAAGTGTTCTTAACAGCTGAGTTATTTCTCCATCCAGATTCAGGATATTCTTGCAGCACAAGGATGTTTCCTTCATCACACCAGTACCCCAGATAGAAGCTTGAGCAGTAGACTGTGGTAAATGTATGTTTTATGATGAAGCCTACCCAGAGGTACAAAGCATTCTCAGCTCCTGGGTTTAATTCCTCTGACCTTTACCAAATCAATATTAGAAGCCAGTGAGACTAAGGAGAGACCCAAAGGGAACAAGCCACAGACTGAGAGACTTATGTGGCAACATCAGTAGAGTTCTGTCTATGACTTGGGCCCCAGGCCAACTCCACTGTGTCCTAATTAAAGTGTCCACTCTCCACTAGGTCTGCAACTGAAAGTGACTGCTGGGTTTGCTGCCAATGGAAGCCAGCCAGAAACACAATCCCACTTAAGAAAATTGGATATGATTCCAAAGAGCAGACAGCCATGCTCAATCACAGCATGACAAAGTATGACGTAGCTTCATGCCAACATGCCCTGCTTACTAGGAAAGACCAGCATGGTCCACAGAGACACATCCTGAGGGTTTCAGGAGGCCACTGCAGGGCCACTAGGGATCAAGACAAAGATCTCTTCAGGACTAAAGAGCAGTGAACACAGATCACCAGTCCTTACCTCTGTTGGACAGGCCAGACTTTGCTAGAACAGAACTATTACAAAGAAATGGAAATTATATTATCATAACTATGTAAATATTTTTACTCCTCCCATTTGAGGGCTAAGGAACCACCTGGGTGATGGTGTTGCTACTTAAAACTGACCTGGGAAATAATGACAAATAACTGGCAAGAAATGTTTGATTTCCCAATTCTTCTTTACTCGTGTGGAAAACACAAAGACCACTTTGAGGCATTGACTTCAGCTATGTACAGTCTCCCCGGGAAATACAAACATATTAAACATGACTTTTTCTATGAATCTGGAGAGATCAAATGGTTCTACGAGGTTCATAAATAGATGTTTATTTTTCAATATGGTGGCTCATACTTGCACCACTAACCCTCAGGGAATGAACTAGGAAGAAGAGAGTTTGAAGCCAGTCTAGAGTAAATAAAGAGTACTTGTCTAAACCTTCTTCTAATGTGTGTGTGTGTGTGTGTGTGTGTGTGTGTATGAATGCATGTATGTATGCATGTATAACTAAAATAAAGAAATTGCAGTTGGACAAGAGGTTCAGCAAGTAAGAGTGCTTGCTGCTCCTGCAGAGGAACTTAGTTAGGTTCTCAGCACCAGGGGTGGGGGTGGGGTGACTCAAAACCACCTGATCCCAGCTCCAGGGATCTGATGTTCTCTTTTGAACTCCATGGGCTCTGCACTCATGGCTGTACATATATGCTCATCCCCACATACACAGAAATTACCAATAATCTCTACAAAGCTATATTTCTGCTGTTGCTGATGGGGTCCAGTCCCCAGACTCTTTGAGTGACAGGTGAGCATGGCTTAACAGTGAACTTCCTGAATCTCCATTTCTTTATGTCTCAAGTAGGGGTGGTGTCAGGCCATCAGTTCTGAGGTTCTTAGGAGGCCAAGAACACCAAATGTACATGAAGCTCTGAGAATAGTAGTTGGCTCTATCAGTAAGAGATCAATAAATGTTTGCCAACAGTCACTTTCAGACTTAATAGTGGCTGTGTTTCAATTTTAATGAAAACATTCCATGTATCATATATTGGTATCTTTGAACTCTCACATTTGTGGCCAAACAATAAGGAGTGGGCATTACCATATTACACCCCCCACATATACATGTATACTTTTATACATATATATGTACACACACACACACATATATATATACACATGTATACATACACACACACACACACACACACACACACACACACACGAACTCAGTATTCTGCAAATCAAAGCACCAAAGAAGGGGGAACAGAGGAAGATGGTTGAAGAAGAAATGGGACCAGAGGAGGAGAAAAATGTGATAGCAGGTACTATGGCTGTCCTTCTGAACCACCCAGAGACATCACAATCACCCACTGCCCTAGGGCCCCCAAGACCTTTTGCCTGAGCTGCTTAGCCAGATCTACCTAACAAGGAGTAGGTGTGAGCATCTCCAGCAGACCCGCAGCCAATGTCTATCAGAACCTGGGGGTACCACATTACAGGGATACAGATCAGGATGAGCTGATGTCCCACTGAATGACTAGGGAAGGCATGCTGCACATATCCCCCATGCATTGCTTGAATGAGTCCCAGGGAACTGCCAGGAACCATCTAGATACTCAAGCTGCTCTGCAACCCTGGACATTCTTCTTTAGCACACGCATGGCTGGAGATGTGCAATCATCACATTGCTTTGGCAGCCACGTGAGTACCTTCCTCCCTGATGAGATGAAAGGATCTTTCTTCCCCATGCCAGCCCATATAGAAATCCTGTCCTCTTATGAATAGTGGGTTCTAGTCTTGGAAGAAACAGGACATGTAGTCAGTGGTCCTTCGTAGGGTGTGGGGAGATGCATCCAGAAACAGGGTGTGAAGCAGCTCTCAGACATTCTACTCATGTGTCTTACCTTAGCTCACTGAAAATGCCTCTCCTTTACAGCTGTGCAACTTTCTGTTTTCTTCCACACTTTGAAGAGGAAAGAAAAAAGTCAAGGCTCAGAAAAGCCTGTAAACTTGCCCAAGGTTACATGGCTATCATGTGACACAAACCAACCTTTCAGCAACAAATGTGATGAAGGTCCACACAATAATCTTAGACACGGTCCTAGTTTCATACCCATTGCTGTGATACGACATTGGCGGGGGGAGGGGTGATAGAGAAAGGATTTCTTTTAGGCACAATTTTAGGTTACTGTCCGCCACAGCACGGAACTCAAGGTAGCCTGAACACAAAACAGCTAGTCGTGGCATATGTGGAGCACAAAAAGGTGAATGATACCCACTCCTGAGCTCACTTTCCCCACTTTTACATAGTCCATGACCAAAGGCAGGGTTTGGTGCCACACCAGAAAGTAGATGGAGGCTAGGGATGCTGATAACACCCTACAACTTACAGGGAAGACTGGCAGAATATTAAAATGTTTAGATTAATAATATCAACAGAACCAAGGTTGAATAACCCATGAACATGTGTAGAACACCAATCTATACTACTCTGAAGCTCATATGTTCATATTTGTTTAAATATGTATACATGGATATATTTATATATTTATTTATATATAGGTACATATATGTATATGTCTGTCTGTCTATCTATCTATCTATCTATCTATCATCTATCTCTCTATAGGCAAAGAAGTGCTGAATAGTTTTATGCCAACTTGACACAAGCTAAAGTCATCTTTGAAGATTTTCAGCTTTGAATCTCGATTAAGAACATGCATTCATAAGATCTGGGCTGAAGGCAAGCCTATAGGATATTTTCTTAATTAGTGATCAATATGGGAGGGCCCATCCCATTGTGGATGGTGCCATCCCTGGGCTGATGGTCCTGGGTTCTATAAGAAAGCAGTCTGAGCCAGCTATGAGGAGTAAGCCAGTAAGTAACACCCTCATAGGCTCTGTTTCACTTCCTGCCTCCATGTTCCTGCCTTGCTTAAGATCCTATCCTGACTTCCTTTGATGAAGACCTGTGATGTGGACTCATAAGCAGAATAAACTCTTTCCTCCCTGAGTTGCTTTGGTTATGGTGTTTCATTGAAGCAAGAGTAACTCTGACTGAGACAGGAGTACATATGAACATATGCTTGCATGTATGTATTTAACTACCGACAAACATACTTTTGTCAGTTTGAGGATGGGACCTAGTGCCTCCCCCACAAGTGCTAAGTAAGCATGCTACCCACTGCCCAACAGACACAAAGTATAGTAGTCTATTTGCATCATATCTGTACCTCGGTGTGGACTTTCAAAGAACTCAATCTGAAACATAGTAAAGGTAAAGGGGAATGAAAGTCTTCTGAAAGGGTTTCACAACTTCAGCTGAAACTTCAGGGGGATTGACTGGAGAAGAACTTCAGTGACTTTAGGGAGGGTGGGGTGAAGGGCCATTGCCTGATTTCAATTTATTTGGGTGTTTATTTAGGTCTCTAAATAGCCATTCCTTGCCAACTTCCAACATCCAGTGTCCAAAAGATAAAACCTGTAAAATATTAATTTAAGGAAACCCTATTTTCACCAACAAGCTAGCCAAGCATCCATTAGCTAGCACCTGAGGCCTATAGCAAGGTTTCTCCACTCTTCTTTAGCCCAGCCATTTAATGTTACCACTGATACGTTTAAAACTGCTTTGATTTCTCACTTTCTTTTGTTACCTTTCATGTGAAGCCTGGTACAGTGGTGCACACCTATACTCCCAGCACTTGGGAGGCAGAGGTGGGAGGATCTCTGTGAGTCATAGGCCAGCCTGGCCTACAGAGTGAGTTCTAGGCCAGTCAGGGCTATATAAAGAGCATTTGTTTCAAAGAAGGAGGAGGAGGAGGGAGGAGGAGGAGGAGGAGGAAGAAGAGGAGGAGGAGGAGCATAACAGCAGAACTGTGACTACTTTGAAACATGAAATTGGAGTACCATAAACCAGTGTTCCCAGACCACAGTCACTCACAGTTGACTTCAGAATAACTGATTTCTTATCCTCTTTGAGGCAAAGGCTATGCTTATCGGTAGCTATTTTCTCTTTGTTATGACTTCCAAATAAAAATGAAAGTTTTAAAACCTTGCTCACAACATCGCGATGCATCTTGTTTACCCAGGCCATCCTTACGCAAGTATTTACTGTGAAAATTTACTAACTTTCAGAAAGACTGACTCAGAAACATTAGAACTATCATTTGTATGATTATTTCTTTTATTTTTGAGATTATAATATAATTACATCATTTCTTCTTTGCTTTCCTCTGTTTGAACCCTTTCATATATTCCACTTTGCTCCCCTTTAATTCATGGACCTTTATTAATTTTATATATATATATATATATATATATATGTGTGTGTGTGTGTGTGTGTGTGTGTGTGTGTGTGTGTGTACACACTAATAACCGGCTCAATCTGTGCAATGCTCCTGGTACGTATGCTTTCAGGGCTGATCCTTTGGTCTTGGATAACCAATGGGTGTGTTCTTTCCCAGGAAGATTGTGTACTGTTTTCATTTTTACCTGCCTCTTGTTCTATGTGTAGGGCTGAAGCCTCTTTAATGAACACAGCATTTCATTACATAGCCAAGCTGATACTGGAAGCCATCAAGTTCCCAGAAGACTCCTTTCTGCGACAGAAAGCCATAGGCCTTTCCGAAAACAATCCAAAGGGACTGGGAGGCAACTTGTCTTATGCCTGGGCTCTGAACACATTCCTAAGTGATATGAAATAGAATAAGTATACCCCAATTCCAAGACACACGGGCTTGCTCAGCTCAGGAACATAAAACCCCACATGGTCCATGTCAGGGTGAAGCAATATAGGCCTCTCCTTCCCTCTCCTCTCCTCCTCTCTCCTCTCCTCTCTTCCCCTTCTCTCACCTTTCCTAACTTCTTCTCTTCCCCTCCTCTTTCTTCTCCTCTCCTCTCTTCTCTTTGTCTTTCCTCACCTCCTCTCTCTTCTCCTCAGCTCTTCTTTCTTCTCTTTTTAAGGCAGATCTAATCACATAGACCTAGCTCCCATGTAGCTCAGGCTGACTCACAGTTCTTCGCCCTCTACCTTCCTCCTGAATGCTGCTAGCTGCAGATGTGCAGCATGGTGCCTGGCCCTACCCTGGTGCTGAGGATTCATTCCTTTCCTGGGACTTTTGCTTTTCAGAATCAGGAGAGGTTTCTAACCTGGCTTTGTGATCAGCAAGGTCAGTGTTGGCCCCAGAGTGCCCGTATTAACAACCAAATACAAGTGTCTGGTAGCATGGGAACCAGCAAAATACCATATCAAAAGCAGAAAATTCCTCTGCAGTCAATTAAACCCAAAGCAACATCCATAGTTCAGGAAATAAGTCATGGACGAGGGATGAAGCTTAGCTGGGACAGCATTTGCCTGGAAAGTACAAAGGCTCCAGGTTCAACATTTATCACTACATACAACTAGACCGAAGAGGGCTCACACATAATTTCCGGACTTGGGAGGTGAATGCAAGTGGATCAAAGGTTCAGCATTGCCTACAGTTATATAGAAAATTTGAGGCTAGCCTGGGCTACATGAGACTATCTCTAAAAATAAATAAGAGATATATTAAAAACAACCTTCGTGAACCGAAGCCAACTTAATCAAAGAACATACTCATTTCTTTAACACACCAGCTCGTGCTGTAAAAGGCCAAGGCTTCAGGTTTGCCCTCTATAAACTGAGGATGAGAATGATGTTGGTGAAGATAATAATGATGATGAAGAGAATTACATACATAG
Organism: Rhynchomys soricoides; assembly: GCA_019843965.1. Taxonomy (NCBI): domain Eukaryota; kingdom Metazoa; phylum Chordata; class Mammalia; order Rodentia; family Muridae; genus Rhynchomys; species Rhynchomys soricoides. Next base: position 106,585 of record JADRCH010000168.1, read on the forward strand.
GCGTTTATTTTTTTTTTTATTTTTTATTTTTTTGAGTATCAACTTGTTAAGACATGGAAAGCACTTAAGATGGTCACACACACACACACACACACACACACACACACACACACACATTATGTCCCAAAGGTCATGGTGGGCCATTCAGTCTTATACTACTAACCAGGTGGGCACCAGAGTTTCACAATATGTAAACATCAGCCCATCAACCAATATGAACAACTATTGCCCTTGAGTCCATTGAGCCACACGATCTACTTTAGAAGCTGTAGTCTAAAGTAGTAAGATGAATATAAATGATATTTATTTTCTTCCTCCGAGCCACATGCTCCATTTTTGGTTCTAAGTAAGTTACTGCTGATTCAAAGAAATGCACAGACATACAACATCAGCAAATTTTAATACACTAACTACCTAAATCAAAGGTTCAGAAGATAAAATAATCGTCAAATACAAGATAAATGTGCTGTCCAAATCTTACCAGGGGCAGTAGTGCCTACCAGTGTCCCATTCCTTTCTGTTTCCATTTTTCTCTCAAACACACACACACACACACACACACACACACAGAGAGAGAGAGAGAGAGAGAGAGAGAGAGAGAGAGAGTGAATGTTCCCTTTAGCTGATTTGTGATTTTCTGAGCCCTCTGGCCTTCTTTCCCTGTCCCCATGTAAATGGTGGAAGATACCCATGGCTATTTTAAACTTTGTCTTCTAAAAATTATAAGCAGTTAAAGACAACAGAAGGAATTACATGCCTACCTCATTGGAGCTTTGGAATTCAGGAGATATACAAGAAAGGAAAGAAATAGGAATGAGGCATCCCTGATGATTCACAGACTAGCCTCCCACCCTCCCCACCCCCACCCCCCCAAAAATAGAGGAGGAAGGTTAACCTCTGGGGGGAAAAGATTTCCAGGTAAAATATTGCAGGCTAAAGAAACACCCTGTGTAATGCTGTGTGCTGGCCAAGGGTGAGATAAAGAGGTTAGTGGGGAGCAGGTAGCTCAGGGGTAGAAAGGAGAATAGACCTTACAAAGCCAGGTGTGCAGCAAGGTAGGGATGAAAGTATCCCACATCTCCAGCTTCAGCATCTTGTTGGGGTTTTGCTTTATGCACTTCCTTCTGACGTAGGCTAATATAAGGGATCTATAGGTGACAACTATGTAAATGTGATTAGAAAACTCTGGCCCCATTTTGAGTGGTATTGAGACTACAGAGTTGTATAGAGATCATTTTATGATGTTAATAGAAATTATTATAATGCAGATTCCTCATTCAAAAACCAAATTTCCTTTTATCTTCTTTGATGATCTTCTCTGGGGCTTAGTGGACATGGAGGGGCTTCAGGTTCCCACTGAGAACAATGGGCTCAGTGTATAAACTTATAAATGAAAAAGCAGAATCCAGAAGTCCCTATGAAGAAGTGACTCTTGGTTATAATCACCTACATGAGAGCCTCTCATGCTGACATCTGTGCTAACTGCTGTGGTGTGGACCCTAGGAAGCAGCTTGCACCCTCTGAGCCCTCCATTGCTCTCTACCTGTCCTGAACCAGTCTTGTGAGAGATGTGATAAACTCTCCCTCAGAACAGAACTTCCAAAGCCTGGCCACCCCAGGTCCTTCCCCAAGGTGTCTACAGAGTACATAGAATTCTTTGAACGGCATCCCTAGGAATTATAACCACACAAGACATTAGATAAAAGTCAGATCAGAATCACATGCTTCTTGGGAACCCTATGATTTCTGAAGAGTCAGACATGGGGATAAAGTCAGTTGGAGGGCCAGTATCCTTTCTCATCACCTGCGTATTCAATGACTGCTGGCTCACTCGGGCCACCAAATGCTAGTGCAAACTCACAATAGCAGAGAAATATTTTTCAAAAGCAAAGCTATGCTGACTTAGAGTCCTTTGGGCAAATCCCCGGGGGGGGGGTATAGCTGGCTCATATGGAGGATCTATTTTTAGCTTTTTAAGGAATCTCTGTACTGATTTCCATAGTGGCAGGACTAATTTACATTGCACAATGGAATTTTATTCAGCTATAAAGGAAAAGGAAATTATGTTGTTTGCAGGAAACTGGATGCAGCTGAAGATTATCCTATCAAGTGAATTAAGACAGACAAACATCATGTGTGTTCTCTCATTGTCAGATTCTAGATTATATACAAATACATAAAACCATGAATGTATATATGCCATGAACATAGAAACAACTTTCTAGGGGGAACAAAGGGGGCTCTTGGGAGATGGGAAAGAAGAAGAAAGGAAGGGATACATGGGGCATGATCAAAGTGCAATACATACTTGTGTTTAAATGTCCTTATGAATATGACAGTGAACATACACCAATGAGGGTAGCTACTAAATGATTTTTAATACTCTGTGTGTGTGTGTGTGTGTGTGTGTATTACAGCACAGACCTGGAGGTAGGAGACCAACTTTCAGGAATTGTTTTTTTGCCTTTCCAATGTGGTTTCTAGGGATAAACTTAGCATCACATAGCAAGTGATTCTACCTCTTGAGCCATTTCACTGGCCTCTACTTGACTTTCTTTTTAGCAACAACTAAAGTCATGTAAGCATCTGCACTCTCTGTGTAAGTTCCTGCTAGGGACTACCTCACCTCAGGAAGGGGTTGTTTACAGTCAAGAAATGCCCATCACACAGTGGGGAAGGAAGCAAAAGCAGGATCCTCAGGTGGAGAGAGTTTGGAACACAAAGGGGCCTCACCACATCAAACAAGTCTGAGAAGGCAAGTAGACCTGCATGCTCCTGGAGGGACCAGAAAGGGACCATGACTCTCTGGGTGAAATAGAATGGGGTGGATTTCTTTGCTTGCATGATAGTCATTTTTCCTTACATTGTATTAAAACTGTATGGTCGGGGCTAGGGATAAAGCTCCTTTGGCAGAATGCTTTTCTAGCATTCACAAAGCCCTGAGTTAGATCCCCAGTACTGTGAAGACCAGGGATGGGGATGAATGCAAGAATCAGAGGTGGGAGGGTTAAAAGTTCAAGGTTATTCTCCACTACATAGAGTTGAAGGCTAGCTTGGGATACAGGAAAGCCTGTCTCAGAAAACTCAGTACGAGTATGAAACAATGTGACGGTGAGCCGACGATATTAACCCTGAACCACTCTTAATATGAAGTACGAAGGCTTTCCCTTAGGGATCTAGAATACACCACTTGGCTATTTGCTTTGATTTTTGCGATATTAATTAGAGCAGATCAATGCTTAATAGCAGCATTGTTTAGGTGTCCAACTTAGAGTACAAATAATAAAACATTCTAATTTGCTGAAGGCTGGAGCATCCAGATAGGCTACCCCCAGGATGTGTTTGATCTGATTAAACAAGACCACCACGGTCTAATGAAATCCCTCCAGTCACTAATCAGCGATGGTCCAATCCAGAAAATGCACCCTTTCTAATGAATATTGAAATTGGCTGTCATTAAGAGAGACCGCTCACAGGAGGGCAAGGAGACGGTGATCAATATTCATAGGGTCCTTGCTGCCTCATTGATTAATAGCCTTCAAGTGTAGAAGCTGGAATGGTGGTAATAAAGCATTATTTTTCATGTGCAGGCTGACATGCGATGCTACTTAGATTTAAACTTTGAATTTATTTTTTCTGATCAAGTTCTAATAAATTGTTAAGAAGGAAAATATAATGGCCTCCCTCCCTCTGCCCTCCCTCTTTCCCTCCCCCTTCTTCCTCTTCCTCCCCTACCGCTTCTTCCTTCTCTACTTCCTCCCCTTCCTCCTTCCCTCCTTTGTCCCCATTCTTTTCTCTCTTTACTTCCCCTCATTTGTTTTTTTCCTTCCCTACATCTTCCTTTCCTTTTCTTTTGCCAAGCCTCCCTCGAACTCATCACCTATCTGTCTTAGCCCCTTGAGTGTGAAGCCACACCTCGATAAAGGGCTTCTTAAAGCCACAGGAGAGAACTGTACCTTGTACATACACACGGGGGCTCATTCATCCCGAGAGGAAGATTCTCATTAACTCAAAGGGGGAAAAGAAACTCCCACTATGCATCAGGTTGTACACTCAGTGCAGTCAGGGCTTCCCCAGAGCCACTGATGATCTATGATGGCTACAACTCAGAAGCAAAGCCTTTCACCCGAGAGTTTACCCCACACCTGCCCCATCTGTACTTTTCTACTCAGCCAGCCCTATCTCCAGCACACACTTGATGTACGGTCCCACCCCCTACACCCTGCCAGGGGACGCTATGCTAACAGCTATAGTTTTTCAACTTCCAGCGAGTTGTTGACTCAGTGTGTTGCCCATCCCTTAAATGGGACCACAGTTCTCACCGTGGAACGCTCCTCTCCTTTAAACGGAATGCCAGCATTTTAAGGTGCTGGGAAAATATATGGCATTGAGTTGGTGCTGCTTGCTAATGCAGCCACTCATGATCCATGGATTTATATGTATCCGACGGAACTGTCTCCACCTTACATTCACCCTGCTCACGAAGCACACCCTGGGAAGGAGAATTCTAGCATGGGGCTTTGACTCACCCAGCGAAAACTCATTAGACATTCCCTTTCTCGGACTGCAGCAGTAGAAATAAATTTCTTGGATCCAAGCTGCAGCTATAAAAGCAGGTCTACAATAGATCTCAGCAAATGGAACCAGGAGATGTTCGTGAATAATTCTTATGGGATATATAAAATTCCTACCTATTAAATGCTGAAAAACAGCCATGTACCCCAAATGTGCCTTGCTTTTTTTTTTTCTTTAGAAAATTGAAAATGAGTTTGGATGTGTTCTATTACTTTCTTCTTATTTCTCCATTCAGAGCAGGTGTGTGGAAAGATGGGCTCAACTGGCAAAGTTCAAGTTCGTGTTTGTTGGTTTTTTATGCTAGAAAGCCTCACCTTTTTTAATGCTTAGCTTTAACAGAACTTCGCGCATATGTTTGCTAAGGTTAGTCTCTGCTTCTTTACGAGCATTTTACAGGTAGCATGTTGCTTTGTCTGCTTTTAAAAGATATTGTATATTTGTGTTTATGTATATATGCATTTCTGGGTCTGGAGGTGAATTCATATGTGCACATGTAGATCACAGGATAACCTTGGATGACTGTCCTGGCCTTCCATGTGCTTGAGACAGGACTTATTATTGTTTTTTTACTTGCTGCACATGCCAGGCTAGCTGGCCCAGAATCTTCTAAGGATTCTTACAACCACACCCATCTCCCCCTCCTCCCCACACCAGGATTACAGATTCATATTATTAAATCCAGCTTTATGGGTTCTGGGAATTCAAACTTGGGCTCTCAGGTTTATACTTTACCACTGAGCCAACTTGACATCCTGCCCTGTCAGCTTCTACTTGAAAAGGTTGATCTTTCTCATGTTGGAGTTTTCTAGCCAGTTAATGGAAGTCTAACCAAATAGACTGTTTGCCCCCATTCACCATATCATGAGCAGAAAGAGCCTGCTGGCATTTAGTTCACCGATAACTCTTTTCCTCCACAGTGGTGTTATTCTTTATGTGCCCTAACAAATGCTCCAGTGTCTGAGAACTCAGCATTGCTTTGCCTGAATGACTCCCATACTATAGAGACAAAGACATCAGAAAACCAGGCAGACTCCCATAAGCAGATCAGAACACCCAGGAACACACCCAGAGCAATCTCCACGAGGCCCTCTTTCCCTTTATCATTATGTAACTTCACAAGGTTGTCTCCATTTTGCTGAAAATGAAAAAATCAAAATAGAATTAAACATATTCCCATCGATTCTCTCAGGGCCTGCAAAGCCAATGGAGATGGAAATGCATGCACTGAGCAGCCGTAGCAGCTCTGGGCTGCTGGTGATTGACTTTTTGGCTAAGCTAAGCAGAAATGAAGCTAGTGACCAATTAGCTTTTCCCTTAATAGGATTGCATTGGGCTAAATAAACCAGAGAAAGGAATGGAAGGGAAAACTGTCATTCAGTGAATTCCCAGATGTTGTCATTGTCCCTAAGACACACATCATAAATAAAAGAAAAGCCGAGAGTTCAGTGGGCCAGTACCTTGCACGAAGGTCATGGGCCTTGTTGAAATGGCAGAGTACTACAGAATAGCTGGACGCTCAGGATGCTAGCTATAAACACAACCCAAATCGTTTCACCAATTTGTGCTCCAGGGCAAGTGGACTTTGGAGATTTTCAGAATGATCATCATAATAACCGCCACCCATTGATCTCATTTAACAAGCACTGAGTGAGGGCCCACGCTCTCCAAGCCCTCCTATCCATCAGCAGAGCTGCTTTTATGAACGAGATAGGCTGAGAGCAAACTCCAAGTCCTCGTAAAGAATGAATGGAGATATTAGGAGATGAGTGAAGAAGGCACAGGTCCTCCCTTTGAAGAGGTGACTTTTCAGCTGTGGTGGAAATAAATCAGAAGGTCATGTTTCCATGAGAAGCAAAGGATAAGTCTGGGAAGGTTTATCATAGTCAGACTTTCAGAAGTGTGTGTGTGTGTGTGTGTGTGTGTGTGTGTATACATGCACATGTATGCAGAGGCCAAATCAAGATCTCTGTTGTCTTCCTTCATTGGTCCCTGTCTACTCTCTTGAGTTAGAGTCGCAAATTGGCCCAGAAGTTTTTTATTTTGGTGAGGCTGGATGGTCATTAAGCTCTTGGGATTCACCTGACTCTTTCCCCAATGCTAGAGTTGCAAGCACAGGCCTTATGGGTTCTTACAGGCTTCTTACATGGGTGCTGGGCCTGCAAACTCAGGTGCTATGCTTGCACAGCAAGTACCATACAGCTCCTGAGACCTCCTCCACTCAATTCTAGGATGTTTAGCTGGGAAAGGATGTAAGTTGAGGGTACTCTTAGAAAGACCCTTGGGCTTCTGTTGGAATAACAGAATAGAAGCAGAAGGTGCCCAGTGCAGTGTTCAGCAAAGGGTAATGACAAAAATGCCTGGTGCATTAGGGACAAGGAGCAGTACTGGAAATATGGCCTTTTGGATCCGATAGGACTTGCTAACAAATAGAGGTAGGTATCAATCTGGGGAGTAAGTCCACCAACTAGGGCTTATTTGGGGCATATGTTCACATGTATTTATTCGTTGCCCTTCCCTTCATTTCTTTTCTTTCCTGTTTCCTATCTCCCCCACTTTTACCTCCTTCTTACTTTCACTTCCTCCCTTCTTTTACCCTTCCTCTATTCTCCCTCCTTCCCCACACCTGTCTCTCTTCTCCTCTTCCCTTCCATGACTATCACCTTCTTAGTAATGTTCATACCCATGCTTCTAAGCCCAGAGCTGCCCCAGAGGTGATGAGGTATCACAGACAGACCCCCTTTATACATCCTGTGTAGGGCAAAGTCCAACACATCGTTATCTTTAAGGCTAGTGTAAACAGAGCTCAGTGGTTGCATTTTAAAGGAAATCTGGACTATTTCTGAACATCATCAACTTCAGGGGAGAAAAGTATGTCTTTGTGAAACACGTTGGTACCTTGCAGAAGATTGTGTTGTGTTCTTGGGATGCTGCGAGCCTCCAGACTGATGCTTCCTGAAGCATGAAAGGAGGATGTGAATCTCTCCCTCTTTGTATTTAAATGACTTTGCTTCTTACTTGACTACTTTCCCTGACCTTTTAGAGTACTGCCTTCTTTACATTTCCCTTTGAATCTCTTAACAATTTTTAAAATAGTCCAGTGACATCTTGTATGTGTTATCCTTGCTCTGAAGGCATCTAGAACATCTTTTCCTCACTTGACCCTTCCCTATAAAGCCTAGTAATATTATTATACTCTCTGCCCCAGTCCATCCATCTCTTTCTGTCCCTTGTAGCTGCAGAAAGAACATGAAGCTGTAAGTTAGTAAAACATCCTACTCTGTACTGTAGCACGTATCTATGCACCATTACATGAGTGAGTGTGGACATGCAAGTGCCACATTGCCCATATGGAAGCAGGTCAGAAAACGACCTCAGATATCAGGCCCTAGAGATAAGACAACCTCTATTACTCTTCACTGTACTCCAGGCTATCATTTGAGCTTCCAGGGGCCCTCCTGTTTCTGCCTCCCATCTTGCTTTAAGACTTCTGGGATTACAGATGCATTCTACCATACCCACTTTTACATGGGTTCCAAGGATTTGAACTTAGATTTTTATGCTTGCAGCAATAACTTTTCCCATTGTGCCATCTCCCAGCCCACTTGTTTCTCACTCTCAAGGGAACCTGAGATTTAGGACCAAGGACTTCTGCCCCTTGTCCAGTTTTCTCCCCAAATGGAGAGAACCATGGTTAGAGCCACTTGTTCCTTGAAGATACTACCTTGGAATTAATGTTCTTCCTATTCATGCATCGAATTTGCTTGGACAGAACCACAGCCATATCTAATAATGCACAGAGAAGAGAGAACTCTGGAGGACTTTTGCAGGCCTGAGGTCTGTGTTCATTCCTCACTCTGTTAGAGCTCCATGGCCTTGGGAAAATCACTGATGCTCTCTGGCTTTCAATCTTCCAGTCTATAAAATCTGGTTGATATTACCTACCTTGATAAATCTTGGAGGGAATTCAATTAAATGAGAACATGCATTTAAAACCACCACACAGCCAGTTCTCTATTTAAGAGCACCATAATGATGATGGAGGGCTTCATTAAGCAAACTTTTACTGAATGTATGTGACTATGACACTTGGGGTGGGGTGAAGAGGAAGAACTAGAATGGGGCTCTTGATGTCCCTTTTAATGGGTGAATTAAAATTATAACCGTCTTCCCATTTTACCTTGGGGATGAATACAACCTCCTGTTTTGACCAAGAATATCTTTTTATACATCTGTATGACAAATATTTATTGGGAATTTACATCACAGTGGCAAGTAATAGTGAGCTAGACCATGCCCAAGAAAGGGACAGCCTACCACTTGCCACCTGCTGCAAGGCAGTGGGCTCTCAACCAGAAAGAGCCGCCAGAACAGAATTCAGGGCATACCAGGTGCCATGTTGGGTGTCATAACCTGAGGAGGGGGCAAGACTCCATTAGGATCTCATGACCAGAGACCCGGAATGCTATTTAACACCCTTCAACAAAACAATACTTGCCTGTGGAGAAATCCCACTATGAAGAATGGGATAAAGATGTGATGCATCATTGTAGCAAGAAAACCAGCAGAGACAGAATTTACCAGTGCCTCTAGTTCGCTAAGACATGGAGGTATGCAGAAACACGGGGAGCTCCCAGCCTTTTCCACAAAATGAAAAAGATCCCTGGGTACTTGGGCTAGGTAGGGAAAGGAATATGCATCAAATACCTGCAGAAAGGGTCTGTGTGTGCCCGTTCATCCCACCCTCTGCTGTGGACCAGGTGGCTCGCCCAGTGTGCAACGAGAGCATTTCTGCCTTTGCATTCCTTCCACTAGATCCAGAAGCTGTCCCTAGGGAACCCGCCGCATCAGAATCGCTGCAGAAGTAGCACTTCAGTGGAGATAGCTAGATAAATAATCCTGAATAAAATTGCATATTTTTAAGTGCTTTATTAATACGGTTGGGCTGAGAGGATGCTAAATTCCTGCATGATGGAGATGGAGGTGGCAAAGAGAAGATGATGCAGTGGCTCTGTGAGAGGGGACAGGGCAGGCAGAGAAAAAAGCCATGGCAGATTCTTCCTATAGTGCCTGACTGACACTCAGTGGGGATAGACAGAGATATACAAACGCAGGACATATGGTGTACTCTGTGCAACCTGAGGTGTGGGAGGAGGGGACACCAACCATCCACACACACACACACACACACACACACACACACACAGCTTTGTGCATAAGTGGAGTGGCATGCTACTGTTACTCCAGGCTTTACACACTCTAATGTCTGTAAGGCCCACATGATCATGTCAATAACCCAAACTGGCCAGGCAGAAAAAGGTTGGCAGAGAAGAAGAAATTCCTGAGTTCTGGGGGAGAGAAGACAGTTGTACCTCAACTGCAGCTTTTCATTGTGATGGAGAGGCAAGGGGAAGCTAGACATTTATATTTCGATGTGTATTTACTCACTTGTAAGTCCACATACCCAGTGTGTGAGCAAAAATCTTAGATCACATGCACCTTACAAAATCCATTTGCCCGGTGATCCTTATTGCTGTGAACTCTGACTCAGACTTGGTTTTTAACAACATCATTTGCCCTGAGTTTGGCTTGTTTTATTTCCTTATTGTGCTGTAGAATAGGGCGACATATATGCTCTGCACAGCTCTACTGTAAAGCTCCTCAGTTCTCAGTTTACCTCTAGTTTTTACTACAGAGTGTAAGTAAGTTGGCTAGGATGGCCTTGAACTCATTCTATGACCCAAACGTGTACCTGAGGGTCTCCTGCCTCAGCCTCTTGAGTAGTTGTATGTAGGGGCCAGGCCCAACTTGCTGAGAAATTTATCTGCCGAGAAAAAGGCATTCATATGTAAGTCCTGGAGTGAGTATCAGGTGGCCATCTTGGTTGGCTATGAGTTGAGCATCTGGCAGACTTCTTGGTTTGCTATGAGCTCAGATTCATCATGATACATGCTGGTTCGGAGACTGAGTCTGGGAGACTCATTTCCTGAGTTGCCATGAACACAAATTGGGCTAACTAAACAAATGGCTGGCTCTATACTTGTGCCAGATAAAGCTACCAGATGGCTTTCCTCAAAGGGTACCTCGCTGAGTGGAACAGTTAAGAGAGAGAGCAGGAGGAAATTAGAGTTCTCTCTGAGAAGGGATATCTCTGTTTGAATGTAGATTGTTCCTTATAGGCTCAAGTGTTTGAGCATTTGACCCCTAGCTGTTTTGGGAAGTTGCAGAACCTTTAAGAGAGGCCATGCTGGGGAATATAGACATCTGAGGGTGATACTGTGAATGCTTATATTCCTAGCATGTTCTTAGCTGAGATCTATCTGCTTCCTAGTTCACCAAGATGTGGGCAAGAAGCCTTATTTCTGCCGCCACTGTAGCAGAGAGCCACTCCCACTGCTATGTTCCCCCATCATGATGAGCTGTCCCCTCAAACTGTGAGCCAAAATAAATCCTTCTTCCTTGAAGGGGCTTCTTGTAGAGAATTTAATAATGCGTACTGGCATTGAATAATTGATGAAGGTTACCCTTCACACACACACACACACACACACACCCTACTTATGCTTATCCACATTGAACGTTAATTCCCATACCTCTGTTAATACAGTGATAGCACACTGTACTTTACAGAAACTCCCCTTCCTCCAGAAGGTAACCTTGGGATGGGTCTTACCCTGTCTGGTCTGTTCAGGACTTTTCAAGCTTTTGGGCAGTGCTATTACATCACTATCATCTATGAGCCAGTGACTTGGAGCCATAGAGAAGGTGCTCTTTCTTTTCTTTCAGTCCTGGCAAATGAGCAGGGTCTTGGTCAGCATTTAAGGGTGAGTATCTTGCCATCATTTGGAAAAAATGGTCCACGGAACAAAATAGATACCAAGAAAACCAGAGACTAGAGATAGAGGAATCTTAAAGATGTTATGTGGTTCATAGCCACAATTCCCAAAGTACACTATACTCCGATATGGGTTAAAGAAAATTACGTTATGGTTTCTATCTTTATAACTTTAGAGAGATGAAAACTATGAGGTATCCAATTCTATTCTGACTTTTAGACTCCTTTTAAGAAAAGCTCTAACCTCATTCAGTGGGGCCTGTGAGTGGAAGATAATATGCAAACTTTCGTCTAGATTCATGGTTCATGTCCTGGGGTTGCTGTACAGACCACACAGGATGATTGATGATGATGATGATGATGATGATGATGATGATGGTGATGATGATGATGGTGATGATGATGACAATAATGGTGGTGGCACAGCAAGGCCCCTTAGGAACACTTGTGTGTCACTTGTTGTATTTATTTTCCCCTTATTCAATCCTCACAGTAGTTCAAGGGTTCAGAGTATATTACACACATGTCTACCCAACACCAGACGTTTATCAATGTCTCCATGAAAAGGCTCAATGAAAGTGGATTCTCCCTACATGAGCTTCCTCCACTGTTGCTGGAGCCTTGTTTCTCTAACTCAAGTGTACAAAAGACCTGGGCATTGTGATGAGCTGCAGGTTCTGACTCACTGGGCATAGCCTGAGAATCTGCATCCTTAGGCTGCTCCTAAGTGATGTTGGTTTTCAGACCATGCCACTCAGGATGAGGTCTTTGATCACTGGCAGCCAGAAAACCAGTAAACAAGAATCCCATTGATGGGTTTGTAAGTACTCAGGCTCTCCCCAAAACAGTTTATTGGATCATTCTATTTAATTTCAGCAAAGAAACATTTCCATTTTGAGATTCTCTCTCTCTCTCTCTCTCTCTCTCTCTCTCTCTCTCTCTCTCTCTCCAGTCAATCCACAAACCTAACAGTTTAGAATCTTAAGACCCATCGTCCTCCCACACAAATGAATTCAGTAGTGCTGACAGGAAGACTGTCTACAGGAAAATGTTTGTAGCTAGGACTGAGAGCCATAGGTTAGAGATGCCTAGGGAGCATCTCCATTATAGATCAAAGGGGGATAGTTCATCTTGCTAATTCACATGGGCACCACTCAAACATCCCTGATACAAACAGCAACTTGATGGAATGGACTTAGTGAGATGAACCCTGCTAAACTTACTATTAACATCGAGAGAAGCACATCCCATCACTGCTGCCTAACCAAGATTCAGCCATTTTATCCCTGAAATATTAATATTCGGGATCTCTTCATATTAGATTCTTACATCAAGTAAGTTTCGCAGCTGAGACATCTTTAGGAAAGAGAAGAGAATATTATTTGAAAATGTCGTTCTTATAAAACTCAGAATATTCCATGCTTTGACATTACCTACCCTTTCCAGTGGTCATAAATTTAAAAAGTACACTAATAATATACCTTTGACTGATATGTTTATAATTATATCACTGCAAGCTTTGCATAAGACATAATCAGAAAAACTAATGGTGCCTTGCCTGGTGTACACTCACTTTCAACTTGATATACTTAATCTGTAGTGTATGCTAACCAGCCAGCCATAAGATATATACAGATTTTATTGAGAAAAAGCTATCTCTGACGTAATTTCTGTTACACAAAAATGAAAATAAGAACTTTTCAGACTTTTCCCTCCCTTCCTCTCTATCTTATTTGCATCCCATAATTCCACATGCCTGTGTCTCCTGTAACATCCACCACCATCCACACAGAAGGGAATGGGCCTCACATCTTTAACCCTGGGCTAAGACACTGGGACTAAAATGAATGGTTACATGTTTAAGAGTCTTTAGACGGACTTGAGCTGTCTTAGGGGGAAGCCTGGTGCTCTGCAATGGGACGCAGAATGGAAGCATCTGTAAATCAGAGATTTGATAAAACTTTCATTCAGATAAGGCTCTTCGGTACCACCCGTTACATCCCGTGATGGTTCTGGCATGCAAATGCCAATCTATCATGATTGAGTAAGACACATGTTTTCATTTGCTGGCATTGTGTTACTCTAGACTCTCCCTACAGTGACCTGCCAATCCCGAAACCTGCTCTACCACGGACTACAAGGCTCAGAGAGGGCGCTACTCATGTGCTCCAAGAATAAGGAGAGCCTGAATTCCAGCCACACCTATGTAGACTCTTACCCAGACTTCTCATGGCTCTGGTCTCAGGCTTCAGTTTTTGAGCTGACCCACAATGGGTGGCTGCTGTTCTTTCCCAGGATGCTAACTCCTACTCATCTGATCCTTGAAGATGCACAGGGTCCTACATTTGTTCGCTCTGTCAATTGACTTCCTAGGATGCAGCTGCCTCATGCATTCCTAAGCTTAGTTCTATTGCATTAGTGCAGACTCGTGCTGCATAAGAGGGGACTTCCCAGAAAGATGCCATCGCATATGGGAAAAACTGCTAGCAAGCCAGAGTGGGAAATGGCAGCAGAGAAACAGTCATTTCAGTAAACTATTTGACAATGTCTATAAATGACAGGGGTAGTGCTGAGGACACTGGGTAGCTCCTGGTGCTGGTTTCTGTGTGCCACTTGCATAATAATTGGTACAGACAGTGTATTGTATGGCTGCCATTGGGCTAAGCCTGGCATACAGTCTCATGCCGGCTACATAACTTCCTTATAAAGAAAAGAGCTCCCAAGCACTAAGAAACTTGTAAAAACAAAACAAATTAAAACAAAGCAGCAGCAGCAGCAGCAGCAGCAGCAGCAGCAGCAGCAGCAGCAGTAGCAGCAGCAGCAGCAACAACAACAGCAACAAACCCTGGCACACAACCCACAGAGGGAAGGAAGATTTGAACCCAGGTAGGACAACAGCCAGTACCCAGGTGCAAAACTCTACACAGCTCACTCCTTTCCTGACTCCCTTGGGTCCCATTAGCAAGAGAGTGTTAGCCTGCATTGGGTTGTCACTCCTCCCTTGCACTGTCAGCTTTTCAGGGGGTCAATTCATTTTGACAGAGCCCTGGGCTGCACTGTGCCCTAACATCTCAGAGAGAACAGAAGGAGGAAAATCCTCATTGCTGAGGAATGTATTCGTAATTGGGGCTGACAGGAAAACTACCTACACAGTCAATGTGAGAGTCTACGCACTAGGCCCAGTTTGCCTGTCAAATGTGGTGTTAGATCTTTAATTGCCTGGGCTCATTGAGCACATGCAAAATAAACAAGCTCAAAGAAGCAAGAAGGGCCTTTGTAATCTACCTGCCCTGTGGTTTGGTTCTTTCTATAGTACTCTGGTTTCCAGCTGGGCTTTTGAAATGAACATTCTTTTCTTTTCTTCTTTTTCTCTTTCTTTTTGTTAGCTGAAATATTCACCAGTGTCTTTCATGAGATCAGCTGCAAGGAGTGACAGAGAGTATTCAAAACTTGGCTTCATGCCTTCACACAGGACTGTTAGATGACTGACAGGCTGCCTAATGATGGGAAAAAGCAAACCCAGACTCTTTCCTTTTTCCATGCAGGAAAAAGGCTTAGAAACTTTAGCCACCTTCTACCCATTTTGTCGCTGGACACGCTGAGATGCCAGCTCTCATGGATCTGTGAAGATGAATCAGCCTCCTCTGGGAAGAGAGATCAATGTCTTGATCGTCAGCATCTTGACTTTCTCTGATCACACCTCTGAGAGGCAGGACCATTCCAGTAGAATAACCAGCTTCAATGGACGGTGAGCTGAGCTGAAACTCAGAATTACTTCTTAAGGTGTGTATGTGGTGGGGGAGAGCGAACTACAATGAAAAGAGATAGAAGGCAGACATTTTCAGTTTGTAATTAGCCACATCACCTTCTGAGAGGCACCTGCTGGCTGAGAAGACATAATTCTAGAAATTTCCAAATGATTTCTTGCCCTCCTTACAATGTGCCAGGCAGGTGTTTTAGTTTGCATCCTTTCAATGCCACAGGTAATGCTTCATAAGACATGGATGGATGGAGCTCTTCACTGCCAAAGTTGGAGCATGAAAGGTTGCTGTCTTCGTTGTGTAGGTATTCTTTTCTTATCACTCTCTGAAATACGAGCAGACTGAAATTTCTAGAACTCATGTCCTGGAAATGTTAGACAGGAAGAATGAAACCTTGGAAGTCAAAGTATCCTGACATAGTAAGACATTCATGCAAAATGTCTGTTCTTGGGCCACTGTGATCTATTTATTTATACACCAGAAGCTGACTACAAAGTCTACTGTAAGCTAGTATCTACAATGATTCTGAGACCAGTTCAGGAATTCACAATCTGAAAAACTATTCCCCAGACCTCATTCACATGACATGTGATCCAAAACTATAGGCAAACCTCCTACACTGAAAGAAGATGAAGTTTCAGTCCTTATATGATGGAAACTGGTGTGTTGTGCATTTTTCCCTATGGGCACCTGAACAGCATCTAAACCCTTGAAATAGTGCGTGAATGTCAGGCCACGGAAAGGACTTCACACAAGTCTAGTTTGCTGAATCATTGAGTTAACTGGGGTTACATACAGGAGGACGAGTGAAGGCTCACCTCCAGAAGCATGGATGATTAAGGCAGCGTTGCAGGAAAGTACACTCCAGCTGGCCTGGCAGATGACTCAGAAAAGCCACATCCCTAGAGCTCACCAAAAGGCTGGCAGTCTCCTCTGGAGCCTTCTTGTCTCCTGTTTACTGTTTGCATAATCTTAGTCAGAGCCCTGTGGAATCTTCTAAATCTCAGAGCTTCCTAGGACTAATAAGTCCGAGTCTTAGGAGCCCCCTTCTTTCTCCACACACGAACCTCACAATTCAAAGAAATAGCTACCTAACAGTATGCATCTTCCCAGAGACTTGTTTGAAATCAAGGTGATCACAGGCTGGTACACTATGCATGGTCAAATCTCAGACAATTACGTAGGCAGCCACAATTTTGGCGTCATGATGGGAGGCCACTTTCTTCTGTAGCATGGCATTGCCTTGCTCTTTCTTCGAGTGAAATAGATCAAGTAAGCCCTAAATACAGAGCCATGTGGCGTCCAATCATGGAATTTAGAAGTAGAGTCATAATCATCGTGATGAGATGGAGACGCTAGCTGGGAGGGAGCCAGCTCACTGCTGGCTGATAACTCAGTTATCCTTCTCTCAGATGAGAGCGGACTCCGACCAAGGCTGGAATTAGAGGAAGATGGAGGGCAGTAGAGCACTTGGAGGATATTTACGTTTTGTTCTGCTTGGTATTCATAATAAATTCTCTGACATTAAACATACATATTCTTTATCTCTTGGAGAGACATTCCAATTTTTAAAAGCTGACTTAACTGGACCAAATAAATCACATTAATAAAAATCATCTGAATTCTGGTTACGAAACATCACAAAACAGCTATTGAACATGACGGTTGGAAACTTTTTGATCTGATATTTATCTCTTTGGTCAGGAAACTTTCTTGCACCAATGAGCTTGCTCTTTCCGAAACAAGGAAGTCCCTTTGGTGGAAGGTCATGTTTTCATCTTAGAAACAGAGAAAAAAATAATGAAATTATCCATCTGGCTTTCTCACAGGAGTAGAGTGTTTCCAGTGACACAGAAGCAATTTCCTCCATTCTGTTTCCATGGTGTACTCAGAGCAGGGATGAATGGTAACAACCCTACCATGTGTAAAAATAAACCCGCCTCCTTCTTCCTTCTTTCTGGAGCAGCTCCGTTATATTTTCTAGGCACTACAAAATGCTCAGTCGCTCATATTTGTTTCCAATTGCACATTACATCCTTTAACATACCTAGAGGAAACTTTCAGGGAAAAAAACCACATTTATAAATGAGCGCAGTTGCAATGGCCGGCGGCTTCCTTTCTCCCTAAACTTCTAACTACTCTCATCAATTACTTGTAACAGAGGCCAGTGTTGGTGGTGTTTACGCACCATTCTCTGAGTTATTCAGCTCGATCTTGTGGCTCATTAAAAGTATCTCTATTTATTTGCTGTGTGTTACAGTCCTTAACTTTGGCACAACACGCCAAAAGAAAGCCCATTTTACTTTTCCCTGTGGTGTTAATTGGTAGAGCATGCTGCCTGGCTCTTCATTAATTATGTCAATGTGTATGAAACGTCCGTTTTCATGGGGGTGAATTAACAAGGCTTTTCTGAGAAGGGCTGACAAGGAGGCAGCCAGGCTGCTTGCAAGGCTGGGAGTAACAAGGCTGCTGGTGGCCAACGCCTAGCTCATTTTCACAGGTTCACAAGGCTCACTTTGTCAGGACCCAAGCCCTTTTCACCTCTCCTTTTCTTGTGGCCATCAGCATGTAATAGGCAGCATTGTGAAAGCAATGATCTTGCCCTGCCAGGAGCAGCCTGAACCCTTGAGAGGAAGAAATGTCCAGTAGTCTTGACTGAACATAAAAAGATGGGAGGTGGCCAGTGGCTGGCCCACCAAGATCCAGCAGACATCACTGAAGTGGCGAGGCAGAGTCCTGACAGACTCTGGAGGGGAAGAGAATGAACGAAGGGCAACCGAGACCAAAAACTCCTTCACATCACTCCGAGGTGATTGTCAAAACTTGCATGTTGTTAGGAGCAAAAGGGTGTGCTCATGCATGTACATACTTAGGCATGAAAATGCACATATACAAATAAACACACACGCATACATATATAAATATATATGGAGGTGCACACACACACATAGATGCATATACGCATATATAGATGTACATGTGTGCATATAAATATATGAATATACATGCAGAAACATATGTATACACATGTGTACATGTAAAAAACACAAACACACATATAAAATATACCCCTAAAACTTGAGTCAAATCATATTTTCTGTTTATCAAAATCATCTAAAATTTTTTGTAGGCTGAGGTATAGCTGAGACATGGAGTATTTCTGTCCCTAGCACGTACAGGCACTGGGTTCTGTCCCTAGTGCGTACAGGCACTGGGTTCTGTCCCTAGTGCGTACGGGCACTGGGTTCTGTCCTCAGCATGATAAGAAAGAAAGGAGAACTTGAAAGAAAGGCCCTCTACTTTCTTGCTCAGTCACTGTGAAGGCTGGAATGAGTGACAGTCAGGTGTCACTGTCCTCTTTTTCCAGTATCTGTAATCTCTCTGGCTGGGAACAGCAAAATGTCCATCTCTGGTTCTCTCTGGATCTCTGTCACTTTTCTGGTCATGTCTGATTGTTCCGTAGGACACATATGTTGAAAGACAAGAAAGCCAGACACATGCTAACAGCTTATTGTATTGAAGCAGGTTTTTCCTGGCAGCCACATTGTGCACTTTAATAAGGGGAAAGCATAAACTTAGAAGAAAAAGGAGAACATGAAGTTTAAACTATGCTTCAGTTCCCTGTGGACAGAATCTGAAGGCTGAATGACATGGGCAGTTCATCCTGGTCTCAGGGTTAATGTCTGTTCAAACACAAGCAGAGATAACACATGTGCATGAAAGCATGAGCACACAACACACAGATGTGCACAAGTGCAAAGGGACACAGGATTACAGATACATCCAATTTAACTTGCACACTCACGCAGTCACGTTTACATGTAAACAGGCTACACTCATATACAGACAAACATGCACACCATAACACACGTGCACCCCCATTAACTCAGGAGCATGTATTTAAGCACAGATGAACATACAGCTAAAGTAGATACACAGACACATGCACATTCATGTACACACATAAAGAATACATGAACCAATTAGCAGAAATGAGTTTCTTCTTAGAGAGATGAGCCATTTGGGAATCTCAAAACATGTACTGTGAGCCAGCT
Organism: Rhynchomys soricoides; assembly: GCA_019843965.1. Lineage (NCBI taxonomy): Eukaryota > Metazoa > Chordata > Mammalia > Rodentia > Muridae > Rhynchomys > Rhynchomys soricoides. Next base: position 125,808 of record JADRCH010000168.1, read on the forward strand.
CTTTTTGAAGTCTCATTGCTGTCATGGCTACTGTGAATAAAGCTCACTCCCTGCTCTTCACCTCACTGAGCAAAGGAAGAGTACCCTTCTCCCCAAGCAGGCCTTCTGTTTGTTCAAGGACAGTCAGAGAAAGCCACCTCAAGATGCTTTGTGCCTTTGGTGGGAGGATGCTGTAGAGGTGGAGCTGGGAGTCTAGAGATAAGAGAAACTCAGATTCACAATGGTCAGCGTTCCAAATGGGGGCTTGCTTTCGTCGGAGTCCATGCTGTCTGAAACAATGGTGAGTGTGTGTGTGTGTCTATATGTGTGTGTATGTCTGTGTCTGTGTGTGCATGTGTGTGCCTGTGCATGTGTGTACTTGTATATGTACAAGTCTGTACATGTTTGTGTGTGTGTGTGCATGTGTGGGTGCATGTTTGTGTGTGTGTGTGTGTGTGTGTGCATAGATAAAAGGTTGATTCGAGCTTTCTTCCTCAATCTCACTCCATGCTATTTTTGATACTGAGCATTTACTGAACCATAAACGTTGGTTGGGCTAGGATGACTAGCCAATGAGGTCCTGGTATCCAGCTGTGTCTGCCTCCCCTGTGCTGAGATTATAGACCTGTATCACTGCACCCAACCTTTTACAGCTGATGTGGAGGGGTGCTCTTGTTATCCAGTGCTGTGCTAAGCTCCTTCCTCATATGGCCACAGCTAATATTATCAGCAATAGATGAGTAGACAAGTGGGTGGGATTGGTACTGATCCCAAACAAGGTGCCTGGACTGACTGATATTCTTAACAAATACACAGTGACATGGAGATGTAGCTAGGAGATGTAGCCCAGTGCTAGGAAACTTGTGTGTAGATGTAAGACATGGTACTTCCGTGAATTAGCATTGTCCCTAGAGATAGACACTGTTGCATAGGCCACATAGGAACATGAAACTGCTTCGCAGAAGCTGCTCACAAAAGGGCAAACACCAAATGATTCTATCGCATAGAGCAAATTTACAAACACAGAAAGTAGCTTGGTGTTTGCCTGAAGTTGCTACAGCATAAATGAACACCAGTCTACTCTTTGATGTTCCTGGGGTCACAAAAACACTCTATGTTATTTTCTCTCTTAATTTTAGAGCCCTGAGATTAGCAGTCAAATTTAGAATGCTTGGTTGTGGAGATGGCTTCTCAACTCAGCCAGTACCACAAAACCAATTCTTTCTATGCTTAAAGTAGGCCAATTTCATAGCACGTAAATTACTTCCCAATAAAGCTGCTTAAGAAACGAACAGAAATCCTCTTACAGTACAACACACCACCTAGACTATGCTGTCTACAATCTGCTGCGTGCAGTCGTAAAATGTCTGCTTCATTTTCCAGAGGTGATGTCAAAAAAGAAAGGAAAAGAATGTAGACATATCAGCGAGAGAACAGAAAGACCATACAGCTTATGCTGTGTTGTGAAGAGTAGTCAGCTTCACTTTCAGCCTTCCCTGAAGCTACTAGAACATTCCAGCAGCACAGATGTGTGAAGAAAGTTGTATCTAAACATATTTACTTGGCTACCTGAGATTAGAGAACAGTAGAGGAGACTGAGGTGGGCAAGGCGGCAGATGGCAGAGTTTCTGCAGGGAGACAAAGTTTGAGCCTCAGAGGAGGTGAAAGTGGACAGAAAGCAGGAGGAGAGTAGAATGGCAGGGTGTGGGGGTGCACTGTATTGTCACAGGCCTTGGGCTGGCCAAGAATGGGGAGTGGAGAGTGCATGGGGGTGATGTCTATTATACCATCGGCTAAAAGAACCATCTCTGTGGAGATGTAGCTGCCAAAGAAAGAGAATTATTGGAACACTGTAAGGATTCTCTCCAGCCATGGCCAAAAGATAGGAAACCTTGGCTGCCCTTCTGAGAAAAGCAAAAGTGGGAGAAAACAGATGTCCAGAAAATCAAGAGGTATACTTTATTAGAAATATCACACTTCAATTCTTGAAACACTACAGGGGACACAAAAAAGATATGGAAAAGAAAGATGAGAAATGCCCCACAGCAAACTCAGAAGCTTCTAGATAGGGCACAATTTTAGGCAAAATGGAAATGTCAGATTTATTCCTGCTCTGTCAGGAAGGCTTAGGTTAATTCTGAGTGCTAAGGTGGAACTTGGAATACCTTTTCCATTCGTTATTTCCATTTCAGAACCCCTTCATCTCCTTCAGCTTGCAACTAGCTACCTTTGAATTCTTCCCCCAATTTCAGGGCAGGATGTTTGCTACAGACCTTATCCATCAGAAAAGTGTATAAAGAACTGGATTTGGCATGTGTGATAGCCAAGTTTCATTGTCAACTTGACACCACCTGGAACCACCTGGGATGAGAATCTCAATGAAGATTTATTTATTGGGTTGGCCTGTGGCATGTCTATGGAGGAGTGACTTAACTTCACTGAAGTATGGAGACTCAGCCCATTGTTGGTAGCATCATTCCCTAGGCAGGTGGACCTGAACTGTATGAGGAGAGAAGTCAAGCTGAGCACAAGAAACAAACAAATGAGCATGCACATATTCATTCTTTCTTTACTCTTGAGTGGATGTGACATGATCAGCTATATCAAACTCTTGGCATTTTGACTTTCCTAAAATTATGATGATCTAGAAACAGAAATTGCAAGCTATACTAAACCTTTTCTCCTCTAATCAGCTTCTTTATGTAAGGCTAGAGAAATCAAGACTATGAAATGAGAGGGTCCAATAAAGAATTCCACTACAGCATCTAGTACATATAGTAAGCTCTTAATGGAAGGTGGCAAAGAGTAACATCACTCCTTGCCTACTAAAGGCTCTTATATCATTATGATTTGATTATTGACTTGAGGAAGTGTCATGTCACCTGATTTTAGTAAGTGCTCAGGCATGACCACTTGAGCACAATGACCAAAGTGCCACCCATGGAGCAAGTTTTGAGGGTCATTTATACCAGGGAGTGGTCAGACTCTGATAACAGGGTCTACATGCCTAAAAGTGCCCTTAAAGGAACACAACTTGGAATATGTCCCTGGAGATTCTATTACTCAGCCCAATGGGCTGGTGAAGGAGGGAATTGATGCCTTTCTTCCTATCCAGAAGATGTACTTCTGTGTGCCCCACCTTTTGCTTCATTTTAAGGGTGGTATGTGATTAAGAACTCTGTCATCTGTTGTCTGGGCTGGCCTAGAATGCACTCACTATATAGCCCAGAGTAGCCTGGATCTTACTATGTCTTCCCAACCTAGCCTCAAAGCTGTATTAATAATGCGACCTCATTCTCTTGGGTGCCAGGCTTACAGGCATTAGCTAATATACCTGGCTTATTTTTAATTTTTTTCTTCCTGAGACACAGTACTGCTGTACAGCCTGGATGGCTTCCACAGCCACATCTAGAGCATTCTTCTTTAAGCTTCCATTTATTTCTTCTCATCAACACTGGGCAATCCAAGTTGTTTTACAGGATTCTTGGGATAATCATCTGAAAGGCTCCGCACAGTGTTTCTTAGGGGATAAACAGCACAGCAATAGCTCAATAGTAGGTCACATATTGCCACAATTGCTTTCATTATCATAAGTGTTAGCATCACTATCATTATCTTAGCAATCAGCCATTCATCTAATTAACTACACTCAATATCGAGGCTGAGTTTTATTTAAGCAGCTGGTCAGAATGTCTCAGCCAGAATTTCAGGCTGCAAAGATCGCAGAATGCTCTGCCTGGAAAAACCCTGCATACAGCCTCTATCCCGTCCATGATTCTGTTGCACTGCACTAGTGTATAGTCTCCTGATGGCTGTTTATGCTAATGATGGGAAACACTCTCCTTTGATTCACCAAGACATCTGACATATGCCCACTGAGACGGGTATTGTTCATTGTCAACTTGACCGGATCTAGAATCAAATAAAAGGCAAGCTGCTAGTCTCTGCTACGAGGAGTTTTCTTAATCAGAGTATCTAAGGTAAGTGGAAATTGTGGGTTTTGCCCGCCTGCCTTCTCTCTTTCTGGTATGTCCATCTATCCTGTTGCTGTGACATTTCTTCACTGACGTTAGAACCAGCTTCTGATGGTGACTGAAGATCAGTAGCTTTCAGAAATCTTCCAGCCTTTCAGCGCAAGACCAGGACTGATGACATTCAGCTTCATGGATTGAGCAGCCTTAGTCTGGGACACCCATTGTTGGACTACCCAGATTGTATAGGGTAAGCCAATCTAAGAAATCTCCTCCTCAGTCTTCCTAGTGTGAAACAGTCATTGTTGAACTACCCAGACCAATCTAATAAATCTCACTTTAACATATAATCATCCTATCAGCTCGGTAGTTTCTCTAGAGAACCTTGACTAATACACCTACCCAATTAAGATGGGAAGGAGTAGGCTTCTAGAAGATAGTTATCAAACATATGGGTCGTTTAGAGCTATCAGTTAGCACTCATTTACTCTGAGGATAGAGAACTATCCTGATGTAGGGACTGACACACAAAGATGGCCAGTGGGAAGGCAAAATCCAGCAGCCTCTGCTTCTCATTTTTCAATTCCTTTCATTTGACCCTTAATAACACGTATCACTGGGTCTGCCCTAAGCATCCCTTCCAGACTGGTACCCACACAGGTTAATCACAGCAGCTGTCTTTGGACTTAGCCTTCTCCCTTGATTGCAGAACATCGGCAGCAAATCATCGCTCCACTGACTGGAGCCTCCCCGGGACCCTCTTTTCCAGAAACATAGACCCAGCCAGGCAAGGCAGGTTATTTTGGGGTGGCTTGAAGGGGGTGAGAAGGGATGGGCAGAAGGGAGGAGGGGCGAGAGGGAAAAGGCAATTTATGGAGCCTGTGGGTAGCTGGCTTCCCCCACCGGCACTTTCTAATTTTATTTTGCTTGCATTTATATTAGGAAATGCTGAAGCAACTTTGTGCTAAGGGCGGGGGATGAACCCAGGATGCTGTGAATGCTCATTGCAGCTTAGAGGGAGCCCCTCTGAGGATTCTTAGAACATGGTTCCACCCACCAGGTATGTAGCTTGAAGGAGAGGTGCCCATGGCCCCTAGCACAAGGACTAAAGAATTTGGTTCTTGTTCAGTTTTAAAATGCTGGAAATGGAAAGAATGACCCCTCCATGCCCGACACAACTGTACACTCCAATAATGCAATGCTTAGACTCCAGCACCACAATGCATCTCTCTGTTTTACATCCAAAGACTACTGGTTATAGAAAAAAAGTTCCTTTAGGCCTTTAACATCGCCATCATTTGTAAATTATTTAACCGTAAAGCACAGAGTGTCTATCCCCACTTTACTAGTCTAAGGATTCAAGCTTAGATTTTGAGAAAATGAATATTTTAAAATCTGTATATACATTAGTCTATAATGACATTTGATCAGCTTATCTTCATAGTTTGATTACTATAGACAACCAAATTAATACACGTTGTAATATATAGTTGCATTTTTCTTGACATTTCCATGGCAATTGCACTCAAATCCGATCTTGGTCAATTACAGTATAACACAGAACATTATGAATTACAGTTCATATGACGTTCATTAGGTGCCTTCATACTGCACATAGGTTTTAACCTGGCACGACCTTGAACAGATCAGTTAAGTCCCTCAAAAGCAGTACATATATGGTAAGAATGAGAAATGAGAGAAAAAAATGCTACACTACAAACCAGAAAAAAGTATGCAAGACTCTTCACGGCAGGCCTGACACCTACTGTGAAGTGAGTGTTGGTTGTTAGCCTGACAGAATGTAGACTGTGGTGTCTTCTGGGGGATAGGCCTCTGGGCATGCCCACTGGGGGGTGGATTATATTGATTACATTAAGGCAGGAAGGCCTGCCCACTGTGGGTGCCACCATTTCCTTGGTGGGGTTTTGGATTGGATTATATAAAATGGAGAAAGCAGGCAGTGTCCCCCTTCTCCTTCTCCACTGTGGAGGCAATGTGAGTGGTTCCCACTGCTGTGACGTAAGAGTGTAACCTGGAACTTGAAACAGAACAAAACCTTTGTTTTCTTAAGTTGCTTTGGTCAGAGCTGCTCAAAGACTAAAGGACACTAAGACATCCACTAAGAGCAATCTCTTTCTCTGTCTCTCTGTCTCTGTCTGTCTCTCTCCATCTCTCTCTGTCTCTCAGTCTCTCTCTCTCTCTCTCTCTCTCTCTCTCTCTCTCTCTCTCGCTTAGGATAGAATGGAGGACCTCATGCATGCTAGGTAAATGTTCTATCGCAGAGCTCCCTAGCCCTAGATCTCTCAGTTTATATTGAGTTCTTCTTGGCTAGAACCTAGACTAATACAGTTATCACCACAACGGCCATCGTCTCTGCCAGCATTAGTTCTCCAGAAATACTGCTGATCACATACAATTGAAAAAAGCTTGTAGGCCGCAGATGCTTACACAGAAGACACCCACTTCATGGAGGATATTTGTCCCTGGGAGACTTCACCAGATCTGCCTGTCCTTGCTTTGAACCTTTCTGAGGCCAAGGCTACCAAGCACCTATCAGTGACTTAAAGTTAGCACTTTGCCTTCATTCTTTCAATTCTGCCATGTAACATGCAAGTAAACACATTTGGTCCACCATTTTTATGATATAGAGACATGTCTACCATTTCAGAGTTTCTAGAGAGCCTCTCACCTTATTCATATGTGGATTTATTCTTCACTCAACATTTTCCTGGACCTCTAGCACAGATACCTTGAATTAGCTATACATGGAAGACAGAAATCTTCTTAGCAGTAATTTAGACAAGACTTTGTCCTGTCCAGAACTCATATTCCATGAGGGAAAGCAGACGGTGTACCAGCAATGCAAAGATTGACAAGCACATTTTGTACAGAGTCTTAAGTGTTCTGAAAGAAAACCACAGCTTGACTCAAAGTGGCAGAAGACGCAAGTACAGACGAGAATGTGAAGAAGGGATGATTTCACTGATATCAGTAAAGAGGGAAAGAGATAGTCACATAGGGACTGGGAGGGGGGAAGAGCAAGGAAAAGGCTATGGGGGAGGAAAGGAGGTTGGCATCCTACATGAGATGAACAGACCTAGTCTGCAATAGCCATGATGTGATGGGAGCACAGGGACCAGGGTGGATGCCCACTGTAAAGTACAGACTGAAAGGAATTGACTGTGGCTTCTGAGCCATAGGGTGGATGGTGATGAAAGATGTCTATGGTGACATGGATTAATTTGGCTTCTCCATTCCTTGTGCTTACTTTGTTGGAAAACTCTGATGACTGAAACCCTGGAAGCAACTGTCTCTCCTCCACATTTCCCATGGACTCATACTTGGGGTAGAACAGTCCATTAATTTGCCAAGCTGCCACAGCAAAATCCTCTAGACTGGATGGCTTAAAGAGAAGTTGAGTTGTCTACAATTCTAGAAACTTGAAGACTGAGGCGCAGCTATTGTCTTCTCAGTTTCTTCTCAGGACTTGAGTTGGGGATGCCCAACCTGTGCTTGTGTCCTTATGTGCTCCTCCCTTTCTGTGTCTGTGTCCTTCTTTCTTCTTCCAATAAACACAGCAGCCATTAATTGTGCAGAGTGTAAACTGATGGCCACCAACTAACTTCATCATCTCTCTAAACAGTATGCATTGGAGTAGTCCCACTGTAGTATACTGGGTTGAAATTTCATGCTGGCTCATCTTCATTATCGTCTTTACTGGGTTTGGAATCACCTAAGAAATACCACGGTGAGACTGAGAGGACATTTCTGGAGAGGTTTAACTGATGAGGAAAGACTCACTCTGAATGTGGGCAATTACGTTTGGGTTTCAGTTCAGGGCTAAATAAAAATGGTCAAAAGAGACTGAGAAGAACACCAGCATCTCTTCCTCTGTTTCCTCCTTGTAGACACAGCATGATCAGACATATCATCCTCTGGCTATCATGTCTTGCCCACTGTGATAGACTACACCCTCAAACAGTGTGGCAAGATAACCTCTCCCTTCCTCAAACTGCATTTGTTACGTATTTTGCCATGGCAGTGAGAACAGTGACTAATACACACTTCAGCGTAAGGATTGTAAGGAGACAGAATGGAGCCCATAACAGGTGGTGAGATAATTGGCTACAGTCTTATATCTCAAACACAGAGAGATTGATGTCTCTGGCAGCCAGACTCTAGGAATGGTAAGACAGCAGGCTGCAGGTTTGCTGGGACACATGGCTCTCACTTATCCTTCCAGTATCAATGATGTTAAAAGTTCCAGCTTGCTCAAGATGATGTGTCAAGTCAAGTTACTCAGATGAGGAATGATATGGATTTCACTTATGAAAAGCTCCCTAAGAGTTAAATGAGTCTCCCTAAGACAGCCTGGGAGAGAGCAGAAGTGAACCTCCTTGAAGGTTGAGTCTCTCTGCAGTAGTTTTTCTCCTCTGACTCTCAAATAAACAAAAAATGTTCTTCAGTGACAGACAATGGCTACCTCCCTCCATCAGGCTAATACTATCATGAAGCCATTTGAGATGGACCTCATTGACAAATTAACCCTCATTGGACCAGGACAGAAATCCAAGTGTTCCCTCCATTGTTGGGGTTTGCTAAAATTAATGAAGCCTATCTCCCTCTGTATCCACTTCTAGGTGGCTGAGATCATTCTCAGCATTGGGTACCACCTTGTTGTAAGAGTCTGTAGTAAGAGTTTTGGGCTCTGTTATCTTGAAGGTTCAGTTTGAGGCTATAACCTCATCAGGTCATGCCTACTTGCAGTGGTCTTTTATACAGCCACCATGGGGGACGCAGCAACCCTCCCACCGAGAGTCTGCCTATGAATCTGTAAACAGACTCCTGGGTGTCTGGCTTCCAATAAAATGGCAAACACCATTGGCGTTCACCCAAGAAAGTTCACAGACCTCATACTGCCAGATGCCAGGATATCAGAGGGTTAAGGATCTAACGGAGAAATCTCATCTAGGTATGCTTCTCCACCCCCACTTCCGCTAAGTCACAAGTTACTTCCCCAGAATTTTCTCCTTTGCACCTGCTGTCAAGGATTCAGGGATTATCTAGTTGCAGGCTCCTGCCTTGAAACCTACCCCTATTTTGATTTATGACCTATAAGAAGGTACCCCCTGCTTACCCCACCCTGATGATGTCTGACAAACCAGATGACCACAGTGTTAATAACATCTTTAAGAAAGTTATATATCTTCCAAAGAGAATTTGACTCAGCATCCCCTTTGGCCCTCAAACTAAAGACCTTTCAATGGGAACTCACATGATCCCAAATATGAATGATTCTATTCCTGTTTCATCACATTTATAGCAAGATCCATTACACCAACCTCCAAGCTCCAGCTACTGCTTCATCTGTTCTATACAAAGCTCAAGGTTAAGAGTTAGTTAGAAATGCATTTAATTTAGCTTTAATAAAAGTCTATGTTTGTGTTTCTGGTGTGTATGTGTGTGTGTGTGTGTGTGTGTGTGTGTGTGTATGTGGGAGACAAAGGACAAGCATGGGCATCATTCCTCAGTTGCCATCTACCTTGTTTGCTTTGAGACAGTGTGTCTAACAGAGCATGAAACTCTTCCATTCAGCTAGATTCTTTGGCCAGTGGTCACTAGGGAAGTCCCCACATTCCCTGTCCTGGGATTACAAGCACATGCCACCATGCCTAGCCATTTCACTTGGGTTCTGGGGTACGATTCTTATATGGAAACTGAGCTACTCCCCGGGCCCCAGTTCCTATTTTATGTTTCAGAGTTCTTCTCGCCATCATTCTCATGAACCTAATGGATAGAAGAATAACAATTCTTAGGAGGGACAGAGGTGACATAATAAGGGGCATGTTCTGTCTGGTCAGAAACATGCATGGCTGATCAAGCTGAAGCTGGTGGAATGAAGGGCTGAGCATGGCCAGGGAACAGCCATAAAGTCTGGTAGATGATACAATATACATGGAAATGGGCTGCCCTGTAAGATTCAGAGGTAATGAAGATGCCATAAAAGAAAATACAATGTAGACCTCTCGCTGATCAGGTAAGAAATGCCAGGAAGATAGATGGGGTTATTTGAAGACTCACTACCCACTCTACAGTAGTGCCTGGACATCTGCACTGCATTTCCATAAAGCCCTTGAAGATGCCAGGATGAGGCATGAGATGCCAATGAGCGGCAGAGGGCTAAATTGGCTTGGAAAGGGCAGGCAGACCTGTGTACAGTAAGGAGCCCTAGCATATGGAGTAGACCCAGAGCAGGGCTGGGAGAAATGAAGTAGTATTTCAAGTTAAGGTCATTTCTCTCACTTGCCCATTTTTCTCAGATAAAAAGAGAATTGTCATGTTATTTATAAACCCCAACCTAAAAAAAAAATGGTATAAAGAGCTGTCTGTGTTGTCAGATGTTTCTGGGTCTATTTGAAATATCCCCCTTTCAATTCTTCTTGGGTGGGGGCTGGGAATTCTGTTACCATTACCAGGAAATCTCCTTGTAAATGTTGTGGGCATGTATTTGTCACTCTGTAAATCTCTCTGTGCTTGACAGGAATTCGAGATCACTCTTTAAGGCTAATCTAACTGAGGGATAAGACAGCATTCTTAGAATTTCAACTCAAACTCAACATGACTGGCAGGAAAATCAGTCTTTAGCCATTATGATTGGCAGGAGGTTATGATGTTAAAGGCAGTGCACTTCTACGAGCTTACAAGTTTCTTACAAAAAAATACCTGGAAGTAAATACCCCCAAAGCTTAGAATTCTGGCAGTATCTTTAGAAGGGTCACTGACATTTATGTAGCCAGGCAACATCAAACACACAATAGACTCACTGACCTCAGACCTCTATGGGTTCCCCATCCCTAGCCACACTTATATAGACCAGTCACTAAATACTAAGAGACTGTTTTTTGTAAAGCCGTTGGATCTCAGAAGTCTCCCTATAAACATAAATTAGTCTATTCCTACGGACTTAACTCAGACAATGAACACTACCCAGGCTTAGTTTTCTAAACTAAGCCAGGAGTTAAGCACTTTTTTTGAGTTGAGTCTCTCTCTCTCTCTCTCTCTCTCTCTCTCTCTCTCTCTCTTTCTTTCTGTGTGTGTGAAGTACAGGTGTTTGTGTGTGTACTCACATGTGGGGGGCAGAGGTTGACATTGGTGTCTTTTTCAATCACTGTATAAATTACATTGAGTCAGAGTCTCTTACTAGACACACAATTTTTTTGTCAGACATTCTGGCCAGCAAACCCCAGGCGTCTGCCTTTCTCTGCATCTTCAGTTCTGGGACTATAGATGCACACTCAATTTTTTATGTAGGTTTGGGGGATCTGAACTTGGGTCCTCATGGTTATATTGTAAGCACTTTACCAATAGAGCCATCTCCCCTTCCTTGAGTTCTTAATTCTGGCTTAAAGAAAAGCTATCTGACCCTTGACTGGGTGCCTAAGCCACTCAGTCGTACATACCATGGCTTCTCCATGCTGTTGGTGAAAGCTATCATTGGCATATTCTTGCACATGCTGGGCACTAATGCATGCCTTTCTTTGGATTCATGAACACAAGGCAGATTTGTAAATTAGTACTTACTAGCTGCAGTTTCTATCAAGGTAAGGTGACAACTCTCTTCCTGGACATAGTCATCAGAGTCTCTGGACTCCTTGCACTATAAACACTCAGGAGTTCCTTATTCTTCCTTTGTTTTCTGCTTAGCAATAAACACATAGGCTGAATGATCAGTTATTTGCTGATGAGATTGGGAATAAGAAGGGCATGAAGCTCTAGCCTTAAGCTGCATCACCTACTAGTCAACACAGAAGGTGGGACAGGACTCCATAGGCAGAATCCCACAAGTAGCCAGGTTTCTTTCCAGATATTTTAGATTAGTTGGAGTTTTCCCAAATAGTCACATGACCAAGGTGCATTTCTTGCCTTACTTTTCTCTGTCCCTTAGCCTCTATCTTTATATCAATGAGGGGTCGATGGGAAAAGAGCAAGAGACTAAATATTTCACTTGGTTTTTATTGTTTTACCATACAGGAGACTGGCACTGTCCCTCCAGCTCCTTCACTCAGTGACATTCTGTCTCCAAAAGAGGGATATCTCACACAATGGGAGAGGAATTATGAGGGTGGATCTAAGAGACACTAGAAGGAGGGGAGATGAGGAAAGGGACAGGGGAGAGGAGAAGAGAAGAAGATGTTAGAAGGAAGGAAAAGTCAGGGTAAAGCCATGTAACACTTTAGAGGAAAAGTAAAGAAAATCAGTTTAGGTTTCTAGAAAGATCCCTGAGCTCACATGGGGCCTAGGAAGATGGGGTACCTGTGAGAGACATACATGTGTATGTCAACTCAGGGTAGAATGGTGGGTGACACAGGCTATTGCGTAGGATAGATACATTTTAGATCTTTGCTATATGGTAGAATATCTATATTTAGCAACACTATTGGTCACTTAAATTTGAGAGGATGGAGTTCATAGTGTATCTACTTAGCATATTAAAATTCTCAAAAACGAAGAGCAAAAGAGGTGATAGGAGAGGAGATAGTCACTGCTGTGTTCCTTCTTCAAGCCACTATTCCACAGGACAGCCATCCATAGGCACACCCACTCTTTCCATCTCCATTGGTCTCTCTGCCCTGTGCATCACCCCTGCCTTTCTTGACAGCATGGATTTTAACTCTGATCTTTCTAAGATTTACCTTCTGCTTAGAACTCCATAACTGCCGGTCTGCTCACTAAGGTACCATCCCATCATTGCAATTAATCACAAAATAACCTGAAAATTTGAGAATCTGATTACTCCTTGGGTGCCAGGTGTCTCTCCATTTACACAATACTGAATATTAAGAAAGCATTGGAGAGAGATTCTCATGTCATGCATATTGTTAGGATGACTGAATGGCACACCTACTGTGCATGGGAGAAAGGAGACAGAAAAGGCAGGAAGGCTGAAAGAAAGGAAGGTAGGACATCAAAGAAGGAGAAAGCACACACAGAGAAAGGGCAAGTCAAAAAAGGAAGGGGGTGAGAAGGGGAGGGGACAGAAGGGGAGGGCAGTAGAAGAAGAGAGGGAGGGAGAAGAAAAGTGCCAGGTGTGATAAGAAAAGATTAAAATGGGAGAAGAAAAGATGGTACATGTGCCAAGGATGTGGGAAAGAAAAGGAAGGGAAAGCAGATGCAGGAGATGCAAGGGAAGAGAGAAGGAGCAAAGGGGAGTCCAGGGATTGAGGAAAGCCTAGCAACCCTAGCCTGGGGAAGAAAGTGTCAGGATCTTTCCCTGACATCCCACCTCTGGGCCTGAGGGGCAGGGCAAGAAATGGGGTGAGAAGAGACAATTGTGTAAGATGGAGACCTGGAATGACTGGGGATTCTGAGTGTGAACAACTTTCCCAGGTAGATGCGGGCACTCTGAAGGGGCGTTCGGCTTCAGTTGAATGTGGAGACTGATGTTATAGCCAGTTTTAATATAGAATGATAGAAAGTTAGGGGCACCTTGGCTGCCGCTCTAAATGTTAGTTAAAGATTGTGACAATCTTAAAATATAACATGAGTGATGTTTGAGAACATAGCACAGCTTGCTCAGCCCTATGTAAAACAGATGCAAATCATATGTAAATGCACACGTGTTCTCCTTGGCTGGCTCTGACTGTATCTGCTACAGTTCATGAGAGCTATAGACACACTTGGATGTCTAACTCAGTGAATGGTGATTCATACCCTGAAAAGGCCACGGCTGCCTTTCTTAGGTTATAGCCATCTTTTAAGGAGTCAAGCACGATGTTGGTATCTGCAAAAGGAAATGGGGAACCAGAGGACTCCATTTGTCATCTAGATGCTGGAATGGACTTTCAGGTGAAATGACTTACCTCTAAATGAACTGAGAGAGGAAAGACACAGTAGTGTTACCTGAAGACTCACTGCATCGCTATAAGCAACTCGCTGTTATCATTTGTGTGATGGCTAATGCTGTCAATTACAACCTAGAAAGCTTCTGGAAGCAGTCCCAATGACGGATTGTCTACATCAGATTGGCCTGTGGGTATATGTCTGTTGTTGATTATCTTGATCGCATTATCCTGAATGTACCTGGCATCTTTTCCAGGCCCAGGAGAAGAGGCTGAGCAAGCATACATGCATTCCTCCATCTCTAGTCTTCCTTATATATCTGAAGGGACAGTTCGCTCAAACCTGGCTGCTGTTCCTTCTCTGGAAGGATGGCCTGTAACCTGTAACTATAACCCAAGATAAAGTTTTTCTCTTCTAAGTTGCTTGTGTCAGGATGTTTTATCACAGCAGTAGGAAGTGAAACAAGACCAGTTGGAATATGAAATGGCCCACAGAGGCTCACGGGTATGAACACTTGATCCCCAGTTGGTTGAGTTGTTGTGGAAGCCTGCAGAATCTCTCCTGGATAGTGATTTACTGGAGGGAGTTGGTCAGAGGTGGTAGCTCCTTTGGGGTTTGTGATTCCTGGCTCCTTCTTATCACATTCTCTTTCCAGGACTTGCCACAATGTGAGGACCTTGGGCACATGATCATAACATCCTGGAACTGTTCCCTCATGATTTTGCTGTCATGATGGACCAAAATGCCATGAAATCAAACGAAAGTAGTAGCTTCTGTCAGCTATTCCACCAGAGTGATTGGAAAAGCAACTACTATACCATCTTGTCTTAACATCTTATATGCAGGGCTCAATGGCCTTAAATACATGCACAGTGTTCACAGTCATTATCATCTCTAGAATTACTCATTATAAAAAACGGAAGCTCTGTTCCTATAAAACAGTCCTTGGCCCTCCAATCTCCATTCTACTCTTGGTTTCTATGATTTTCATAACTCTAACAATTTCTTGTAAGTGGAATGATACACTATTTTTTAAGCCTGGCATATTTCACTTAGTATAGTGTGCTTATGGTCCGTCTATAGTGAATGGAATCCCTGCCCCTCTTAGGGAAGGCTAAATAATAATAGTCCATTGTGTATGTGCATTCACCTACGTAGTATACACTTGTTCATAGTACACATTGCTTATTCATTCATGGTAGCCACTCAGGTTAGTCCTATATTAGTTAGAATGAACACCATCGCTATATACGTGGCTATACAAATATTTCTGAGACTCTGCTTTCCAAATTTTGGCTTGCATGCCTAGAAGTAGAATTGTTAGTTCAAGTAATGAATCTGTTTCCAGTTATTTAATGACTCACTACACTGTTCTCTACAATACCTGAACCTTCTCACATTTTCACCAAAAGTCCAAGCAGGTTGAATTTCCTTCACATCTTTGCTAACACATTATCATTTTCTTAATTGCAGCCATCCTATCAGATGTGGGATGCTCTTGCTTTATAACTTTGGTTTGTACTCCCTAACAATTAGCCGGTGGCCCTTCTTTTCATGTGTTTGTTGGACATCTGCTTATCTCCTCTGGAGAAAGGCCTATTCCAGTCCTTTTGTCAAGATTGAATGGGGTTACTTGATTCTGGTTCTCTGTCCTGCTCTGTCCATGACTCTTGCTGGGGACATAGTTCCCGTGGGGAGGCCCTAAGAGATTCCAGTGGCAACATCAGTGGTGCAGGTACACACATTTTCTCACAGGACTCTTTCCTTTTCCTGAATTTCTATACATTCTCCCAGGACTACCTCTAATACAAAGCCTTTACACATGCCTACTGCCAGCAAGTCTACTCTACCTGATAATCTATTCTCACCCGAAAGTCTGCAACGGCTGCACAAGTCATCCTCCTGACTCTAAGCTTTCTCACACCCTCATGGTCTCTCCCTACTCAACAGATCAGGAAAGGTAGGTTGCCATGTACCCTGGTCTCTCCAGACCACACTTTATTCAAGATAGAACCCTTTGCTGACCATGATACAAGGAAAATCCTCATGGTCTCCCTGTCTCTGATGTCAGCTGGTGCATCTTTGTGTCTTCCCATCACCAGCAGTTATGATCTCTCTGGTACCAGCACTGCATTGTGTTGGCCATATTCTTCCCAATGGCACTGTATTCCTTCACCTTGAGCCTCCTGAACTGTAAAGGCATGACCCCAAATTGCCCTCTGTACCTCAAGGGGTCCTCCCTTTTCACCTTCTTCCCAGACAGACCCCTCATCCTCCAATTTGCTTGCCTTCTGAAGAGTTTTTCCCTTTCAGAAATTATTTCATATCTGTAAAGTTTGAATGTCCTTGCTATGGAGAAAAAAAATTCAAAGTGCTCCAGAGATGATTGCTGACAGGATGCCACAAGTGGAAAATTCCATGCTTGACCTCCTGCAACAGGTTGCAGTCAAAAAGCAGGCTGCATAAATAATAAAAAAATATCGTATGAAATTGCCTCCAGGGTATGTGTCTAAGGTGCATATGAAACAGAAATGAACTTTGTGTTTAGACTTGGAAACCATCCACATGATATCTCATATATATGTAAATATTCCACAGTCTTAAAAAAACATGAGAAACAAAACACGTGTGCTCTCCAGCATTTCAAATAAAGGATGCTCAACCTGTATTTTGCACCTAAAATTGGGTTTTGCTACTTACAGATTCCCAAAATAACTGTGGCTTAAAGAAAATACAGGTTTGTTTTCTCTCAATGGAAGAAGTTCTGAGTCAAACAGTCTATTCCAATCCTTTCTTCTCCCTTCCCTTTCCTCTCCCACCAGACGTAGGCACATGACTGAAGAAGTTACAGTAAAGGTTCCCAATTTTCTAAGGCAGCAAAAGAGAGTGTAGACACAGGAATATGTATGTGAAAGACTCCACACCACTATAGGGATGTCCAGAAGACTCATAGAGTCATTTCAATGACCGTCATTTTGAACCTCCCTCTTTGCTGGGAAAGCCAGGAACCTAGCGTTCCTTTCTCTTTAATTTGGCCATATTGCCTATGACTAACTGGCCCATTATCAAGGGGACTATGAAGAAGAAACAAAAAATGGCTTTTGGGTAGGCAGTTGGAAGTTTCTGCCAGAATGCCTTCCCGGGTGAATTTTCTTGACCACAGCATATGAGCTCCACTCAAGAAGTGATACCTTCTGCACTGTACACCACAGTATCTCATACTCTATTGCACTGTGCTGTATGCACCCTGTAAACAGAGGCATGGCAAAAATCTGCTGAGTGAGCAGGAAGCACTGTTGTGGGTTCTTTTCCTAGATGATATTTAAGAATACAGACAGAGTGGCTGGTGGTGGTGGCTGGGAAGTGAGTCAATCAAGCAGCATACGGTCCTGAGTTAAATTCCCAAAACCTATGTAAAAAATAACCCAGGATTTGATGGTGCATGGTTGTTTTCTTAGTACAGAGGAAGAAGTATTAGAAGAATCTCTGGGGCTTAGTGGATAGCCAGTCTAGCTAAATTAGCAAGCAAGCTCTGGACCAAAGAGTGATCAAGATTCAAAATCAAAGTGAATGGCACCTGAAAGAAAATACCCCAACATGTACCTGCACACACATGAATGCAAACATACACATGTATAGAAGTCAGGCATGATGGAACACAATGATAATCAGTAGGGAACAGAGGATGGAGAACAAGGAGTATGCAGCCAGTACGGATTATACAGTAAGAACCCATCTTTAAGGATCAAAGTGCATATGGGTCTCTTCTGTCCCATCCTGTAATTTCCACTAGATACACCCTTTTACTGTGTTCATCAGCCAATCCATATTCCCACCCTACTCCTTCCCTGGATTTTAACTCAAGAATTCTATCAATAGCTAGGTCTACAATGAGAATTGGACTTTTTGGTTTTGTTTTTTAATCACAACGCAGGGTGAGGAGGTACCTTTGTTGGTTAAATGCTTGCCATTTAAGAGTGAGGACTTGAGTTGAATTCCCAGATTCCAGGGGGAAATGTAGGGTGGTGGCTTGTGTTTGCAATCCAATGCTGGAGAGGCAGAGACAAGTATATGCCTGGGGCTTGCTGGGGAGTCTAGACTACACAGTATGTCCTAGGACAGTGAGAGAATGACATCAAGTTTATCCTCTGACCTCTGCACATATTCACACACATGACCATGTACCCTGACACACAACATTCTACCCACCCACACACATAAAACACCACTGATTTCTTATCATGTTCAAGTTGCAAATATAGCTACAGAGCCGGAAAAATGAAAACCCAAGGACATCCAAGTTTCTGTCCCAAAAAATAAAATGGAGCTACAGTGTGACCAAAGATTTCCTTCCAGAGTTTTTCAGGCATTTGGCCTACATCTTTAGCTCCTTTAGGAATAGGAAATAGCAAAGAGCTGTCCTCACATTGTTCATGTCTCTGATCTCAACCTTAGTCCTTCCCACCACCACCACTCAAAAACATACTTCTGAAAACAACGTACCTGACTCTGTTTAAAACTTCCAAAGCTTCAGGTACTTGCTGCTGGGAGCCCTCAGACATCTATTTCCAAATACGTTTTAGAGAGCACAGGACAGAGCCTATCATGCAGACATTAGCCAGCTATTACTTTTTAACCGATTACCATTCGATTTTTAAAATGATAAAACAGGGAAACCTTTAAACACTCAGTGGATCCTGAATTATTAAACATAAAAGGGCACTTCGGTGTATTTATTACCACACAGAGGGGACTCTTGTTTGGCTTAAGCTCTCAGCTCCTTA
The DNA here is from genome assembly GCA_019843965.1 of Rhynchomys soricoides. Classification (NCBI taxonomy): domain Eukaryota; kingdom Metazoa; phylum Chordata; class Mammalia; order Rodentia; family Muridae; genus Rhynchomys; species Rhynchomys soricoides. The sequence goes on from JADRCH010000168.1 coordinate 144,382, forward strand.
AAATGTCCCCCTCTGCTCCACAGTGGAGCTAAAAATGCATTGCTGTAGAACTTCATCCATCCACAGTGTTCTCTTCAATGTCTGACATTCTGAGTTCATTCTTCCAGCTATGTATTCCCTCTGAGGTAGAAGCTGATGATGTGGAGGTTGATGCTACTACATTAATGGCTCCTAGGAACTGGAAAGAGTCTTGTGCTTGGAGCTTTCTCTTCTACAGACTCTCCATGGACACTGTTTCCATGATGATCAATTTCTCATGTACTTCCTTGAAGCCCTGACTGGAGATGGGCAAGCACATGTCTCATTGGGCTACACTGTTAGTGCATGTCTCATTGGGCTACA
>JADRCH010000168.1:144733-174195 GCA_019843965.1 Rhynchomys soricoides
TTGGGCTACACTGTTAGTGCATGTCTCATTGGGCTACACTGTTAGCGCATGTCTCATTGGGTTATACTGTTAGCGAATGTCTCATTGGACTATAGTGTTAGCACATGTGTCATTGGGCTACACTGTTAGTGCATGTCTCATTGGGCTATGTTCTTGGTGAAAGTTTGCTTTTGCTTCTACCCTGCCACAGAAGTAAAATTTGTGTCACATCACATAAAACAAACCATTATAAATATGTGATTGAACAGTGGGCCAGCTAGCCGGTATATGCAGCAGTGAACAAGGGATCTTGTTTCAAACACTTAAGGATGCCTTCTGGCCTCTATACATGCTGTGGTACAAGTTCACACACATGAACACTCCCACATGTATTCACATACCCATGTTGCACACACATATCTTACACTTCACCCACACCCTACACACATAGAAAACCTTGTAGTCATTCTCCCTCTCACAGTTACTACCAAGGTTTCTGTGAGTTTTCCAAGTCTACACAGCACATACATAGAATCATATGGTACCTAATCCTTTGTTCCTTCCTTTTTCCCCTTTGGGTACCATCTCATAAGGGTTCATTCACACTATGGCTTTTGCCAGAAATTAATTTGCTTCTGTGACTGAGACAGATAAGTCTGAGTCTTCTCTGTTGATGAACTTTTCAGTTATTTCTACCTCTTAGCCCCTGTGATGAACACACATGTAACAGGAGCTGCTGTTTTACTCCTTTAGGTCTAAAGCCACTGGGACCCTTGGGTCTTACTGTAATCCTATGGTGAACTTTTGGTAGTTGTTGTGGCCTTTGACTCACAGAAGTTCAGGCTCACACCACAGACTCTAGTTGAACACAACTTTCAAGAAAACACCAGGCTGCAAAAACAAAGAACCTCTGGATTCCCAAAGGCAGTGGGGAGAGATTGAGAGCAAGCCCAACCTTTCTGTTTTAACCACAATGACCTTGAACATGGGAGGCTCAGGGTCAAATTCCTCCTCATCCCCTTTTCCTCTTCTTCCTCCTCTTCTTTCTTCATTGCAAAGAAGCAGAACAACAATTTTAGGTGCTTGAATAAACAACATCACTCCAGCTGCCCAAGGAAAGCAGAGAATCCTGGGTAAAGACAGGCTTCAAGGAGCAATGGGAAAACTACTGGGCCAGACAGAAAAGTAGCTGACACAAATTCAGATACCCAGAAGATTAAGCTGCTGGGCTGCTCACAGTGGCTCTGGTATACAAAGTTGACAGCACCTTTTTGAAATTCTCCTTAAACTACATCCTTGACTTTCAAAGACTAGACTGTTGACTTTGGATACCTCAGATTACTCAACTTCCCTCTGCATGCCACTAGAACGAAATTTGTCTTCGTCTATTTAACTCTGGTTCAGAATTTTACCTTCCTTCCACTTTGCAAGTGTTATTCTCTTTGTTCAACACGTCCTTCCATACATAAGCCACTGGAGAAAACACACCCATCCTAAAAACATGCCAAGTTCCTCTTCTCTCCAATTTCTCCCCGTCTCAACATAGCTTTTCCCTTGCACACATATGTACACGCATGAGAACCTATCTGTCATTGGTTTTTCTTGGGTCAACACATACACACTTGTCCCTCTCCTTAAATATGTGTTCTTTGCAGTCAGGAACTCTGATTTTCTCTTTAAAATGTAGAAGACTTACTGGGCTAAGTCTGTGGATCCATGGATAAAGCTCACAGTATACGATCTGAGAACCCAAGTTTGAATCCATAAAATCCATGTAAACCAAGACTCTAGCATGCGTCTGTAAATCCCAGTACTTGTGCAAGGAGACAGGAGGTAGAGACAAGAGAATATCTAGAATCCTGTGGGCCAGCTATCCTAGAGCATATGACAGCCAATGATAAAGACAACCTGTCTCTAAAAACAAGGAAGACAAGGACTAAAATGTGAAGTTATTCTTTGATTTCTCCACGCTTATTATAACATGCTTCCAGTACTCAGAGTCATGAATGTAACACACACACACACACACACACACACACACACACACAAAATGGGAATAGCATCTTCAGTGCTCAGGCATGTCGTTAGTGTAAAATGAGCTCACACATTTAAAAATCCTAGTATACTTTTGTTGGCTCGGCCAATACTTAGTAAACATCTGCAAGGCTGAGAGGCCTTTGGGGACCTGCACTATCAATGCTCACAGTGGTCTGAAGAAAAGATGCTTTGTGATTTTGCAGGGCTAAGCAAGTCACTGGTAATGTGGGCTAGAGAGAAGGGAGAAAGAAGGAGATTGGTAATGTGAGCGAGGGGAGTAAAAGCATCCCTTGGAAAGCTTCAGCGAGAAACGGGAGAACGGATAGCATAAGACCATGAGAATAGAATTTACATCACATACCCAGGTAACACAAATGAATTATTCGAGTGAACAGCAGTACCATCATTGTGATCATGGAGCTACTGAGTCAGGCTTTAAAATTGCTGGCGGAACCCGATGGGTCTTTCATATCTTTCTTAAATAAAAAATGGAGGAGGGAGAAGATGAAGCTGCAGAATATTCTCTGAGAGACTAGAGAAAATGATCCTGCAACATTTAAGATGCTGAGAACGTAGAAGAATGTCCTTAGATGATGCTACAAAGAACAGAGAATAAAAGCAAAGTCACCCTTTGCAGTTTATTAATGCCTGCTTGTTAGAGCTACAAACCAGCCACTCTCTGTTAGCTCATGTGCATTTCTGGTACACAGCAAAGCTCAAACTTGGGCTGGTGAGTCTATCACCCTGTTTGGTCCTGAAAATATCAGATGCCAGATGCCTGCCTTAGGTCATACAGAATGCCAGTCTCATACAGATCTGTGACTTACAGAGCAGACAAAATTGCTGCAAACTAGTTCCTGGGTGGGATGTTTAAAACTGCCCCCATGACACAACCAGTTTGTCTCAGGGATGTGTGTCTTACAGGGCTGTACAGTGACAAGTGTCTTAAGATCTCCCTCTCCAGATGGAGACATCTTTCATCAAATACAATCTAAACCATTAGCAGAATAAACATTTCAAAACCTTGCATGACCAGCCCAACGATTCAAGGCACAGATCGTACTGAGGTGAATACAAAGAAAATCTGTTCTAATCACGTATAGAACAAAATGTTGACAATGCAAACAGCAAACTAAGGAATGATGGGCTTCTCTCATCCCAGTAAAACTCTGAGACTGAAAAGGTGTCTTAGTTGTCTCCATTCTGTTTTCCAAATGCAACAGAAGCTGCTAACTTCTGTCATGGAAAGAGCTAAATGAATGGATCAAAGATGGCTGCAGCACAGATAGAGACATGACTGTCTGGTGGTTAGACTTCCCAGTACATTTGCCACAACCGTTGTGCTTCAACTGAAGACAAGAATACCTTCTAGGCAAAGGTACCCATAAGCCTTGCAAGGTAGTGAGGACCATCTTCTTCACACACAGAAAGAACAGTCTCATTTTTTGATACTTTATTTACATTTCAAATGTTTCCCCCTTTCCAGATCTCCCCTTTGGAACCCCCTCTCCCCTCCTACCTCCCCTGCCTCTATGATGGTATTCCCCCACCCACCCACCCACCCACCCACTCTCATCTTCCCTCCTTCGAATTCCCCTAAACTGGGGCATCTAACACCCTCAGGCCCAAGGTTCTCTCCTCCCCCTGATGGCTAACAAGACTCTCCTTTGCCACATATGTGGCCAGCACCATGTATCCCTCCATGTGTATTCTTTGGTTGGTGGTCCAGTCTCCGGGAGCATCAAGGGTTCAGGCTAGTTGACACTGTAGCTCCCTCCATGGGGCTGCAAATTAAATCATTAGTCCTCAAGGGGTGGATTTCCCCCAAATCTTAGCTACCCCATTGCCATTCAGGCTACCTTGTGCCACATGATTGATGATGAATTGACTAATATCTTATCATCCTCATGCTCTTTATTTAAATTGAAGTACACTGCTTAAAAAGACAATGCCTACCCATATTGCCAATTAAAAAAATGTTTCCATATAGAAAGAAGCCATTAAATAAATACAGTGCAACGGCACATTGCTGAAATCTGCACTCATGATTGGCAGACACTAGAGATGTGGCTCCCCAATCATCATCATCATCATCATCATCATCATCATCATCATCATCATCTCAGTCATCACCATTACATTTCCACCTCCACCAAACTATCACTATTAATCATCACCCTAATATTGTTACCACTACTACTGTGACCCCCATTATAACCACCTCATTATCATTGTTATATTCTTCATCACTATCAGTAATACCATAATCATTACCATGGCCATCAACACCATTAACAGTATCATTATCACTATCTTGATTATCACCATCACCATCATCATTGTCATCATTATCGTCACCATAAGCTTCATTGGTACTAGGATCTTCATCATGATTACCATTTAAAATTTTTTTGAGACAAGCTCTTTGGACACATATCAGGCTGGAACTTGTACGTTGGATTGCTCCTCTTTTTTATCATCCATGATCTCTAGGTACTAAGTTCAAGGTAACACTTCTCTGCTTCTTTCTCTTTCCACAAAACCATGTAACAAGGCACCTGCCTCATGGTGTTAATGGCAGCAATGCGTGTAAAAAGTTTGGGTGCCTGATGCATGCAAGAATTGCATATTTATTCACTATTGTATGGACTACTTGCCTGGATTTTTTCTTGGTGCTAGCATAACAAATTATCAAAAGTGAGGTGGCTTGAACTAGTACGAGGCATCATCTTGTAGCTTAGTATTTTTGAAATGCAATTTAAATCTCATTAAGGAAATTTTACTAGTGTTCCTCTTGACAAGTTGGGGTTGGGGGCAAGACAACACCTACATTCTTGTCTCTCCCACATCCTAAAAGTTGCCTGCATTTCATGGCTCATGGCTTTCTTCTATCAAAAAGCCAACCATGGTGTGTCAAGATTGATCAGAAAGCATCATTCATATATTCCCAGCCCTTTTTTTCCTTTCAGACTTAGTGCTTAGCATTACTTGTTGTATTGGGCCCATGTAGGAAATCCAAGATGAGATCCCCATCTCAAGATGGCCACAGCCAACTCGATCTGCACACCCAAACATCCCCCCTCTTTGTTGTGGAGCCACATATATTCACAGGTTAGAGGGGAAGAGTAGGTGTGTTGTGTATTCAAGAGAGGATATTGCCAACTGCTCTGTCAACCTGCCACACAAATCAGAACCAAGTATCTGGTCCACACAAATCAGAACCAAGATGCTGCCCTCTGTTGTCTCGTATAATTCTCAGTCAGTATGTGATGTGGTCTAAAGGGAGTAGTCACAGCAGGTGACCTTTGGACTTTCTTACTACTTAATCTCCATAATGTCCCCCAATTGCTTTGTCTTTTCTTTTCTTTTCTTTTCTTTTCTTTTCTTTTCTTTCCTATCCCTTCCTTCCTTCCTTCCTCCCTTCCTTCCTTGCTTTCAAGTGGAAGAGACAAGAACGTAGGTGTTGTCTTGCCCCCCACAACCCCGACCTATCAAGAGGAACACTAAGATTTTCGTGAGTTTGGAATATCTCTAGACCTCCAGAAAGGTTGCAGAAACATTATACAGACAACTCCAATCTGCATCCACCCATGCTAATATCTTATCCACAGCATGGACCAGAACCAGAGAACAGCAATCGACACAACACTGTACACAAGTCTGCAGAGTGCATTGGGGTGGCATAGTTTGCCCACTTATCACTCTTTTATTGTCTCATGATCCTATCCAGGATTCCACCCGACATTTAATTATTATTTTGCATTAGTCTTCTCCTACATAATGTCTTAGCTCATCAACCTTTAGCTTTCCAGTAAATATTGCTTCATTACCTCCTTGTACTTTAGTCCTGGTCCCCATCAGTAAAAGTCCCCAGCCCCACAAACCTTTCAGTTATGCCCTTTTCTGAATATTGTGCTTCCCCCAATAGAAGATTCATTAACAAATTCTATCCTTGCATTAAGCTCCAGTGGCCTAGCAACAATACTAAACTTATGCCATAGAAACCCAGGGATACTGAACTCTGCAGTATCTGTATTGGGACTGCTCCTTAGCACTGTTCCCTCTCCTGTTTATCCACTCCTTCCCTGGTTTGGACAACAATCCAGGAATAGTAGAGACAGGGTGTCAATAGATTAAAAACTGTTTCCCTCTAATAAAATGTTAAACGATCTTGAAAATTAATCACTAGGGCCATTTGTGCTGCCCTCCACAGAGGAAGATGGCTCAAGAAATTTAATAAATTATCACCACAATGATGTTCCTATTACTGAATTTGCATTTTCTTCCCAAGGCTTGTACTCAGCCTCCAAGTTGCGCAATGATGGTTAATAAAAATTATCAGATCTCTTTGCCTCAGTGGTTTGAGGGCCATGCTAAGAGTCTTCCACTAAAGGATATTCTTTGGGTTTTATACTTAATTATTTCGACTTCATCTTTAACCCCTTTTCTTTATGATTTTTGTTTCTTGAAGACAACTAAAGACAGTATTAATCACGAGCTTGCTTTCCTGGTAGAAGCATGCACTGTAATGATATGCCTAGCTTAAAAGCAAATCTAATCTACTTGCTTATTAAATTTAAATGTGTTTAAGGCTGATATGGTTTGAAGATGATATGTAAAATAACAGCTTCCATGGTTATAAATGTCAACATTCAAAATTATAAGCAATATAACACACAAAATAAATGCTGTTCCATCTTCACATTCCACTGTGATCAATTCATTAAGCGATGTATTACAAGTCACGAGGACGACTGCACAACAAGAGGCACCATTTGTCACAGCATATCCGAAAGCACACAGGAAATGCTGTGATTATTATTTTTTTTTGTCAGCAATGGATTATAGTTCTTATTAGAAAGAGGGATAAATGTGGCTTCCAGTGTCACATGGCCTGTGTGACTTCTCTAATCAAATACCAAGCACTTAAGAAATCTATTCTTGCAATCAAATTCTGTGTTAATGACATAATGCATGAACTAACAACTATGTGGTTCCCTGCATAAGACCTGCATAAGATCAAGCCAGGTAAAAATTCCTGTGCAGATGGAAGAGAGGATTACCTCTCCCTGAGGAGTTCTTGGCAGTTAACAGCTTTTGAGGGGTAGCAACACTTTTTTTAGGGATATGATTATTGGTAGATTGCTCATGCCCCAGTGGAAGACCCGACCCCAATATGCATGCAGACTAAACTAACTGGATTCAGTAGTTTACAAATAATGAAAGATACATTGGATCCATGTATAAAAACTTCAAAAAATAAACAAAACATATTGATAAAAAGTAAAAGTGGGGCTGGGGATCTAGCTCTGTTGGTAAAGTACTTGCCTTGCAAGCAGAAGATCTGATATCAATTCCCAGAATTGTGTGTTCCACTTGTAATCTCAGCACTAGTGGAGTAGAGACAGGCAGATCCCTAGAGCTCAGTGGCCAGCCAGCCTTACTTACTAGGTGAGATCCAAGGCAATGAAAGAAAGGGCCTGTCTCAAGAACTGAAGTGAACAGTAACTCAAGGGTTACATCCAAGGTCATCCTCTGGACTCCACAGGAATTTGCCCACACATACACATGTAAACATGCACACATACACACACATGCATACACACACACACATGTACAGCTAGGAGGAAACAGAAGATTGTTTCCTTAGGAAAAGGATACTAGCTATAAATGGTCCAATAATGAAGAACAGAAATGCATTCTCTTTTCTGAGTAAGGAATCCTATTTTCATTAAATGCTTGTCATAGGGAGTTCCCCAAATTTGAGTGATCATCAGGATCTTAAGGGAAAAGTGACATACAACATATATCTGTGATCCCGTCTCAAGGCAATAACTTTGAAGTATGTGTGTATGTGAGCACACACACACACACACACACACACACACACACAAGTGTATACATAGATGCACCCATCTTCAAAAAATGAATATGGAGAAAGGAGGGGACTCTATGCTTCAGTGGTACCTGCTCTACAGAGTCTTAGCACTCATGGCTTGGTGTACCTAACTTCGCACTGATGGAAGGCCATAGGCTACCGGGTAATTGAATATTTGATTTCACATCATGTTGGTTTCTAAGTAGCTGAATGTTATGATTTGAGTATAAAATGTCCCCAAACAGTTTCATGTGTTTGAAAACTAGTTCTGTATCTAGGGGCTACTGTTTGGGGAGGATGTGGAATCTTTTGTACAGGTCTGGTAGATACATGGCCATAGAAACAAGCCTTGAGGTGGCTGAGGCTATTTCTATGGCCTCTGATCCCTGAGCTACCAAGACATGAAGAACCTTGTGCTCCCAGAGCCATAAGTACAGCCATGTACTCCCTTGCATGAAACTGAGAGTTAAATGAGTCATTTCTTTTCTGAGTTGCTTCTGTCATGTGGTATGTGCCGGTGATGAGACAAGAATGCAGCATTCCACGTTGTTGTCTCCTCTAGGCTCAGACAGCTTGTGCACTAGCCTTTCCCATACATTCTCTTTAGGCAATGCTATGAAGTTTGGACTTTCACATAGAAAAGAAATACAATAAAATCAAAAAGTTACCTGGCCAAAAAGTGAAAATATCTGTTGGGAATTTATTGAAGAGTTAGATGCATCGATGCTTATAAAAACTAATGAGAAGATGAGGGCAAAGGCTAGCTGGCTGGGTTGGAAGGATTTTTATTTCTAATTTAATTGTTCTGGGCTCACCAGGTTGATCAATGCTTTTGTGTTTCTTAGTGGCCTTCTAAGAAGTCTTGGGGGTTTTGTCATTACTCAAGGGAGAATGCTACATTTGAGTCATTAATTGATGTCCTGCCCGGTGGTCTTCCATTTCAATTAGGGTAATGATCCATTTTTCTTATACATGTGGGTTGAGTCTATTCCAGACATGCAGGTAATCAAGATATAGACTGTAGAAAGACTCTTCCAGAAAGCTGGAAGGAAGAAATAAAATTGTATTTGATTTAATTTGATTTGATTTGCTAGAAGATTTTTGCAAGGAATTGCCTGCAGGTATCTGTGGAAAGCATGGCAACTGGTGACCTTCCCCTCGCCAGCAATTTAAAACCTATTCAGGGCACCATTCTCCCAGTGGTAGGCTAGTTTATAAATTAAGAGATAGTGAAAAACATCACCATATCTATGTTCTGTTGCAAGTTATATGTGGGTATGAGACAGTGTTTAGGGGTAAGGTTTTCCTAGAACTGAATAACCTGAGTTAATCTGGATCTGCATAGCAGAGTAGGGTCCTGTGATGATTGCCACCCTCCTAGATCTCTGCAGCTAGAGACCCTTCATTCAGTGTGCTGATATACCTCCCCCTGGAGCCTCTTGAGTGATATATCTCCACTGGAGATGTGTCATATTCCCTAGGCTGCAATAAGAGTCCCAAAAGAGCTTCCTTCAATCTCTACCTGCCTGTTACCTCCGCTTCCCTAAACATGTCTCAAAGGTCTCCAACTCTAAAACTTGCACACGTTAGCAGCCAACTCAGGACCACTCTTGAGACCATTCCATTGTCCTGTGGAATGCTCTGTACAACCTCATACATTTTGCAATCTGGAGGGACCAGGACTTCCAAATGAACAGCAAGAAGAAAGTGTACAGTAGCAGAAATGGCATTTACTGTGGGTATACTTGGCTCAGGATAGAATTGGAAACTGGTGTGAGGAGCCAGTGTTCACTGTACAAGTCTACAACATACATCTGTTAATCTTGTTTGCTTAGAGTATAAAAGGATATTCAGAAAATGGGGGAGATAAAAGTACACACACACACACACACACACACACACACACACTGTTTCCTTCCTGAATTATTTTAGCTACGGTCTATATTAGACCTTGACAACATGCACTTAAAAGCTTTCTTCAAATGGCATTTTGAAGTTAATTGCAATGCAAACTTAACTCTAGGGTTTTTAATAAAACTCTACTCAGACAATATCAGGACATTTCCAGGCAAGGCTTAGAAAGCCAATGGAAATACAGGAATATGTCTGATAGTGCCTTCATTTTAGCTTAAGTACATAGGCTAACTTCTCCAGATCTTCAACCAAAGTCTCAGCTGACTCTTTAGCCTCACTCCTTCCTACTCTCTCTTCCTTCTTCTCTCTCTCTTTCTCTCTTCCTCTCTCTTCTTCCTCTATTCTCTCTGTAGTCTAAGTTGTTCTTGAACTCACAACAATTCTTGTTCCTCAGACTCCTAAGTCCTAATTCAAAATTACTTAATGTATATGCTCATGAAAACAGCCTATGTAAACTCAGCAGAAAACTAAAAGGAGATATGAGAGTAGAGGCTTGGGAACAAGAAATCCAGGGTGGGGTGAGAGGTGGAGACTGTAAGAGGGTAATCATGGTATGATAAAAAGCATCATAGACACAGATCCATATATGTCAGAGGATAAAAAGACAATTGACTTGTTATTAGCAAAATATCCTGAATCCCACATAGAAAACATTGGAGGTAGTGGTGGGACCCTAAAATAAAATGTGTTCTTTGTCGCACACTTATCCAGAGCTCCTTCATGAAGAGGAGTTGCACATATACACTCTGATTCCCTTCGCTCTGAGTGTCAGTTAAGTCTCAGAATCTGTGATTCTGCCCAGGCCACTGTGAAAGATACTTTGGGCATGACAACACAACACAACCATTTCCCAAAACACACACACACACACACACACACACACACACACACACACACATACACACTGACCAATATTCAGTCTCGGGAATTATTTCTATTTTTCAACATTAGGAAAAGAGTGCGATTATGAATTTTCACTGCATCATATTTATTTCCACAGTGAAAAGTGATTCTCATTGTGCATACACAAAAACCCACTTTCTCTTGTGCCCACTAAAGTGCACCAAGGAACGATAGGGGCTGAAGCCTGAGCTCAACAGGAGGAAAGGACACAGAATCCACCTTAGGCTTTTGAACCTTCACTCAAGCCAGGGCACAGAGTCTCGATACCTAAGGATGAATCACTGTGTACCACAAGAGTCTTTCTCACAAAGTAAAAGAGACACTGAAGGATGCTCAGATATTCCTATGCCCACAAAATGTCTTTAAAATCTAAAAAGCAATTCGGTGTCCCCATATATATGCACATCTCTGAGCATTTCCAGAGGTAGTAGGAAACAAGTATATTTTTTATTTTTTATTGGTTATTTTATTTAGTTACATTTCAAATGTTATCCTCCTTCCCAGTTTCCCCTCCACAAGCCCCCTATCCCCTCCTCCCTCTCCTGCCTCTCTGAGGGTGCTTCCCCACCTGATACCCCACTTCTGCTTCAAGGCCAGACTAGTGTTCCCCTATCCTGGGTCATCAAGCCTCCACTGGACCAGGGGGCTCCCCTCCCAGTGAGGTCAGATAAGGCAATCCTCTGCTACATTTTCAGCTGGAGCCATGGGTACCCCCTGTGTACTCTTTGGATATTTAAAGACTAAATTGCATAATGAAGCCTACCTCCAAAGATGAAACTGATTTCTGATTCCATCACACCAACATGAGCCCAGATGTTTCACAAGGCATAATAAATGTAGCAGGGCTTCTTAAAAACTGGTGAATCCAAACTGGCCAAAATATGTGACCACAAGATGATCCCTATTACCATGGGAATTATTAGGACGTAATATCAGAGAAGCATAGACCCAGAGGACTCTAATCTAGCCTTATCACATACACACAAAGACGCTGAATCCAAGGGACCTCCGTGTAATCCATCTCTGTCAACTGTGTTAAAGAAATTACCTGTCAGCCACACTGGGCCTGAGATTTTGTGATTAAACACAAAACTGGGAATGCCCACGGGTACAGTGAGATCATTAGGGAAAAGAAATCAGATGCAAACACTTCCTTCAATTTTCTCTCCTTAGAATTCATTCTAAGGTCATAAATATTTGAAATCTCCAGTGAGAGTTATAACAGGAGGGTTATCAAGCACCTCCTTTGTGGTTAGGATCCTGCCAAGGATTCCCTCAAACTACCCCTCAGTGCACCCAGACGAGGTGGATTAATAGGATAAGCTGCATGGATGTTTCTCTGTGCACCTTATAATTCCAAGTCTGTTTTTTTTAATCTGAAGTTTAACTTCCTTATACCCAGAATAGGTCATAGTTATGTATGTACAAGACAAGACAGAGAGATGGCAAACATCAAGTGCCAGACTACGTTTGAAACACAATAGTCATTATTATGCTTCTCATTAATAATAATTATAAGCATTAATGTTGAAATGAATAGTGTCATACATAGAAAATTAAGGGGTGACTGACATTGTCTATGTTTTTATTTATATTATTTATCTTTTTTTTTTTTTTTTTTTTTTTTGAGGCAAGGTCTCATGTAGCTTAGTCTGGTTTTGAAATTGCTACTTAGCTGAGACTAGCCTTAAACTCTCAATCCTCCTGCTTCTATCTCCCAAATGCTGGAATCACAGGCATGCAGCATCAACAGATGCTTTTTATGCTGTGTTGGGGATCCACCTCAAGGTTCTGTGAGTGCTCAACAAGCACGATCCCAACCGAGCTACATCCCTAGCATGCTCAAGGCTTTGGATTTCAGAAACAACATGGGGCTGACTGAAGCATCCCCTTCTATCTGTCTATCAACAGCTATTTGCTATTTAAGTTATATTTTTTTAAAATGTTTCCAAAGCATTACTTTTCATATTTGGGGGTTCATATCTAACTTCTTTTTATATATGTGCAAGGTATTAAGATCTGTATACACGAACTCTTACAGGATTCTGAAATATTCCATATTTGACCCAAGAAGTCTCAACACCATTGTCAAGGCATTGGCATCGCATCATTAAGTACCACACTTGAACCACGTGGAAAAGTTTTGACTGAGATGGAGAGTGCTGGTAACAATGACAGAAGAGGGGAAAAGTCCCCCATGGTGCAGACAGACAGATGTTCAGCTGAGAATGCGCATTAGAAGGCACATGACTGGCACCATCCGCACTGGGTTGTTATGGAAACCTCTCTGCTTCTTCTGCACTCATCCTCTCTTCAGGACAGGCTTCTCAAAACTCTCATGGTGCCTTGTTCTCTCATGCCCTCTACAGCCCCTCCTTCCTCTGTGACTAAATCTGACTAGTCTCTCACAACGCATAGAGGAAGACTGACTGGGCTCCCTTCCTCCTTGCCTCTTCCCCACCTCCTATGTGTGCAATTTCTTCCATAGCATGTTGTCCTTCTTCTTTAAACAAGGACACTCAGGCTGGTGATTATGGAACATAGGTTGTGGATAATCACGCCTCTTTCTGACTCTGCCTTCTTCTCCTACACCTCTTCCAGGAATTCATGCTATCTCTGGCCACTTGGACCACTGCTTGCCATAGTAATTTACCCTCTCTCTCAATGGCATTATGATTTTAGTCAGAAAATTCTATTCTTTTTATTGACTTTGAGTCTCTTTAAAGCAGCACTCCCCAATAGCATGGCAGATTCAGGAGTGCAAAGATCACATCTGATCAGGTGCCTAGCATCTACTCTCTGAATCAAACACCACAAGACTTAATAGGTGTCATTCTTATATCAAATCTAGGTCGTGGATTGCAGTGTGTGTGTGTGTGTGTGTGTGTGTGTGTGTGTGTGATAGCTAGCCCATGATTCCTACTGGGAAAATCTCACCTGGTCCTGAATCCTGGGATCCAGAATACATCTTCCTTCTGGAGAACAGTAATGCATGTTTTCAGGAACCCTGAAATCAATCTATGTTTGCTCTGTTTTGTCTCTATTTCTGTCCCATTTTGCTCACTGTTTCTCCCTCTCTCTCCCTCCTCACTCCTTCATTCCTCTTTCAAACATATGTATACATGAATTTAGGGATGGAATAGTATCTGTTATCCCTAAAGTCTGAGATGACCTATAATGTTTTCAGTGTTTAGTGAAAAATAAAGAAATACAAGTCTTCATTTCTGATCACATCTGTCATGCCTGGTGATGTCAAATTCTGGCATGAAACTTCAGTCAGAAAAATGATCACCATTTCTTATGCCAAACTCAAGATCAGCTCTTGTGCTCACAGCCTTGTAAACCTGCCAATACTTAGTACAGTTGCTGTCGTTTGGGCTTTGTCTTTCTGTTCACAGTGGATTCCTTTCCCCCAACAGCAAGATAACCTATGATCAAACTTGGAAACACAGAAGTACCTGGCCTATGTGTCTCAAACCATGAAGCCTCCATTCACTCAACAAAGGACCGACTTCAGCAAACACAATTCACGTCTATCCCTTAGGAGATCTGTAAAGACATTAAAGGCTGCCATTCTTTTATTGTACTCTTATTTGTTCCTAAGTATCACCATGCAATGTACTTATCAAACACTGCTCAGAATAAGTCTCCGATCTCAATATATTTACATACTAGTGGAAAAACCAGAAAAGAAAGTAAGATAATTTAGAATCAGGGCATGGCCAGGGTATTTATGGCCAAGGATGGGGTAAAAAGCAATTAAGACAAAGGACTCAAGAATCTGAAGCTCTCTTTGGAGGAATCCTAAAGGATTCTACAAATAATGAAGTGGAGAGGAGTCTCCAGGTTTGGGGCTAATCCATTGAGAAGTAGGGTTGATGGCCAAGGTGCTGAGGCCATTCCTGTTCTGTGCTCTTTCCCACTCCTCCTCCTCCCCAGCCTCCTCCCACTACTCTGAACTCTCCACCCTAATCCGCTTTGCCATCCCTCCTTCAGGTACCATTTGGAATCCATGGGATCCTTCCAAAGGAAATCTTCCCTGTGTGAGTCTGAAGTGGATTTCTACCCTTCTCATCAGGGAGAGTTAACAATACTTTTACTCTGTGGATTTCTAGGACAGCAGCTTACCATGAGGTAAGCAATAATTTACTTAACCTGGTTAATCCTGTTTTCTACCAGAGAAAGGCAAAACCAGAAAAGATATCCAGGTGTGACTAAGCCTTTCAGAGCCAACAAATCAGGGGCTCATCTCCTTGCAGTGTCAGGAGGTGTAAAAATCTGATGGAGGAAAGAAAATACTTTCTTACTTCTCAGTCTCTTTGGGTCTCAGGATTCTAGTTAAGGTCTTTGCTGAGGACCATACTCATTTACAAAGATGGGAATAAAGCCCAGCCTTGCATAGCTTTGCATAGTGCAGGCTCTAAAGAAAGCTCTAAACTCTCTGTCCGTTAGTGATAATCACCTAGATCAAAGGTATGCCAGAGGGTGCATCTTATGAGATAACCACAAAGCAATGTCATTGACTGAAGAGTCAGTCACAAACAAGCTTGCAAAGGCCTATCCAACTTCTCAGCAAGGGAGATTAGTGTTGATCATATGTGTGCCCTCAGAATTTCTATCCAATATAGCAGTTCTTTAGAAAGTTCTTGTGGAAGGGTAAGAGATGTTTATCTGAGACTAGAACAATTAAAAAAAACACGCATAGAACTTCAGGGGCCTCTTTTGTCAAGGAGTAGAACGTATACACATGGAAAAAAAAATGGAGTTCAGAGATTCAGAAGGGGACAACCCAGAACTATTTTCACTGAGTTTATAATTCCCATTAATCCTCTGCTCCTCGGGATTATGGTCCTAGGTACATGGATGGTTAATCTGAAGTGTTATCTTGATGAGATATAGAGTCTGGATTTTGGACATGCCTCTGGGAAATTACAATGATTAAGTTAATTGTGTTATGAAGACCTGCCCACTATGGGTGGCACCATTCTCTTGGTCAGAACCCTGACTGTATAAAACACAGAGAAAGTGGGCAGAACACACACATTACTTTAGGCTTCTTGATTGTAGATTTGAAGTGAACAAGGATGGCCATATTGACTTTCCTGAGTAGATATCCCTGAACTATGAATATCAGAATAAATATTTTCTCTGAGAAGTTTCTTTTTTCAGACATTCAGCAGTAACTTTTCCAATTCGTAGCTGAGAAATCTGTGGCTCACAGGGGTTCAAGGATGTTGGCCAGGGGTAGGGCAGGCCTCATCCTCTGTATTCCTTTATGACGAGATCCACCAGTGTGTGGAAGCCAAGCCTCTCTCCCTGTGCACTGCCTAAGATGGAGGCTTACTGCACTAAAGCCACACCATTTGTTTTTGCATTGTCTATGAATGTTTTTGCCCAACAGCAATGAGGATGAGTAGTTGTGACAGAACCAGTGTGGCACACCAGCCTAAAATATTAATTATCTGCCCCATCACAGAAAAGCTAGCCAGCTAACTCCTACCAGACAGTGAGCATGAAGCACAACACCCTAAACCTGACACTCACTTCTTTTTAACCTTGACGCTTAACATAAACTTTTCCCTGTGGTAATATTTTGTCTAAATATTTTCACCTTGAAGCAAACGTTCTCCCTGCTTTTTGTACAGTAATAACTCATAGTAGAAATGGAATGGGGGAGGGCAGGGGAGGATAACTTCCCCAAGTAAATCTCCTGCAGTTCTTTCCAGCACCGCAGGGAGCCATCTCACCGTTTACAGGAAGGGAAGAAAACTGTCTCTGTTCTTAGTGTCCCTCCATCCATCAGCCTGGAAAGTGCTGCCCAATAAAATCAAAGCACCCAACCAGATCACAGCACAGCACAAACATGATGTGGGCTGAAAGACAGTGTCTCATCCTTAGGAATGGGACTTCCAGACAACTGTTCCTTCTTACCTACATGGCAGCAAAATCTTGCCTACCCTCTCCTATCTTGATTTCTCTAAAACAAGTGAGGAGAAGAATAGTATAGAAAAAGTACTCTCCTTATACAATTACATAAAATATTCAGGAGTGACATACAATAGAACATATACTAAACTTCATTAAAGGACAATGTCGGATATAAGCAAGTGCTATGTGAGTTCTTGGCATCATTATTGGCCTCATTATTATTAAATACCATCTTAGTGATACCTAATAGAAAATGGACAGCCAACACTCACTGTGCGTATTAAGCTTGTTTTGGATAAAGCCTGAGATTCACCACCACCACCACCAAGGCAAGCATGTTCTGCTCAACACAGAAGCTGTGGCTTCGTTTCATCAGAGTCCATATAGGAAGGAAGGGCAATGACTAGTTAGAATCACTCCCATGTGCTTGCTCTAATGCTAAGGAAAAACAAAGGTGAATCATGTGTAATGTTCAGTTGTATATCTCTGACCAAATGGAAGGAGCAGCGCCAAGCAGACAGGGCTACTAGCAGATATAATTAATAGTCTGCAGCTTAGATGTGTGTGGTTTGGAAATTGGTTCAAGACAGTGCCAGGCAAGTTGTAGTGACTGCACAGATCATAGAGGGAGATGGAAGGTCGAGAGGGAGCTTCTCCCGGAGAAGATGCTCAGGACATAGGTGAGCTACTGCTGTGCAGCTCTCTGTGGAAATAAAAAGCCTTGTATAACAATCTTTCCCATAAGGCTCAGGGCATATCTCAGAGCTGAGTGGGTAAAAGACTTTTAAGCACCAGAAGACACAGAAGACTTCTGCAGTATAGTGTCTTCTCTATCTCACTGGATTTTGCACCCACAGACATATAGTAGCTGTGGTTATCTGCACAACATCAGCACAGCCCAGCTAAAAATTCCAGCATAGATGTACAATGGGCTCATAAGGTCCTACCACTAGATGGGTTTTGGTGACTGCTGGGGGAAAGACAGTTTTCTTCAGGAGTGTGGCCATTGATAGGGATGAGCTTACCTATGACCTTTACTGGACAGCCCTAGACCCACATGGGTATGGGCATCACCAATTAGAATCTAATTAGCATCACCAATCAGAATCATAAAAAATCATAAGAAGGAGTCAAGAAGCTGGTTGGGGGTCATAGGAGTGAAAGGGTCCAGGCAGAGTTTGAAGTGGGGAATGAAGGAAGGATATGCTCAAAATACACCTGTGCATTTTTCTGTAAAATCTTCTGTAAAAATGTCACTAAGTTTTCTTCCAATAAGCTATAGAATGCTATAATTCGGTTTCAAATGCCCATGTTCAACTGCATCAAACCTAAACCCTTCAGTATTCATTAAAAAAAAAAAAAAAAAGGTTCCCGACCAATTATATATCAGATTAAGGAAAGAGCCATACAATAAGAGCTCTCCTTCAGTGGACAGCTTTATTAGTGAGTTTATCATGGGCTATATGGGATTCATGGGAATTTATAATGGACCACCATTTTCAGCTACATAAAAAGAGGGGGTGGGTTACTATTTATTTTTCCCAGCATAATATTTCTGTTGATTGAAACAAGCAGTGCAGGAAGAAAGCTACCTGCCCACTTGTGCTGAGGAGCCAGCAGGAGGCAGGCTCCAGACAAAGGGACTGAGGAAAAGCTGGGAGGTAAGAGCCTGCCTGCTTCCACCTGTGGCCAGAGACACCCGCCTGACTCAGGAAACCTCCATATACAAGCAGTGCAGGAAGAAAGCTACCTGCCCACTTGTGCTGAGGAGCCAGCAGGAGGCGGGCTCCAGACACAGGGACTGAGGAAAAGCCGGAAGGTAAGAGCCTGCCTGCCTCCACCTGTGGCCAGAAACCCTGCCTGGCCTACCAGGCCTCCATATACAAGCAGTACAGGGAAAAAAGCTACCTGTCCACTTATGCTGAGGAGCCAGCAATAGGAGGACTCCAGACGCAAGATCTGAAGAACAGCTGGAAGAGAGAACTGGTCTCCCATGATTATTGGCATCTGAGCTTGAAGGAAAGACAAGCCACAGTCAGAGAGAGAAAGACCAGATAACACCAGAGATAACCAGATGGTGAAAGGCAAGGGCAAGAACACAAGGAACAGAAACCAAGACTACTTGGCTTCATCAGAACCAAGCTCTCCCACCACAGCCAGCCCTGGATACCCCAACACACCAGAAAAGGAAGACTCAGACTCAAAATCACTTATCAAGAGGATGATAGAAGATTTTAAGAAGGAAATAAATAACTCCCTTAAAGAAATACAAGAGAACACAGGTAAACAACTGGAAGCCCTTAAAGAGGACACACAAAATTCCCTTGAAGAATTACAGGAAAACACAATCAAACAAATGAACAAAACCATTCAGGAATTAAAAACAGAAATAGAAACAATAAAGAAATCATAAAGGGAGACAACTCTGGAATTAGAGAACATAGGAAAGAAATCAGGAGTCCTAGATGCAAACATCACCAACAGAATACAAGAGATGGAAGACAGAATCTCAGGTGCTGAAGATACCATAGAAAACATGGACACAACAGTCAAAGAAAACACAAAATGCAAAAAGCTCCTAACCCAAAACTTCCAAGATATCCAGGATGCAATGAGAAGACAGAACCTGAGGATAATAGGCATAGAAGAGAGTGAAGACTCCCAACTTAAAGGACCAGTAAATATCTTCAACAAAATTATAGAAGAAAACTTCCCTAACCTAAAGAAAGAGATGAACATAAGCATACAAGAAGCCTACAGAACGCCAAATAGACTGGACCAGAAAAGAAATTCCTCCCATCACATTATAGTCAAAACACCAAATACAGAAAACAAGAAAAGAATATTAAAAGCAGTAAGGGAAAAGGGACAAGTAACATATAAAGGCAGACCTATCAGAATTACACCAGACTTTTCACCAGAGACTATGAAAGCTAGAAGATCCTGGGCAGATGTCATACAGACTCTAAAAGATCACAAATGCCAGCCTAGGCTGCTATACCCAGCAAAACTCTCAATAATCATAGATGGTGAAACCAAAATATTCTATGACAAATCCAAATTTTCACAGTATGTTTCCACAAACCCAGCCCTACAAAGAATAATACAGGGGAAACGCCAACTCAAGGAGGGAAACTACACTCAAGAAAAAGGAAGAAAGTAATCTTTCAACAAACTCAAAAGAAGATAGCCACACAAACAATATAAACAACATCAAAAATAACAGGAAATAACAATCACTATTCTTTAATATCTCTTAACATCAATGGTCTCAACTCCCCAATAAAAAGACATAGACTGACAGACTGGATCCATAAACAGGACCCAGCATTTTGCTGCATCCAGGAAACACACCTCTGTGTTAAAGACAAACACTACCTCAGAGTAAAGGGCTGGAAAACAATTTTCCACGCAAATTGCCCCAAGAAAGAGGCTGGAGTAGCCATTCTAATATCAGATAAAATTGACTTTCAACCAAAATTCATCAAAAAAGATGAGGAAGGACACTTCTTACTCATCAAAGGAAAAATCTACCAAGAAGAACTCTCAATTCTGAACATCTATGCTCTGAGTGCAAGAGCTCCCACTTTCATAAAAGAAACTCTACTAAAGTTCAAAGCACACATTGCACCTCACACAATAATAGTGGGAGACTTCAACACCCCACTATCAACAATGGATAGATCTTGGAAACATATAATAAACAGAGACACAGTGAAACTAACAGATGCTATGAACCAAATGGGTTTAACAGATATCTATAGAACATTTCATCCTGCATCAAAAGAATATACCTTCTTCTCAGCACCTCATGGTACCTTCTCCAAAATTGATCATATAATTGGTCACAAACAAACCTCAACAGATATAAGAAGATTGAAATAATCCCATGCCTCCTATCAGATCACTATGGATTAAGGTTGGTCTTCAAGGGCAACAACAACAACAGAAAGCCCACATACACATGGAAGCGGAAATTAAAAAAAAATCATCAGATCCTACTACAAAAGTCTATATGCAACAAAATTGGAAAATCTGGAGGAAATGGACAATTTTCTAGACAGATACCAATTACCAAAGTTAAATCAGGATCAGATAAACCATCTAAACAGTCCCATAACCCCTAAAGAAATAGAAGCAGTCATTAAAAGTCTCCCAACCAAAAATAACCCTGGACCAGACGGGTTCAGTGCAGAATTCTATCAGTCCTTCAAAGAAGACCTAATACCAATATTCTTCAAGCTATTCCATAAAATAGAAACGGAAGGAACACTACCCAATTCATTCTATGAGGCCACAGTCACATTGATACCAAATCCCCACAAAGACCCAACAAAGAAAGAAAACTTCAGACCAATTTCCCTTATGAATATCGATGCAAAAATACTCAATAAAATTCTTGCAAACTGAATCCAAGAACATATCAAAACGATCATTCACCATGATCAAGTAGGCTTCATCCCAGGGATTCAGGGATGGTTCAATACCCGGAAATCCATCAATGTAATCCACTACATAAACAAACTCAAAGAAAAACACCACATGGTCATTTCGATAGATGCTGAAAAAGCATTTGACAAAATTCAACATCCCTTCATGATAAAAGTCTTGGAAAGATCAGGAATTCAAGGAGCATACCTAAACTTAGTAAAAGCAATATATAGCAAACCAGTGGCCAACATCAAACTAAATGGATAGAAGCTCAAAGCAATCCCACTAAAATCAGGGACTAGACAAGGCTGCCCTCTCTCTCCCTACCTATTCAATACAGTACTTGAAATTCTAGCTAGAGCAATCAGGCAACAAAAGGAAATCAAAGGGATACAAATTGGAAAGGAAGAAATCAAAATATCACTATTTGCAGATGATATGATGGTATACTTAAGTGACCCGAAAATCTCCACCAGAGATCCGCTACAGCTGATAAACAACTTCAGCAAAGTGGCTGGATACAAAATTAACTCAAGCAAATCAGTAGCCTTCCTATACTCGAAGGATAAACAGACTGAGAAAGAAATTAGGGAAATGACACCCTTCACAATTGTCACAAACAATATAAAATATCTTGGTGTGACTCTAACAAAACAAGTGAAAGATCTGTATGACAAGGACTTCAAGTCTCTGAAGAAAGAAATCGAAGAAGACCTCAGAAGATGGAAAGATCACCCATGCTCATGGATTGGCAGGATTAACATAGTTAAAATGGCCATCCTGCCGAAAGCAATATACAGATTCAGTGCTATCCCCATCAAAATCCCAACTCAATTCTTCATAGACCTAGAAGAGCCAATTCTCAAATTCATATGTAATAACAAAAAAACCCAGGATAGCAAAAACTATCCTCAACAATAAAAGGTCATCTGGGGGAATCAGCCTCCCTGACCTCAAGCTGTACTACAGAGCAGTAGTCATAAAAACTGCATGGTATTGGTACAGTGACAGGCAGGTAGATCAATGGAATAGAATCAAAGACCCAGAAATGAACCCACACACATATGGTCACTTGATCTTCGACAAAGGAGTTAAAACCATACAGTAGAAAAAAAACAGCATCTTCAACAAATGGTGCTGGATCAATTGGCGGTCTACATGTAGAAGATTGCGAATTGATCCATTCCTATCTCCCTGTACAAAGCTCAAGTCCAAGTGGATCAAGGACCTTCACATAAAACCAGATACACTGAATCTAATAGAAGAGAAAGTGGGGAAGAATCTTGAACACTTGGGCACAGGGGAATAGTTCTTGAACAGAACACCAATGGCTTGTGCTCTAAGATCAAGAATTGACAGATGGAACCTCATAAAATTACAAAGCTACTGTAAGGCAAAGGACACTGTGAATAGCGCAAAACGGCAACCTACAGATTGGGAAAAGATCTTTACCAATCCTACATCTGATAGATGTAATATCTATCTAGATAGATCTATCATCTGATAGATCTAATATCCAAAGTATAACAAAGAACTCAAGGAGCTAGATGCCAGAGAGCCAAATAACCGTATCAAAAAATGGGGAAGTGAGCTAAACAGAGAATTCTCAACTGAGGAAACTCGAATGGCTGAGAAGCACCTAAAGAAATGTTCAACATCCTTAGTCATCTGGGAAATACAAATCAAAACAACCCTGAGATTTCACCTCACACCAGTCAGAATGGCTAAGATCAAAAACTCAGGTGATAGCAGATGTTGGCGAGGATGTGGAGAAAGAGGAACACTCCTCCATTGCTGGTGGGAATGCAAGATGATACAACCTCTCTGGAAATCAGTTTGGCGGACCCTCAGAAAAATGAACATAATACTACCTGAAGACCCAGCTATTCCACTCCTGGGCATATACCCAGAAGATGCTCCAACATGGAATAAAGACACATGTTCCACTATGTTCATAGCAGCCATATTTATAATAGCCAGAAGCTGGAAACAACCCAGATGTCCGTCCACAGAGGAATGGATACAGAAAATGTGGTACATTTACACAATGGAATACTACTCAGCTATTAAAAACAATGACTTCATGAAATTCGTAGACAAATGGATGGATCTTGAAAATATCATCCTGAGCGAGGTAATGCAGTCACAAAAGAATGAACATGGTATGTGCTCACTGTTAAGAGGTTATTAGCCCAAAAGTTTGAAATACCCAAGAGTCACTTCGCAGCAACGGTAGTTCTGAGTGTGACGTCCCAAATGGAGGGCTTGGAGAAAGGACTGAAGGAGCTGAGGGAGTGTGCAGCCCCAGGGAGGTAGCAACAGTAGCAACTGACCTGGCCCCCCGATATTTCTGGAAACTGATCCACCAACTAAAGAATACACATGGAGAGACCCACGGTGCTGGCCACAAATGCGGCAGAGGAGGGTCTTGTTATACATCAGGGGGAGGAGAGGCCCTTGGGCCTGAGGGTGTTAGATCCTCCAGTGTAGGAGAATGACAAGGAGGAGGGACGAGAGTGGGTGGGTGGGTGGGAGGGTGGGTTGGAGTGTATCCCCATATTGGCAGGGGGAAGGCAGAGGGAATGGGGAGGTTCCAAAGGGGAGATCTGAAACATTTGAAATGTAAATAAAATATGAAAAAAAAAATTAGAGTCAGGATCCACTAGCTATCACTTGCCAATAAAATATTTTCAATTTGTTGTTTTTTTGGGGGGAGGGGTGTATTATAACCTTTTAGAAAATCTTTGATAAATAAGTAATTGAAAATCTTCAAAGATGGGAAAATTGTTGACACATTTTAAAAATCTTAAATATGTGATATTGTTAAAAATTAATTTGGGGTTTACTTCTATGTAGACTTATTGTTGTTATAGCTACTGTAACTCAAAATAAAAGTCTCATTATATAAAAAAAAATATTTCTGTCGATTATTTCGGAATGGCTTATTATTAGTGATTTTGTTAGTCAAATAATTAAAGTTAATAACACCAGATCTGTGTGGTAAGAAAGGCTGTGTTCATTCGGATATAACTTCTAAAATAGTAAGTATTGCCAAATGTGAGTAGTCACACTTTATTGGTAAATAGGGATATATTCATCAGTAACAGAAATGCACATTGAGGTCATAGAATTGGTCATATTGAGGACTGCCACCATGACTTTTTTTTAAAACTATTAGTCGAATAAACTCTCCCTTCCTTAAATCGCTTCGGTTAGGTGTTTTGTTACAGTAATAAGCACCAATAAGTAATGAATACATCTGCCAGACAGTAGTTTGGGCACATCAAGTAATTGACGGAATCAAAGTATTATAAGCTTACATACACATGTGTGTTCAGTGTTTTTGTTGTGGTTGGTTAGGGTCACATGCTTGTAGCTGTTTAGGGTCATGTGATAAACTCTGGCCAAACTGTGAGTCAGTCACTGGATTGCTATTACAAGATCTTCTGCTGTTGTTTTTTTTTTTATCAATTGTGTCAATGCAGTCAAAACTGTGGGCTCCAGAAACTGCAGTTCAGGTGTAACGTTTCCCTAACGATTACACTGGAAAGTATCTCAGACCCACAGCAGGCTTTCAAATAGCAAAAACCAAACTTTCCTTTTGTCACCACTGAGTGGCTTTGACAGCACTGTAGACTGACATATCTACTCTGAGGAGTTATTGGAAGTAGGCACATGGCCAGCCTTGAATCCCAGAGATATCAAACCAACAAGTCAGAAGGGAAGATATGAAGCATAGTCTTGAGCTACAGGATACCCAGTGGACCCTCTCAGCCACCAGCAAAGGAGGAGCTACATGTAATGGTCTTGGGCAAACCACAGGTCCCAGGCTAGAACATGTCAACTTCTATAAATAAAGTTTTATTGGCACATGGCCATGCTCATTCATTTATTCATTGTCCATGGCTGTTTTGTACTCTTGACAGGGCTGAAGAAACGCAAGAGAAACCACAGGACCAGTAAAATCTAAAATATTTACAACCTGACTCTTTTTAGATAAGATTTGCTGACCTTGGCATGAAGATTCTGTGGAAGTGCCCCACTTCCCCTGAACAATCTAGTTAATAATGCAATTTGCTTGGAGTGCAGCACTCATAGCAAGCAGCTGGTCCTCCAACAGTAGCCACTGTGAAGGGGAAAAACCAGTGGAAATAAGACACTGGGCAGAAACCTTACAAAGCATCTTTGACCTACTTCCTATTCCTCTTATCCTCAAAACTCAAGGCCCCAGGGCCGCTGCCATGTTTATGCAATTGATCCTTTGGTCTTGTCAGTGGGTCTTCAGGCTGGAAGAGGACCACAAATGCAGTGGGGTCTCACTGAAGCAGAAGTTTTCTCCCTATTTTCTCTTTGGTAAAAATCTTTCCAGGCATGGAACTATAGGCCGGTCTGCAAATGACAAATTCTCAGTTTTAAAACAGTGCTCATGAGGTCACACCAAATTAGTTTTAAATTTTTTTCACATGTATGTGTGTGCAGTATACATGTGCAAATATTCCTGCATGTGTTTGCATGTGTGCCTGCAGATGTATGTGTGTGAGCATGCATGTGAAGACCACAAGTTGATATCCTCAACTGTTCTCTACATTATGTGTTTTGCAAATGTATTTTTGGTGTCTTATGTGGTGTCAAGTGGGCACATGCACATACACTTATGTGCACATCTATAAAGGCCAGAAGTTGACAATGAATATCTTTCTTGATTATCTTCCACTATATTTATGAGTCGGGGCCTTTAGTCAGTGCTTGTCTGTATTTTCAGCTTGGCTCAGGCAGCACCTCTCTCTGCTTGGCAAATTTTGAGATTATAGGTGGCTGCCACACGTACCTGGGTTTTATGTGGCTGCTGAATACATGAACTCCCATCCTCATACTAGCAGGCCAAGTACTTTATCCACAGAAATCCTAACCAGCACGGATGGTTAGCCATATCTGAATAAACACACACCCTGCAGTTGTTCCTCCATGTGCTCAATGTGACTTCATTGGGCACTGATAGTTTTTCTATGCAAAATTATCTTAGATAAATAAAATATTATATAAAGAAATACCAAAAGAGAAACTTAAACACCAACCCACCCACAAAACCTTTAGTCTACAATACTGTCCAGCTGGCAAAATATGCTAGGGCAGTGGTGGCATAAGGCTTGGAGGAGCAACCAACAGATGTCTGATTTGACCCAAGGCCCACTACACAAGGTGGAACACGTATTTGACATTGTAATGGTAAGCAACAACCAGAGACTAGCTAGTTCAGAGATCTAGGGTAAAACCAAATATTCCTGATCTTAAAAAAGAGTCGTGATAAATTGGCTCCTAATAATCTGCTATACTTATAGAGAATCTTTCTCCTGTCAAAGATGAAAACAAATTCAATGAACTATACCTAGACATTATGCAGAGAGACAGAGACATACATACATATATATATATATATACATATACACACACATATACATGCATACACATACACACACACACACACACCCTGGAAAACAATGCTCTAGATGGAATGTCTCCATCAAATCCTTCCCCTCAGAGCTCAGAAAACCCCAACAAAGAAATCAAGGAAAGAGTATAAGAGTCAATGGGGTTCAGACACCAAGAAAAGGCCCCTGAAATCAACTGAGCAAAGCTCATGAACTCACAGAGAAGAGACTAAAACAACAAGCAGAGGGCCAACATGGGTGTGCACCAGGTCCTCTGTGTATATACTGTAACTCTCAGTTTAATATTTTTATGGAACTCCCGAGAGTAGAGAGCAGTGGTGTCTCATTCTTGTGCCTTCTCTCGGGATCCTTTCCTTGTATTGTTGGCTTGTCCTGTCTAGCTTTCATGCGATGGGTTTTCTTTGATCTCATTATATTTTATGTTGTTATACTTTGTTGTTCTCTCTGAGGAGCCTGTTCTTTTCTAACAAGAGACATAAAAAGACATAAAATTATATATATAATTTTTCCCTTTATTCTTTACCTAGAACCTTTCATGGTCTTATTTTCTCAGGATCCTTAAACCAGTGACGTTTGTATATAAGTTTTTATTTGGAAGTGTTCTGGCTGTCTAACCATTATGTTGATAGACTGGAATATAGAAGTATTGAGGTGAAAATCTTATTCTTTGGATCTAGAACAAGAGTTGGAAAACTTTATCCAGATATTAATAGTAAATATTGAACCATATAGTTTCATGACGTTTCTACTCTACTGATGCAGTGGAAAGGTATATCTAAGGTCAATATGCAAAAGAGTGGGAGTAGCCAATACAGCAGTAAAATTATTTTTTTATAGGGAAGTTGGGCATTGGATCACAGTTTACTGAGTTAGGATATACACCATCCCTTAACTCTAAGTAGCTACCTCATAGTTATCTGTCATGTAGGCTAATAAGAATCTCCAGTATGTGGTTAAACCACAGAGACCATGTGTATCTATCTAGTAAGAGTCTGCCAAAGACACAAAATCAATATGACACAAAGAGTTCAGCGGCTGAAAAAATGCAGGATGACGTCAATCATGTTCTAAGCATCATCTCATTTAATCCTATCTATGACGGGAAGAACCTCCTAGTATTATTAATCCCATTCTACAGTTAGGCTCATAAAAGCTTAACATGTTTAAGGAGCTTTTTCCCTGAGTCTCATGGACAGCAACAGAATACCAGGAGTCCAGATAGAGAAACGTGATTAAAAGTATACTCTCAGGAGCTTGGGCAGCTCAACGATAGAATGTTTGTCCAGCATGTGAAAAACTTTGTGTTCACTCCTAGGCACAAAACAGGGTTGCCCAGAATGATTCTCATGTCTAAAGGAGGAACTCTCTGTTGTCTGAGGTCCTTACTGAGTATGTGTCAAATTAACCAATGCAACCATTGGGTGGCTATTGAAGACATCCCTTTCAGAACTTTGACTTTTGCACTTGGATCTCTTAAAGTTTGAAAATCTGCCCTACAAAGAAACCAGGATCTGTTTCTTTGAACCCATATATGCTTAGGGGGCACATCTCTGCATCTCAGACCCTTTTCCTGAGAGAACAGCTTGTGGTAACCGGGCTGAGAAACACACACAGCCCCATGCATTATCTGCAGAAGGAGCAAGTCATTTTCTTAGAAGATAAAAAATAATGTCAATGAAGGTGTGGCTAGAAGAAGCAAGCTGGAGCTGGCAGGCTAATATGTGTCTGCCAAGCGTTGCACTAGAGATATACTGCTGCATAGGTGGGTCATGAGGCCTGTATTGATATCCCATTTCCAAAGCAAAGTTCTCATACAAACTGGGCCTTAGTCATCAATAGGAAGAATTGTATCTAAGGGGCTCCATCTCCACCTATGTCCTGCTGCTACAGCTAGCTCATGAGCCCTGAGAAGAAACTGGGCAGGAAAAGCTTAGCTTTCAGTCCTAAATTTCTGATTTTCTGTAAAAGAAATATCCCCCCCCTTCATCACCCTCCACTCATTCTTTAGTCAGCTCATTCACAAGGGGAATAAAATTATTGATAAAGGTCGGTGCCCCTTAATATTCACTGAGCTCCATTTCTCTGGTGAGCAGGGTTGAGTCCCAGGAAAGGATGTGTGTCCTAGTTAGCTTTAAGTATCAGCTCCACCCTGCCTATGGTGATCTCAACTGAGGAATTTGTCTCGATCATATTGACCTGTGCACGCATGTGTATGGGGGAGTATCTTGATTAGTACTTGATGTAGAGGAGCTTAGTCCATTGTGGGTACCTCCATCACTAGCCAGGGAATTCTGAACTGTATAAGAAAGACAGCTGAGTGCAAGCCAGCCTGTGCAGCAGCTAGCAAGCATCTTCCTCCCAGGTTCCTACTATACTCCCTTGTCTGTGCAGTGGGTTTCTTAGTTGGAGGTAACGCTATGTGGAATTTAACCTCTGACTGAGGAAGAAGAGTGGGCAGGGAAACAAGAACCTGAAGAATCCCTAGGGATGATGGGCAATCCTGTCTAGTTGAATTGGTAAACTTCAAGATCCCTGAGATCCTACCCCCCAAAAATAAGCTGGAGAATCAGAAAGGAGGATGCTCAATACCCACCTCTCACCCTCACGTATCCACACACCCCCATACATGCACTTTATCCGTGAACACACACTTTTATACATCATACGCCTGCACATTTACGTGCATACATTTACACACTATGCACATGCATACACATCATGTACACACAAACACTTACATACATATATCTGATCATTAAACAAAACAAGAAATCAATAACAGAAAACTCTTTGCCTGGGACAGAAGGCAAGTTCTGTAAATGCAGAGTCCGTGTGCTACCTAAGACTCCCTGTTTCGAACACAAAGCTCAACAAGCCATGGCTAAAAGAAAGCCTCCACTAACCAGCTTGCTCTGTCTTGGGTGACCCAGGCTGCGACATGC